>JANBXA010000731.1:8657500-8957500 GCA_030556225.1 Cricetiscus sungorus | reverse complement strand
AATACTAATACCTCTTGAATCTGATAGGCATTTTTAAAATTTAGATTGGGGAAATTTTCCTCTTTTTTTTTTTTTTTCTGTTCCTTTGACCTTTTTTTTTCCCCTCTGTCCCCTATGTTCATTATTCCTAGTTTGGCCTTTTCACACTGTCATGCATTTCCTGGCTGTTTTTGTTGTGCCTAGATTTTAAAACATTCAACATTCTCTTTGCTGGAGCTATCAGTTTCTTCTACCTTGGCTTCACAGCCTCACATTCTCATTCTCACGCCTTTTAATTCATCGGTGATGCTTAGCGCTGGGATCGCTGTTTGGCATCTCGAGTTGTTATTTCCAGCTACATTGGACTTTCGGTTTCTTTAGGTTCCGCCTCTTGGTTAAAGTCTTCTTTCACGCCTTGAGTTGTTTTCCTTATCTCAGTCCTTTGTTTGTGTGCTCTTTGTTACAGCACTTATTTACAGCACTCTTTGAGGCCTTTGGACTTATTCATAACCGTGGTTTTGAAGTCCTTGTCCTGGGCTCCAGCTAAGTTGCTTTGCTCGGAGCTTAACACGAAGGGGTTGCTTGCTTCTGGAGGAGGCAGAGTGCCTTGGTTGTTTGTATTTGGGTTTTGCCCTGGGATCTAGGCATCTGGAGTTAGGACACTTTCAGCGTTTCTTGGTGTGGCTCTCTGGGGTCATCTTTGTTCTTTGGTTGCTGTTGCTCACGCAGTGTCCTAGCCAAATGTGGTGGCTTTGGGGTCCTTGGTAGACATCTGTCCTACAGGCGGCAGGGAGTCACAACGGGATGGATTTGGGCTAGAAGAAAAGGCTGAAAGAAGCAACCAGGGAGAACTCGCGAGACCGTGGGTCTGGCCAAGAGGCTGAGTCTCATGGGGATGAATGTATGCTGCGAGTGGGAATATGAATCTTAACGTAGTTTCTCCATTAATTCTTATAATAAGGTAACAACGCACATGTTATTGCAAAGAAATGCACAGCATTTTATAGATAAAGTAACTAAGGCCAAACAGCCATTAACCTTACCCAAGACCACATAAGAAAAGGGAACAGGGACTTACAGCCACTGTGATTCCATCTTATTTTACTAGCATCTAATACATGTTTTCAAGTATTTTCTATAGTACATAGTTAAAACTTTATCTTCTGGCAGGAGTTCAACTACAAGAGGCAAGGCTGTGTGGATCACAAAGTTTAGAATACCCAGGAAATTTGAATGCTTAATGGTAAGGGGCTTACTGTAGTCCAGCCACCCGTTTTGTATGTCAAAACACTGAAGAAAACCAGAGAGGGGGGGGGAGGGAGGGAGGGAGAGGGAGGGAGGGAGAGAGAGAGAGAGAGAGAGAGAGAGAGAGAGAGAGAGAGAGAGAGAGAGAGAGAGAGAGGCTTTCTTTAGCTTCATATCATTTGGGGAAAGTGTCGGGGTGTCTAACACAGTCAGTAGCTGGGTGCCTTAGTATTAGTGAATAACTTTGCTGCTAGGGAAATGTGAACCCTGATAAAGGAAGTGTCTGTATAATGGTTGAGAACAAATCACCCATCACTATTCAATTTATCATTTAACACAGGCTGGCCTGTGTCTGAGAATGACCTTGGAATTCTGATAATTTCCCAAAAGCTGCCATGATAGACATAGGCTACTCTGCCTGGCTTTACTTTTTATACTTTTATTCATTTTTGGCATGCTAGGTATAGAGTTCAGGCAGGGCCTCACACATTTTCAGCATGTGCTCTACACCTAAGCTACATGGCAGCCCAGTCTCCATTTTGGAAAAACAATCGGCTGTCTTAGGAAAATTCTATATAGAAGGGTTTTCATTAATCCTATAGGAAATAAGTTCTTCATTCATTATCTTGTGTAAATAGGTGTAGAATGTTTTGTTTTGTTTTTTAATCTTACCCAAGACTAGATACTCTATGCCTATTCCATGCCTTTCATAAGAACATAAACAAAGACTTCCGTAAAATGCTGTTTTTCTTTCTTCTTCTTTTAAAGCTGGATTGATTTACTGGCAATCAAGGAAACTCCTATCAGTATAGAAATTCACTGAGTAGTCAATATAGGGAAAATTCATGAGCTTTCAAGTGTAAAAATGAGGTTTCGTGGCTAGGCTCTGTGGTGGTTTGGATAAAAATGGCCCCCATAGGCCCATAGTGGCATCATTAAGAGATGTGGCATGCTGGAGTAGGTGTGGCATTGTTGGGGGAAGTGCGCCATTGTCTCTTTCTGCTGCCTGTGTCTCAAGATGTAGAACCCTCAGCTCCTTCCCCAGCACCATGTCTGCCTGCACTTTGCCATACTTCCTGCTCTGACGATAATGGACTGAACCTCTGGAAGTGTAAACCAGCCCCAGTTAAATGTTGCCGGGTCATGGTGTCTCCTCACAGCAATGGAAACTTTAAGACAGGCTCTAAGTATCAAAGGACAGACTGCACCCATACCAACTGCTGCTTGAGTATTGGCTGTCCAGCATTGTTACTGGCCAGGACAGATACCATGGTTATGGACAGGAGATCTCTGCCCTGCTAATGTGCCTCACACTTCATGTCCTTCACAGCTAGCATTTATGGTTAAAACAGCATTTGATTTTCATATCTCCAGAGTGTCCTTGCCATTTAAACATTCTCTTTATAATAGAAATTCTGCATGGAAAAGTAAATTAAATTTAGTTTGTCGTCCTTCTTTACTTTTTCAGCTCATGTTGGTTACTAGTAATTACTGCTTTCCCTTTAATTCCCAATGTCACTCAGATCTATCAGATCTTTTCCTAGTCTGGGAATTATACCCTAGGACCAATGAAACCCGGACAAACTTGAAATAAGGTCTCATGTGCTGTGAACACTAAGGCTGTCCTTTTCCATCGTCATCAGTCTCCTCTGAATATAACGTGACCTTCCCATGACGTATTCCATTCTCTTCAGCTCATGCTAAACACATCAGGCTGGTGTCTAGACCCACAGAGGACAATTAAACAAGGAGCTGGTGAGAGGTAAGAAGAAACAGGTGGAACACTCCAACTATTCTGTCGGGCTTCCTCCAAAGGCGTTATCAATCATATTATCAGGAAGCAAACTGGAAGATTAAACTGCAGAGTGATGCCAGGTCTCAAGTCCCCTGCCTTCATCCAGGATGCTTCTGGAGGCTGAAGTTGAGGATGCTTTTCCCCAAGGCAGCGAACATGACAACGAAAGCTTTGGAAGAACGATAACTAGTGTAATTTTGAATCTGCTGAACTTCAACTTGAGGTGCTTGTGTGATATTCTGGGAGGGTATGTTCAATCACACAGACCATGGCTCAGGGGGTTGGAGCCTCAGCAGGTCAGGGCAGATGGAAATGTGGCGGTGGGAGATATCAGCAGGGGAAGTAGGAATGCAAACTGCGTGTTTATCCTTTGTGTGTCAGAGAAAGAAAAGCTCCAGCAAAGCATTTCCGCACAGAGACACAGGGAAAGTCCGAACACCCATGTGTGTCAGGTAATACAGTAAACAAGGTCAGCTTTGAGTATTCCATGAGGCTTAGAGCGTCTGCCATCATCAGCTAGTGAGAGTCAGCTACAGGAAGGAGGCCAGGAGCAGATGTTGGCCAGTGTAGTGCTACCTGCCCTATGGGGATTTACCTCAGTGCGTGAGGTGAAACCAAATTTCATTCAAAGAGCGTCAAAGAAGTCTGAGAGGCAACACTCTGATTCCACAGAGATAGAAGGCAGAGAGCTGGAGAGGTAGCTTCAGCTGGGGCTGGAAAAGAGGTCTAGTCATTGCCCCGCCACTCCTCGTTTTATTTTTCCTTAGTATGTCCTATTCTTCAATTTTTATTGGTCAGCAGACTTGAACTTGACTACAGCGTTTAAAGAATTATGAGAGTTACTTGATGGATCAAGTTCACAGGGGACTAAGCACGGGTACACAATCTAGACATCTTTTCTGTCATTGAAAACAGGGAAGACGAGTCTCACTGTATGCAAAAATGTTTAAATAATTATTATTTATGTTGACAGAAGATAATTTAACTTTCATATTGCAAAGAAGTTATAGATGTTTGTAGACTTTAATAGCATAGGTTTCTTTGATATTTCACTACTTCTTAGTTGTGTGTGTGTGTGTGTGTGTGTGTGTGTTTTGAGATATCTTGTCCAGGCTGGTCTTGAACTCACCCAGTAGCTGAGGGTGGACTTAAACTCCAGATTCTCCTGTTTCGACTTCCTGAATGCTGCAATTACATATAGACACCACTATCTTCTAATCGCTGTTTCAACTTTTTAAGGCTACTATATGCTCCAAGATGTCTGGTTGTAGTCAGCAATTGATCCAGGGGAAATTAGCGTCCCCTTTTAGGATTTTTAGTATCATTAATGAGAGAATTTAAGAATGGATTCATGGAAGTTCAATAAAAATTTTATTAGTGTTTAAAAGAAAGAACTCGGGTCAGACAAACTATAAACCTCAGCAGTTTCTTGGAAGAGGGGTGGGGGAAAAAAGACAAACCATGCTGTTTAAGATGGCACCTCATCAGGAGTTTAGGGAAGGAGTAAGGAAACCCAAAATGTCAGGGGACAGGGACAATAAAGTTAGCCAGTCTGGTGGGTCCATCAGCAAGAGATCCATAGCAGTAGGAGAAAGGTCCCCCAGGCCTTTGTTTTACACTGCAAAGCTTTTGCATTAGGTCTGGCAGCTGAGGGAGAAGCCATCTTGGAAAAGAGAAAAGGAGCCATCTTGGAAGTCGGCCCATCTTTATTACCTACTTATGGCACCTCTCCCTATTTGTCTGACTGTCAGGGAATCTGCCTAACTCCCTGTCCCCCACTAGGGGCTGGGATTCTGTGGGAAACATACAGTATCTCATTAAAGAGTCAAAGCAATTGACTCAGGCCACCTGCAATGTTACATCTCCACATGGGGCCAGGGATTCTGTTCTCTCCCTCCCTCCCTCCGTCCCTCCGTCCCTCCCTCCTTCCTCCCTTCCTCCTTCTTTTTGTCCCTCCCTCCCTCTGTCCCTCCCTCCTTCCCTCACTCCCTTTCTTCTTTTTTATTCTAACCTGAGTTCTATACAAGAGGTTGAAGAGGAAGAAAGTAATAGGCTGTCCACCTTAGTCCATTCCCTTAAGCGAGTTTCTTCCCTAAGGACTTCTCCTTGTTTTTCTTTCCATCATGTATGACTTTGAGAATTTTAAGGAAAATGTATTCTTTAGCCGCGCCCCCTCTGTTTTTGGTTTCATTGTCAGGAAAGAAGAAAGCAGCCATTGGGCTAGAGCAGAAACCCCGTCTCCAGAGGAAAGACCGTGTATTAGCTAGGTGGTCTGTCACCATTTCTTTTAATGTGAGCAATGGACATGACATCACCAGATTGGGAATTTCAGCACAGTTCGTTGACAAGTGCAGCAGAGAAGGTGGAACCCACAGAGTCCTGCAGACTGTGAGTGACTGACAGTGTTGTGAGAGGTTGGCAGGAACCGATGAGCACCAACTGGCACAGAACTGAGTGACGAGAGCTGAGGCCTAACACAAAACTGGGCAGCAGTGGGATTTGATGTCACAGCACTCTGAAAACCAGATGCAGGAGGATGGTTAGATTCACTTAAGGTCGAGGGTACGGGGGGTGGGGTGGGGTGCAAAGCAAGGAAATTGTTCTTTGGCAGGAAGCACAGATGAAGGCCTAGAGGAGGCAATAGGAATTTCATTCAGACTTTGAAAAGCAGGCCAGAATCTTCTGGGAAGACAGGGAGCACAAGAATGTCAGAGGAGGCAGAACCAGATGAGGGGACAGATAAGGCTTACTGGGAACCTCAATAAACCAATTCGATTGAGCTGGAAGGCTAATACAAGGCCGTAATGGAGCGGGTGTTGAAAGGCCCTGTCTGATAATGCCTGGATAAAGTGTGCATTCCTTGGTTTTGATTCTAGGCAGTATTTTCAGGCAATGAGGATCTGTGAGGCTCCGAGGTCATTGTGCAAGAGAGTGAAACCCTGGAAGTTTGGCTTAGGGAGGAGGAGGGACAGTGACCAGAAGAAGGGATGCTGGTCTGGACAGCTGATTCAATAAAGTGTCTGAGAATCACCTTCAAAGAGCGCCGTTGTGCACTGTGCTTGAGGTCATTTGCGCCTCAAAGATGTTTGCTCTGGGTGGGTATTTCATAAGCGTTGTCTCACCTCCAACTCCTTCCTCTCTTTCTCACTTTCTCCCTCGTTTCTTTCTTTCCTCACCCTCTCTGTCCTTCCCCATCTCTCTGTCTCTCACTTTCCATCTTTCTTAGCTAAACCACTCAGGAAGACTTACATCCCCGATACCATCCGAGGCGCCAAAGAACCCGGTTCTGTTCTCCTGAGAAAAGCAAACAGTAAGGGAAGCAGGGGTGGCTCACAGAGCAACCAAGTAAGCGTTTGCACCAGGCTTAGGAAGGGCACACCAGAGAAGGTGATGCTGGAGCCAGTACGGAGATGACAAGAAGCCATCAGTGGAGTAAGAGGCAGGCATGCTGAGGCATAGTGGGGAACATGGGCTCTGTCCTCAGGAATGGCTGGTACCAGGCTGTTTCGGGAACTGAACGACATATTTATGTTTAGGACTGAGGGACCATGACGTTGGAGGAGTTATCAGAACTTTGTGTGCCATAGTCAAGAGTTTAGATTTTATTTCAAGCATGCTGGAGGCTATTGGGAAATTCAGCCTTGAACAGTGGCATCAGCTTTATTATTATTATTATTATTATTATTATTATTATTATTATTATTATTATTATTATTAGACTTTCCAAATCTGAGGGTTCACAGTTTTAGAGTCTGCCATGATTGAGTCTAGGTGCTACTCATGGTTCAACCACTTGGTGGCTCTGGCCCTTGGGCAAGCGACCTAACAGCTCTAAGTCTCAATTTCTTCTCAGAACAAGACAAGAACACTTACCTTCTTCATAGACATTGCCCTTTAAATGTTGAGTCATTTGCAGCATTTCTAGTGTGGTTTTCAGTACACAGACGCCCTTCAACACCATTATAGTTGTTTGTGTCTCTCTTGCGACAGTCATTGTCACTACCAAAGCGCCCTCTATTGTGAATGCCATTCATCTCAGGGTGAAAGACAAGCTGGAGATGAGAATAAACTGGAGGAGGAGAGGCCAGGTAAGACACCTCTGGAGTAATATAGGGCAGAAGATTCTATTTTCTGGTGAGTGACCAGTTGTCACCGGATGCAGTTAAAAAAAAAAGTTTGTGAAATAAATGAAAAGGAAGAGTGAGCAGACATAGGTGAGTGAGTAAGAGCTACCCGCTAGGCTTCAGGCTTGGGTGCCTGGGAGAGCTCCTGTACTGTGGACATGAGAAGCCCTTCACGCTGGGCTCAGCTTTTCAGGCCACGGCTGGCTCTCCCTACACCCTTGGATGACTGGTGCCATTTCAGGTCCAGTCACCTGTTCCATAGCTATGCGCTGCTGCATGTCACTGTCTTTCCCCACAATGTTTTGACCAGTCATATTTAAGTTTAGAAAGGACAGGCAGGGAGAATAATGTAAGAGATGTTTTGATGGGAAGGGGAATTTCGGGGTTAAAGAGAAAGCTGGTGCCAGGGAAACTCCCAGGAACCCACAAGTATGACTCCAGAGTCCTAGCCATAGTGGAGAAGGTGCCTGCACTGGCCAAGGCGGATCTCGTGTTTCCATACCTGCATAACTCCCTCCTCCACCCTCAGTTTACCCAGGAGATCTCTCTTATTTCCCCTTCCCAGGGAAACTCATGAGTCTCTCTTTGGGTCCTCCTTGTTGCCTAGCTTTTCTGGGGCTGTGGATTGTAGCTTGGTTATCCTTTGCTTTATAGCTAATATCCACTTATAAGTCTCTCTGGGTCTGGTTACCTTACTCAGGATGCCTTTTTCTAGTTTCACCCATTTCTCTGCAAATTTCATGGTGTCATTGATTTTTACTGCTGAGCAATATTCTGTTGTGCAAATGTACCACGTTTTCTTTATCCATTGTTTGGTTGAGGGGCATTTAGGTTGTTTCCAGGTCCAAGGAATAATAATAATAATAATAATAATAATAATAATAATAATAATGATAATAATAATACACAACAATAACAACAACAACATAAACACCTTACACCAAACAAAAAAAATCTTATATTTTCAACCAAATGACACACCATGAGAAATTTTGTGATACTCTCCATCAGCGCAGAGCCTTTGTAGATAGATAGTTTCCACCGATGCTCTTGATATTTAGGGAGACAGTGGCCCTAAACTACAGGAAACAGGGCAAAGCCTACAGGCGTCCTGGAATGTCTATCCCAATCCCAGCCTCGATTGTTCTGAGGTCTTGCCACAACTACCACCAACGGAATCAGAATTAGTACGGAACTGAGGTCCAAATTCAACAAATGGAATCTTCACGAATGTTCAGCCGGTCACCTAGTCTGAGCGTGTGCTCGGGTACATGTGCCGCAGAAATAGCAACGTAAGGGATGGGGAATGGGATGTTTCTGTGGGAAAAAGCAGCCTTTCGGGTTCTCAGCATTTTACCCGGCTGCTTTCCCACTTTTTCAGAAATGATTGAGGCTATTAAAATCTATTCCCAGTGATATTAAATAAATAAATAAATAAATAAATAAATAAATAAATAAATAAATAAATAAATAAAAGGCAGGGACTCACTCAATGGCTCTGTCCCAATTGCTCCTTGTCTGGCAGCAAATACCGAAACACCCAGTTTTCTCTTTTTAAATTTTCTGTACCAGTATCAAAACAATCCCGCACATATTTGTGGGGAAATAAATCTCTGCCCTTCATTCTGCGTAGGGACTCTGTCAAGATAGAGAGCCCTCTAGGTCAGCCCGTTTCCCTAGAGTTTGGGTTTTGGCTGCTTTAAGAGTCTGGCTCTCTGGTAAGGGGGTTGGTCTATCCTAGGTGTGGGAGGAGGGAGGGGTAAAGCTGGCTTGGGAGTTCCTTTCAGATCAGACAAAAAGAAACCAGGAAGTAAGGAGGAATTATTACAGTCTGTCCAGCTCAGGATGTTAAAGGCGATAACCTCCACGGCCTGGTTATTCATTAGCAAAAAGGAAAGCTCCGGGGAAAGCAGGGTCAGCGCAGCTGCAGGATTGCAGCAGGGTGAGAGCAGCTGGAGCAGTCCAGGTCTGGAGGTTTTGCCCGGAGTTAGTATCAGTCTCTTGCTAACTTTTTCTTGGGACAGAGGGAGAGGTGGCTGCTCTTTGTTCTCAGATGTCTGCTTAAATAAACCCCCCTTTATCTTACTTATTGTTGGGTACCTAAGCAGTCAGAAAGACGCGCCTTCCCACTGGACCTCCCGCCCAGTCCCCTCCTGATTTCGCTTCAGGGCAGCAGCTACAAACAGAAAGCCAGCTGTGAGGCTGTCCTGGCCAAGCCCAGATCTGCAGTCGAGATCCGAAAAGGGAGTCTCTCCGCTCTGCACAGTATGGTGAGTCGCAGCTGATCTAGAAGCTGCTTGGTGGAGGAAGACAGTGGATCTGTACAGCCTGTGGGGAGAGGGACATCCTCTCCCCTAGTCCCAGCCAGAGCACCATGGGCAGCATCTGTGTGAGGCTCTGGACATACTTGAGGCCCCTTCTCCCCTGCTGGTCCCAAGAGGCAGACAAGTCAGTGGTGATTGAGAATCCAGGAGCCTCCTCTCCCCCAGGGGCTCGCAGATGGGAGCCCGAGAGAAGACATGGAAACTACTTCGTGGCTCTTTTTGATTACCAAGCGCGTACTGCAGAGGACCTGAGCTTCCGTGCAGGTGACAAACTCCAAGTCTTGGACACTTCGCACCAGGGCTGGTGGCTTGCCAGACATTTGGAGAAGAGAGCTGGCTTGGGCCAGCAGCTACAGGGCTACATTCCCTCCAATTACGTGGCAGAGGACCGGAGTCTCCAGGCTGAGCCGTGAGTAGCACAGACCATACTTCGTTTCTTAAATTTCTGGGTGCTGGATACTGAGCACTCCCTGTTACCCCTCACCTGCAGATCGGCCCAGTGTGTGGAAGCCACTGGTCGGAAGCCACTAACTGAAACACGCCTTTCCCGAAAAGTGAGAGAGAAGCAGTCAGGTGACCGCTATTAAAATGACTTTGGTTACAGTATGCATACCTGTGGTCCATTTAATACTCTCCCTCTGCCTCACTTTGAACAGAAGGACGTTTTCATCTATGGGGAACCCCTGAACCTACTTTCAAATGTAAAATGTGAGGCTTCTTGTTTAGTGTTAACTTTCCAAGCATCCTAGACTAATACTACAGACCTTACAGCTAACCGCAGCCATTTCCATCCTGGTAGGCTTACACGTGGTGAAATCGTTAACAGAGACAACTTTCTCGGAATTCCTGCATCCTGGGGTGCACTATTCATATTATGATAGCTTGTGGCTGTAAGGATTAAAAGCTGGCCGGGTATAGACATCAAATTTTTAAAAAGTCACGAAAATACTTCTTCAGAAGAATAGATAAATATTTCAACCTGAAATAATTAGGGAGGGCTGAGGATGAGCAGGCTTCAGTTAGCTGTCTCTGATTGTGATGGTTAAACAATTTTCTGACCATGTAAAAATGGATTATAATAGGTTGCTGAATAGATCTGATTACCACGTCTTTTGGTCTGAATCTGAAATGCCCTCCACGGGCTCGGGTTTTAAATCTTTTTCTCGAGCCAGTGACACTACTTTTGAAGTCTGCGGAAGCTTTCAGAGGTTGCACCTAGGCAACCGAAGTCCATCATTAGGGACAAGCCTTTAAAGAGCGTGCCCCAGCCTTTACTCTATATCTTACTCCGTGTTTACTGCTCCGCCATAGTAGGACCAACCTGTCACACGTCCTTTCTACCCTGAAATTATTCCCTATACCTGCTTTCCCATGTTAGATGAAAACCCTAAGAAGCCATGCGCCAAAATAAATATTTCCTTCCCCAGAGGGAGGGAGGGAGGGAAGAAGGGAAGGATGGAGGGAGGGAGGGAAACAAAGAGAGGTACACACAGACATAGAGACATACATAAAGAATTCATATTAGTATTTGAGTAATTCCTGTGGTTTGTAATAACATAAGAGAAGAAAAATTATAAATTTATTAAGCCACACTCATCTGTCCATCCATCCATTCAAGTAGCAGGTATAGTTGTGGGCACTAGCTGTTTGGTTAGGAAGTAAAGAAAGTGTGGTCTTGATGCTGGATATGTAGGGTTTAGAGGAATAGGAAGCAAGTTGAAGAGCTTTCATATTGGTGATGATTTCCAACGGAAAAAAAATCTATTTCAGGAAATGGGCTCCTTGTAAAGAAGGGTTCCTTACAGGGGAGATCACTGGAAATCCTCTCAAATTCTCACCTAGGGAGTTCTTCTTTCTGATTGCTTGCTTTTAGCATTTTAACATGCAATCTTCATTAATCCTCTGAGAACTACATAGTGTGTGATTTGATCATTTTTCACTCTCCTTCCTCCATAGTTTTGTTTCTGTGTGAGCTGTGCTTCTCTTACAGCTCCATGAAACAGGGTGATAAGGACAGTCATAGGTCATTGCTACTGCTTTCCAAGCTTCATGTGTCCAAAGCAACCGCAGTTTGGTGGTTTCTGAGGGCTTTTTTTTTTTTTTTTTTTACACCAAGAACCATTAAAATTAAGAAGTCTATAAGTTATGCCAAACCAGAATTGATAAGTTATGTCATGAGAAGATTCTCTAACTGAACATGGTAGTATGATCTTGTAATCTCAGCAACTCAGGGGACTGAGGCAGGAGGATTGCTACATATTTGAGGCCAGTCTGAGCTATACAGTGAATAGAAGGCCAGCCTAAGAACCTTACTTCACGAAGGAAGGAAAGAAGGAAAGAAGAGGAAGAAAGGAAGACCCAAAGAAACTCTTATTTTATGTGGTAATCTGGATCTTTTCTCACTTAATTTTGCGTGAAAGTAAGTTATATATGAGGCACACCTAAACAGAAAAAAGTATTTTTTCTCATCTATTAAATACTTAGTTAACGTATTTCCTTCTACTTTGTTTCTGGTCTAACATTATGCATATTTTATATTCAGTGCAACATTATCACAACGAACATGTTAATGTTGATATTTAGTGCCTACAATTAACCATACACTAGTGTTTAAATATATTTGACTCATTGTAGGTTAGGGACTCTAATTCCTCTGTAAGATCTCTGCAGTTGCCTAGACTTCCTCATTTCATGACTACGTATGTGTGAATGAAACCGCTTGTGTTTCTTCACGTGGTTCACTAGTTACATTTATCCTTATTGGATTACAAATGCTGTGGGATGGGGGCACTGAAAGAAGATGAGCTATCCCAAGGTGAATGCACCCTGGTTAAAAGGCTAGACAGTGTCTGGACTAATTTAGATGGTCTGCCTATGAATACAAAACAAGGCAGCTCAGGTATCCTGGTCACGTTTTTTTAATTGTAAAATACCAAATCTACATTTACATACACATATAATAACATAAAGCATGTCTACAGTCTGACAACTTAGGCATCAACAATTAAAATAAATCAAACTGGAATGAAATAAATCACTTTAAAGGGAAGGCACATAAAGCATGTAGTATCCTAAGAGTTAATACTGATGACAAGAGCACACTTGGAAGTGCAAAGGGCTGTTTAAAAACAAACAAACAAACAAACAAACAAACCAATCAACCTCTGGAGTTTTTATGCATTCAGAAAGAGTAACTAGAGAAACCTGAAAACCCTCCAAATTTCATCACTAGAGAACGTTGTGGTCATTTTTTAATTTTCAGGGATGGTCTAGAGCCAAGAACACTTTCACTTTCCATCTAACTCTAGACCTTTCCTCTTGGAGTTGGTTGTCAACTCAGCTGTGTGTCCATCACTGCCGACTCAGCTCTCCATGGCGATGCCCTTGACTCTCTTCAACAGGAATAGAATGTCAGGAGGCGCTGCTGTTCTGCTTTTACCAGGGCAGGATACTTGTTTCTTTCTAGGCATACATAGAAGTTTTACCTAGATACCCGGTTTCTTGCCATCACTTGGCTGAATTCCACAGGTTGCCAAAAATTCTCCCATTCTACCAACAGAAGTGAGTTAAGCATAGCGGTCTTAGAGTGAGGATATTCAAGAAACGCATACAGTGCCTTATTATCAAAGAATCATAAGAAAAGTGTAAATATTTTCATTGAGATTTTCGGCCCATATTCTAGTTTCCTTTAGAACACTGTAAAAAAAAAATGTGGTTGATTGAGTTAAGTAAATAGAACAGGAGAGAGATTCTTGCCTGTATTCATCGGAGGGAACAAATGAAAGAGAATTTATCTAATTCCTAATTATGTGGTTCAACATAGTAGTACTTATTTATGTCTTTATCTTGACTTTCACTGCAGAAAAACAATATAAGTACTTCTGCAGTTATTACTACTGGGGCAAATCAATTGAAGGTTTTAGTTTGTTGAAATCCACCCTCAATCTTTTTTTTTTCATACCCGGTAGCAGAGATGTTACAAGAACCACACTACTATTAAAACAAACCACTGTCCTAATTGATTACTACTATACTTGAACATGCTTTAAGTTCCCTGAGTATCTTACATTAAGTGATGATGACCCAGTTCTAAAAGAACTTTGTTTCTGTGAAGAACCCTTATGTTTATATTATTTTCCATTTGAATTCATTTCTAGATCCTCTTATAGATGAGTGCTTTTCTTCAGCATTTTTAATCCAGAATCCATCACAAACTTTATGCTTAAGGTCTTGCTACTCAGAGCTCCTTTAGAAACTATTATTTGGTGTTTTTAGACAGCTTGAATACTGACTACTGCGTGTTGAAGGCTTTGTCCCCAGATAGGGACTACTAGGAAGTCCTTAGGACACTGGGACTGTGTCCTCCTAGAGTGCTTTTTCCTTTTCCCTGTCACCACACTTGTGCCGTTTTGCTGTATCTGAGGTCCACAGCACTGGGATCAACTTGGTGTTTTGGTTTGGAGCTTACAAACTATGAGCTGAATAAAATGTTTCTCTTTCTGGTGTTCATATGTATGCATGTTGTGTGTATGTGCACGTACACACACACACGTGGAGGCCAGAGGACAACTGCGTTCCTCAGCTACTGTACCCTTGGCTTTTAAGACAGATCCTTCGCTGATCTGGGATTCACCAAATAGGCTAGGCTAGCTGTTTACTAAGAGCCAGAGATGTTCCCGCTCTGTCTCCTGAGCACTCAGACTACCACTGAGTGCTACCATTTTTCACATAGATTCCGGGCATGGAACTCAGATCTTCATGCTTGTAAAGGCTCAGGGTTCCCGTCCACACTGCCAACATCAAGATCAACAACAACAAAACAAACAAAACAAAAAAGTCAAATCCTCACAGTAACTTCTGAGTGTTATTTATTTTAAAATCAAAACCCATCCCTGTGTCTCATATTTTTGTGTGTATTCTTCCTTAAGAATCAACTTCTGAGTTCTGTGACTATCTATTTAGTTAGGAGAATGACTCAGCTGAGTCAGGAGAGTTGGCAATTGCTTTGTTAGGTCTGTAACTTGGCTTTATGTCCTTAAGTATCTCGGCACTTAGGAGCTAAATTATAAAGGGCCAAACTAAGCTTGAGGACAGTTTACTTTGGTGCATAGGGGTGTTAGAGGAGCTACCATTATACAAAGTCTTAGATCTCTTGTGATCATCTGGACAAAAAATAAAACATTGTGTGGGAAGCTTTGCTCTCCCTTCTGCTTCCTTCCTTCTTAAATGTAGATTCTTCCTTCCCTCTCTCCCTCCCTCCCTCTCTACTTCCCTCCCTCTCTCTTTCCCTCCTTCTCCCTACCTCTCTCCCTCCCTTTCTCCCTTCCTCCTTTTCCTCACTTTTCCTTTGTTGCCTACATACTACTTTAGAGTCTACCTTGAAAAAGACAGCAAGAGTCAGTATTTGTAGCCTTTAATGTGTATGTGTGGTTTGCCTGCATTGTATGCCAGTGCACTGTGTACATGCCTGGTGCCTTTGTAGGTCAGAAAAAGGCATTGGATCTTCTGGAGCCAGAGTTACAGATGGTTGTGAGCTACCATGGGGGTGCTGGAGATGGAATGCTGGTCCTCTGGAAGAACAGTGAGTGCTCTTCACTCTGAGTCATCTTTCCAGCACCTGTATTGTAATTTGTTAGACTGTTTTGAAGCATGAAAATAATGGAGCTTTCCCCTGTCCTTTTAGGATATATGTTTCTACTCATAATCTTTTTAAAGCATTGAATGAGAGTTCTTTTGAGATATTATATAATCCAAGGCCATTGCTATTGTTTGGCTTGAAGATAGCAGTCTGGGGAAATAAAACAGATATTTTCAGAAATAGTCTCAAGTTGCCATTTTGGAACAGAGTGAGGCTTTTTGTTTGATGAGTCAAATGTTATTGAATTTAGCAATTATCAATACAAAAATACACTCAGTGATTTCAGTCATTTTCAACCTAGGTGTCAATGAATTTCTCAGTTGGGATATGAAGCCAACTTTTGAACGTTACATTAGTTGGAGATAAACAATGTAGTTTCAAAATAAAAAGTTTATCAATAAATAAGTGAAGAAAGAGCTTAAAATATTTATAAACCACATTGACACATGAGACTGCACTTCTGTTAAATAGTTAAGTCATTAGAAAGTCCCTATGGACAGCCCATCATACAACTGCAGTTCAAATCAGATAAATAGCACTGGATGATTGTGTTACCTACAGATTCATACTGTTCCTCTTCTTTGAATTGTTTGCTATTATCTGCTTCTTGCTGAGCGTTGAATCTAGAGTATGGCAAATGTGTTTTTAGTGGCATCTTGTTTCGCCAGTGGACTTGCAGTGGTGGCCCCATCCTAGGGTCATGGTTTCAGGTGTGTAGTTGTGACCCTTTATAAGGAAGAGGAAGGGTTGGCTTGCTCTCTTGGGCTGTGCTTAGAAATCTGGAAGGGCAGAGACTGTATCTTCAGAAGTAGGAAGACCATGGCGGTTATTTACCATTAATTGCATGAGTGCTTGCCTAATAAATACCACAGCCCAAGAGAGTGATCCAAGCCCTCCTCTTCCTTATAAGGGGTCACATCTGCACACCCCAGGATGTAGCCACCATTGCAAGGAAACAAGATGCCATTACATGTGTTACTGAAGGAATTATCAAAATTTTATCTCAGCTTTAATATTATTTTTTATGTTAACACTGTACTATGTTTACATTCATAAAACGGTTTATATTAAGTATATAATAAATATGTACTATTTTATAGAATAAGTGTTTATACAATTTCCATCACTTTAACAAATATGACAATACCTACAAGTTTCAACTGTATTGGATGGATGGCTAAGTATCCAAAACTATGAGAAATGCTCTTGTTTAGGCACTCTCAAATTTTAAAAAGAGAAAAACCACAAAGGTATAATAAGGTGTGGTATCAATTAAACTACATTGAAATCACAGTTAAAAATCGAGTTAATAGGGTCTTAAATAATTAATAGAGGAAGACTTGATTCCATGCATCTCATTATACCTTTGGGAAACATTGATGAATCATGGTTTGGATGAGTTGGGAATTACCTTTTCTACAAAAGTAATACAATTGACAATACTTTGGAGATTTTATCAGGACAATTTTCTATTTAGAGAGAGTATTCATTTTTTTTTCTTTTCAGGTTTTCAACAAATTACAAACAATGAAAAATTCTATGTGAATGAGATAAACCATAAACTACTAATACTAAAGTGGAATCTTAAAGAGTAAAAACTAAATTTCAACTTGACTGACTTTGCATTTTTGACAGCAATAGCGTAGTGGAGCCTCAGGCAGCTTGTTTTTGTCCAGATGAGTTTATTTGGGAGTTTGAATTGCTTTTGTTGATGTGCTGTGTCTTGGAGTCTTGGTGCTCCCCTTTTCCACACACACACACAAAAGGTAAACATGTCACTCATACACAACTTCGTGCACAGTAAGATAGGAGCTAACTCGTCCCTATGCTTTTTGATTTGTCTTGTGACTACCAAAGGAAAAGGAAAGGAAACAATGATATGCCTCAATTGACTAAAAAGATTCCTTTTGGATCATCCAACTTCCAATATTACAGTAATAGCCTCTATCATACATTAATTTTAGAGTAATACTCCAGTTCTTCTAGAGCTGCTGGTTGTTCTTTTCCACCTACGCTGTGCTATGCCTCATGACACAGGATCTGGATTCCAATATGGCTGCTCTCACTTACCTATGTAACCTTGAGCAAATTATTGATACCCCTATCTCACCTTCTCATGTAGATCATGGGAATAATAATAACGACACCCTTTCCTCATTCTATAACATGATACTGTTCAAAAAGATTTAGTGAAAGAACCTCTTCATTGCGAGTGTTTAATGAATGCTGCGCATTATTTACTTGGCAATGTCTTTTCCACTACTGTCCCAATTGTACGTTCATAATGTACTCGATAGCTGGGAACCATTCAGTCTTAGACAGTTAATACTGTCCCTCACCTCTAGGTTTGATCTTCAGACAGACTATTCCATTTGTCTTCCCATAACTCCCCTTCCTCTTTGTTACCTGATGTGGTGGAACTTACTGCCTCTTCCCCTACCCTCTAGAATACATTGAGAATTCCTTTGTCACTATGGAAACTTTGTTTTCTGCAGAGCTGTAAGCTGAGGACATGGGTGGTAAGGAGTAGAGCCATTGTCTTGCCTCTACCCTGAGCATAGTGTATGTGTAATAAGGCTAGCTAGATAAATGATTAATTCGGTGCATGACATCGGTAATTCTCAGGTATTTTTAAAGGGCAGTTAACAGAGTGAACTGTCTGAGTTACTTTTTTTTTTTTTTTTTTTTTAAAAAAAAAAACCTGTTAGGGGATCTATAGTAAGGCTATTAACTATTATGCATTGTCTCTGTGAGTTGTACCTTATTATTTTTGTTAGATTCACAGGCATAGTACAATAATCTCCAACATTCAAAACAATAAATTGCTGTACTCCCAAGACTGACATAATATTTTTCATAACAGAGAATGAATATGAAGCCAGGAAAAATGATAACTGTCATGGAGATAGCAACTAAAAGTCATATACATACACCCTAAACTATACCCTGGTTAGAATAAAAGTAAAGGAATTACTGGGCAGAGCTTAAAAATGGGAAGCAAACCAAAACACAATTTGCAAAATTAATGTTGTGGGCCAGACTTGTAATTTCAGTTTTTATGGTCAACATATATAATTTCAAATTAGTATGTTTATGAAGTATTTTCAGCTTATACATGCTGAAAGTTGACTGGAGTGAATATTAATAGAGTTTCACTGTTACATTCTAAACATTACCAAACAAAATAATTCTATTTTTTTTGCTAATTTTCTTGCTAATTAACTGTTACTTTCTTTTGCAGTCTTCTCTCTGATTTCCATTTTTAATGGGGTCCTTAGCACTTCTTAGCACTGAAAAAATTGAGTTGCTTTCTCCAGGGAAGGTAGTTATGCAGATTAATAGCAGCTTTAATGGTGTTTCAGGGTTCCTTATAGCTATTTTCCCGAAGCCTGCAACTTTAGTATTAGTTTATGTGGCTGTTTCTCTGAAGATTAATGGAACATCAGAATTTTGCCAAAATGCATAGATGGAAATATAGATCATGTGACCTCTATTACCCATCATATTGCTTACTTATTTCAATTCAGATACTACCCCTCGTGTAAAATCTTTCTGTTACGCCATGCTTTTTTCTACAGAGATTTTTCAGTTAGATGTTTTCTATTTAAAAGTTGAGCTAATTATCATGTCAAAGTCTTTAATGTTTATATGTATTTTTATAATTCATATGATGGTTTATAAAGCCTTCAAGTTCTGGAAAAATTTTAATAAGAAGTTTCATGATTTCTCTTCCTTTTTGAGGGTAAAATGAAAAGAATAATTCAAGAAATGTAATCGCTAGGAAGTCCTGAACTTCACACACATAGTAATTTGAAAGGAATTTAGAATCATATTGAAAAATATTTCCTCCAACACAAATATTGCATAGGTCATTGGCAGCTTGATTTGAATGGTTCGTAGGAGCAGTATTATTGACAGTTTTCAGGTCATTATAATGATATTCTGATCTCATATCTATAAATGTTAGTTATAACATATTGAGGTGCTATGCCATTTTTTCCACTGGTGCTCATGAATCATTTTCATAGGGGCCTGTGGTAATCCTGAGTAGTGATTAGACTTCTTTCTTCTCACTCTCTGCACCATTTCTAATCACTGAAGGAAGTGATTTCCAGGGGACTCAACAAACATTTTACTTATTGCTTACTGCATTAAAAGTTTCTGCTATGGATACTGTAAACACTGAGACAGTGCCTCTCCATCCTCTTCAGAGACTTTTCCAGTCACAGGAACTCCGAAGAATCTCTAGAGACTGTTATGCCAATGTTCTTTAGCAAAGCCCCCAGTAGCTCTCTGTGGTGGTTTGCAGAGAAAGAACATGCCACAGAGAAAAAACAGTATCACCTCAGAAATACAGCATTAGAAAAAACTACTATATTTGAGAGTGTAGTTCTGGGGAGGGTGTAAGGAAGAGAGGCTTTTCTCTGGATTGGAGTCTACAAGTAAGTAGTGATGCACATATATTTGAGCATCAGTGAATCCTGAGGAAGCAAGACTAGTTGGAGGCTGCAGATGCAATTTGCAAAGAAGCAATAGTCACCCAAGTGAGCCAAAATAGATGGATATTTGGTGTTTTTGTCATTAGGCAATGTACATATGTTTTTGTGGATGTTTAAATATGGTAATATAGTGCTTTGATCTTGTTTCTGCCATGATCTGTCATGATCATAAAGGGATACTATCTATCTGATGTTGATGACCTATGACACTATTTATGTTTAGTAGGGAACACCAAGACCTAGCCTATGTGCCATGCTAGCTTCTGAATGTAAGGGCTTATTTTCAGTTTCCTGGGTCAGACAATGATTTATGCTATGGGGGCTGCAAAACTGTCATATGATGCATATTTAGAAAGCAATACATGGTGAGTAGCTACAGGTAAGAGAGATCAGTTTTGAATTGGGCTAAATTAGACCTTTCTGGTTACCACTGTCTTACCCGAAGTTCACATACCTTAGCTTGCATTGTCTTTTATCTTAAGATATCCTCATGAGGTGGGCATTTTCACTGTAACCACTTGCAAATATGGAGGATGAACCTAAGTAAACTGTTCAACAGGCTTCTATTAGGACTTAGTTTTGATTTCTAGGGCTGCTTAAAACAGGAGAGTAGAGAGGTGAGCCATCTTATGGCTCAACGTAGGACTCAAAGGCAATGGAAATGTGAACAATTTTTGTGCATCTTCAAAGTACTAAGCTCATACAAAATCAATGTAATTCTTATGTGATAGCTCTGTCTGGCAAGTTTTCATACCGCTGTTTTTAGGGCTGGAAAATTTAAACTAAAATTAAATATATTCTAGAGTTGTCTTATCTGGTGGGCAGTGGAGGCAGAACTAAATTAGATGAGGGAAAAGAGAAAGGGACTGGAAAAAAACTGTCATTTTAAAACAGGTGAAACATTGAATGACATATCCATTTCATACAGTAATTTCATTTCATACATCAATTTTGGGTGCAGCATTTTTCTTTTCTTTTTAAAAATATGCTTTTAATTGAGACATAATTATATCACTCTTCCTCTTTTGACATGTCAACTTTTAAGTCAAAGTAAGATATATCAGTGGAAATAGCTAGTATATATATATGTCCAGACAGAGGGGCAAGTTAGTTTGTGAAGATAGATCTTGAAGTCATTCACATGTCGAAGCTACAATGTCACAGAAATTGAAAAGTCATGAAGTGCTATAGCCTTTATAAGTATTATAATGACCATATAGTAAAAGCCCAAGAAACAGAAGGGAGGGAAAGGCCAAATCTTTAGAAACATCTGTAGTTAGCTGAGGAAGAGTGATGTATAAACTGTGGTAAAATCCCAGTTTGGATTGTGGACTTTATGTCCACACTCTTAAGCAACCTTGTTTTGTTCAATGGGATAGTAGCAAATGTGGCAAAAACAAAGACTTAAGAGCTTGTAAATTGACATTTGCCTTTTTTCTCTTAGAATTCTACAGCTATCATGCACAAAACACAAGTCTATCTGCTGGAGGGTGAAAAAACTGTTAAGAGCTCCTTCTGGTCAACCTGTCTTTCTAATTGGCTGAAGACCTATGATTAAGCCCATTTAAGATGAGTGAAGCCCATCCTCAGTAACTAACCGTTAGTTTATGAGCTAACTAAAATAGTTGTCATGTACCAAATGTAATTAATACAGGAAGAGAGCCAATGAATGAAACAGTGAACTCACGGAAAGAGAGGAAAACTGGAGACATCTTTCTCAGAATAAGTTAATAGAATGCAGATAAAAGCTTTTGGATCAGTTGCTAAAGAAACATCGAGGGAACAAGAGGGAAAGAGGAAATGGCCACTGGCTGGTGACAGCATGCAATAAAGATAGCGATTTATGAAGGAGCACTGTCTGTGACTCTGCACTGGGTAGCTTAGGCCTGTTGACTCATAGTAAAAGTATGAGACTTAGGTCAATCCAGAGAGTCAGCATTAGGGAATGCAAAAACCACAGGGGCAATGAAATCCAGCTGCTTTCACCTCTAAGCAGAGTTTGGTGTGTCTTACGACTGTTTGGTTAGTATTTATAGCCTGCTTCTTGTCTCTAAGGTATCAACTGGGAGCTGTTCATCATTGTCTAGTGGACTGAGTATTTAGTCATTGAGACAGAGTGAGAGCAGATTGAGGATGTACTCAATCATATTGGCTGTCCCAAAACACTTTGAAAATGTGGCAGAATGTTCTTCGTGTATACCTACTTTTTAGAAACAGTGTGCAGGTGTTACTTTGAAAGAAGTTTGATTGGCACTTCATTAAGATAATGTCATGATTGGAGATTGATTGGAAATATTGAGTAAGGTTAATAACCTTAAAAATGCTTCACTATGTAGGAATATGCCTTGCTTGTACATTGAAGCAATTCCTTTTCTATGGTATATTAGTTATCACTATGAAATAAAAAGAACGCCCTCAGAGCTGCTTAATCTAGGAAACTTCTATATATAAGATCAATACTCTAGCCTCTGTGCTTTCTGGAAACCCCTTGGGACAGAGTTATGTCCACCCAGGTGTCTGCTGTGGCATATTGTCACTGCCTCTACAGTTATGATACGGTGCATGCAGTGATGTTTTGGATAAACACAATATAAAAGTGAGTCAGTAGCTTCTATCCCTGTGTTATACAATGGCTGATAACAAAACAGACCAAACTGGTTTTGAGGTTAAATCACTGGACTCTGTGCTCTGTTAGCACAGGGCTGCCTTAGGGAAGTAACAGTTTAGGAAACTGAGAAGTCACAGAACTGACAGGTTCTGGTAAAATAATAGGAAGCAAAAGATGTACGTGACAGTTCATGGAGGCTAAGGAATCACACTAAATATTTTTTACCTTTGAAAGAAAACTTGGGGGCTTAAAGAAACTCCTGAACTTTTTTAAAGCCCACATTTCTAAAGTTATGTGGTGCTATGCAATATTCTGGTTTATCAGTAACTTATTTTTTATCTTTTAAGACAAATCTGATAAATATAAAAGTGTATGTGTAACTTTTAGAGAAGTTTTGAAATTATGATATCATTACCAGCTTGTCCAACATGGAAGTCATAACAGTGGGCCCTTGAGTTTCTCCTCCTCCCAGACTCAGAATGAAACCTGTTTTCTCCCAAAATGCTGACAGTAACTCAGATTTTCAAAGGAAATGACCAGGTCAATCCAAATGCCCACTGATAAATTTTATTTGTTCAATAAACCATTACTCAGTGTTGAAAATAATGGCTTGAATGACATGTAACTATAGGGATGAAGTTAGAAAGCGTGACATTGAGCTAAAACATGTTTCAGAAGACGGGGAACTGAATAAAGGGATTTCCGTACAACTACAGGAGTGTGGTGGCCCCCTTGTAATTCTAGGGTGTGGAAGACAGAGATCTCTCAGCATTTTGGGATCTCCAGGTTATTATGGCTAGCTCATGAGTTCTGGGTTAGATTGAGAGACTCTGCTTCAGTGAATTGCATGGAGAGTCGGTGAGGAAGGTACTTAGTGTTAGCACTGAACTCTCTACACATACTCATAAATATGCATATGCACCCACACATGTGTGCCCACATACACACACACACACACACACACACACACACACACACAGGTGTATATATGTGATGATATATATATATATACATATATATATTTATACACACACACATGCACTCACACATACACATATGAGAAATTTTTTTCAAGAGACTGTATATATCTATTTAAAATGAAAAAGAAATGTCTATTTTTAATGTCCTCAAATAAGTTAAGTGATGTATTGTTTAGGTATGTGTATTTTGGAAAATTACAAATAGAAATAAACAATGAGTAGATGAGTCGATTGCTATTTGATTTATTCATTTGAGTATTGTAGACTAAAATTTCTGATTAGATATGGTAGTCAGGTATGTGGTTCAGTGGAGGTGCATTGTTTTGCAAGCCTGTGGTCCTGAGTTCATTCCATAGCACTGAAAAAAAAGTTCAACAACTACAACAAAACTAAAAGTAACTTAAGCATAACATCAAAGGGTGGTTAAGTCTGATGACCATAAAACAAAACACAAACATTGTAATCACACAGTCAGCTCGTGAAGTTTTATTCATTACAATATTGGTTTTACCAAATTATTCTTTATGTTACATTCCTAACATGAGTAGGAAAGATCTAAAACAGACGACTTTGCAGTTTCTGATGCCCTTACACAGTGTTTGATGTCATAGCACACTATGACTTCTAGGATTCCTCTGTTTGCATCCTGATGCCAAGGGTCCCTGTCCTGTAGACCATGATTGCTCTAGAATCTGAAGGTTCAGTTACATATCTTGAGATAGTTCATGAGCCTCTGAAATTACACATGCAATTTGTGTGGTGTGTTTACAACAAGGAGCTCAAGAAACAGTATTTTAAAAGCACAAGATCTTGCATTCTGAAATTAGTGTGGCAAAAGTTTAAAGTTTGTTTCCCTTGAAGTCTTTATTTGTTTTATTATATCAGGCACTAGCATTTTATTACATCCCATGTTCTATGTTGCCAAGAAGCTCAGAGTCCAATTATGCCTATTAGTCATAACCTTATTTGGCTGTAACATGGTTTAATTCTTGGTCTCACTCATTTCCTCTTAAAAATATGTTTATAATTCCTCATCAATATATATTGAGGTTTTTTTTGGGGGGGTTGGGGGTTTATATTGTAATCTAGGTTAATGAATAAATAACAACTATCAGTATAAACATAACTTACGTTTTACAAAAACATAAACCAAAACAAATGTTATATGCTAATTTATGTACTAATCAAAGTATACAATTAAAAAATCAGCATTCTCTGTTTGCGAGACTACTACTGAACCAGTCAGGGCAGGTTGTTTGACTGACTGTGAGCTGGAAGTCCAGCCTCTTCTCTCTGTCACCCAGCTTTCCTGGACCTTGAGCTGCTTGGTTCTGCCTCCCCTGCCTTTCTCTTTGTTCCTTCCATTCCCTTTTCAATGTCAGTATGGAACACCATTGTCTGTTGGGGAATTTGATGTAAACTTCACACAATTCTCTTTGCTTTCAGTTTTGTGCATGTGTGTATTGCCCTCCTTTGGCTTGTCTTTTATTAACAGAATCAGGTAGGGAAGCTTAAAGTAGGGATGTTTTAACCCTTATTGAGAGCCAGGTCCATCACAAGAGAAACACAAGGCATGCAGAGAACAGGAGACCAACACAAGTAGGGTGTGTAATGATTAAAATGCAGACGAAGAGAAGGGTTGATGCAAGAAAGGACTCTGCTCATTAGCGGTGTAAGCAAATTAAAGGAAGGGAAGTTAACGTTTAAGCTAAATAAATAAAGCCGGAGTGTATGAGGAAGTAGAGAGGGTAGAAAAGGGATTGATAAGCGGATAAAAGCACGAACTGCTTTGTGGTTGAGAAGACCAGGAATCTCTGCCAATTATGAAACTATGTATGACAGGTAGTGGCTTTCCAAGGAGGATGTGGACATCCAGGAAGGCCCAGGGTTTGGCTATTATAACTGCATTGAGCAATACCCATGGAGCTTCTGTGTTCATCTTATGTAAGCATTTATGTCAAGGAGATTAGCAAATTTTAACTCGTGCTTGGTTACTATAGCCTAAGTGAAGTAAATATAATATTGGTATTGACACTGACACAGCTAAGCTCATTTCTCTCTTTATTCTGCATTCTTTATACCAATTGGTATATATCAGTTGGTCTGCTAGCCTGGGTACTGGCAATCTTTCACAAAGTAGAAGGAAAGCCTACAGCAATGTACAACCCTATTGTGCGACAATAATAACATGTGACTTCGCATATTTAAAAGTTCATTGGCCTATCTGGTGTGCATATTGGTTAAAGCAATTGGTATTGATGTAAGAACTTTTTTTTTTAATGTTGGCTAATGGAAAATTGATGGTGGAGCAACCCTACTAAAAACAAAAGACTTCTGTTGGGAATTAAAGTAAGTTAATAGCCTTCCTTTGGTACCCAAGGAAGGATTCAAGGAATCAGAAAAGGAAACCCCAACACACTAGAATGGGCCTGACATGAAATACATGCCATTCAATGATTGAATGCTCAAAGAGATGCTATGTAGTAAGTAGTGAGAAAACACATTTATCAGTAAGATAGGGCCGGGTGTGGTGGCACACACCTGTAGTCCCAGCTACTCGGAAAGCCGAGACAGAAGGATCGCTTGAGTCCAGGAGTTCTGGGCTGTAGTGCACTATGCCCATGATCCAGTTTGGCATCAATATGGTGACATCCTGGAGTGGGGGAACACCAGGTTACCCAAAGAGGGGTGAACCAGCCCAGGTCAGAAATGGAGCAGGTCAAAACTCTTGTGCTTACCAGTAGGATAGGAGATTGCGTGGTGAGAAATTAAATGTGGATTGGAGATGGATTATAGACAATTCTGCACAATTCCATCATGCAACATGTCCACCTGTTTACTGTTAAGTAGGTGCTTATTCATTTCATAAAGCTCTCATACTTATTTAATGGTCAGAATACAACTTTTCGCAAAGAAACATTTTCAGCTAATTGGCCTTGCAACCCTTAAGAAGCTGATCTTTCTCAGATACAAAGAGACAGCATCTCCTAGGAGAGTCTGTTTGCGCAACAGTCCTGCAAAGATAAAATCCTCCCCAAGACATACTGTTTTTCACGTTTCTAGCTCCATCATTGCTTACAAGCTGGCCACTGAGCAGGCGCAGTAGTTGAACTTTGATCAGCGGACATTATGAAAAGAACAATCTCAACATTTTTTCCCCTTCAAACCAATGTGTTGTTAGCCAGTTGACGTATGTTTAGCAAATTTTGGTTGTGTGCAACCAGAAAGCAAGGGTAGCATAAGTGAGGATGGCTTAATTTAATCCAGCAGACAGCCACTGTGTTTGCTGAAGGCAGCAGGAGTGGGCAGCTCTTGCTTTGCAGACTCTAGGAGCTTTCTTTAGCCTGTGGATTTAAGCCTGTGCTGAGAGAGAAGAGCCGAGTAACTCATTGCTGGTAATTTTTACTAGAAAGAGGTTTTGTTCAGCCAAGGGAGCAAACCGATCTAATTTTCAGAAACAAAGCTTATGTTCAAACTTCCTCTAAAAATAGCAGACTGGCCTTACTCTGCGGTTTCTTTTCAATCCAAATGCTTTCCCTGAGATTAGAAATCCATTAAATCACATTTAACAGAACTTACAGGTAATGACAATAAAGGGATCCAGAGGGAGGAAGAAAGTAAGTGGTGAGAGGACATGAACCTGGGAACATTAAGAAACCAGGAAGGACTAAGGGAGGGCAAGACAGTGCTAGGATTTCTATTACAAAGTGGCAAGTGTCCATAACCCATGAATGCGCTCCACTATAAATAGAAACCATAGAAACTGGTGTTCACCTGCTCGCTACTTATTCACAGGTAGTTGTTACAACACAGGAACTCTGGACTGGTTAGCTCAGTCAACAATGCTGAAAAAAATTCAGTATAGTAGGGATTAAAGAAAACATCTAGCGGTAGCTTTACTATGGGCTGAGTGGGCCACACTTTCATTTCCATGGAGTAGCTCATGAGTGAAATGCAATTCTATGGAGTAGCTCATGAGTGATATGTCCTTTCTTGTGTCTCTTCCCCTGTTGGTTCCAGCACCCGGGACATTTAGTCCAAGTACTCTAGCTATTAGATACCAGTACTCTGCTTGTCAAGTAGTATGGTATATATCCCTTTGGAAAAGAATCTTCTATTGTTAGAGGGTTTTGAAAGTGTATTGTAAGTTGATGGGTAGGAGGGCATCACAATTGTGGTTAAATTGGAGAAGAATAAGGTTGTTAGATTTAGAGTGTACACGAATCTGACGCATTCTCTGGGCTCAATTAAGTGTGATATGTGGGTATTGGTTTCTTATAAAAATTCTTGACTGCTCTCAAGTTCACCACTATAATTGAAATTCTGGTTGGAATGCCACACGGAAGCAGACAAATAAAGATCAATACTCTTGCCTCTTACAAAACAATTCCTGGAGCCATATCCCCTACGGCTACTGTGTGTGGAACTGCTCTCTCAAACAACGGAACTCTTTGAAAAACGTGTCTGAACAAGGAGTCCCGTTCCTTTCTCTTTGCTTTAAGCTATAAAGTTATCTTGAGAGAGAGAGAGAGAGAGATGCCACGGGGTGTATCTGTGGAGATCATAGGACAACTGTGAGAGTCAGTTTCTCGTTCCTCCACATAGGTTACAGGTATTGAACTCAGGCTCTCAGTCTTGGGTGATTGCCTTTACCCTATAAGACATCTTCACGATGTTACCTTTATTTATTTATTTTTATAGTGAAACTATCAAATATTTAAAAAAATTATAGAAAACAGTGCTTCCAATACATCACTTAACTTCAAAATATCACCCATGGAAATCTTTTAAAATATAATACTTGTATTACTTCTTCAAACATTGTCTTAGGGTTTTTATTGTTGTAACGAAACACCATGACCAAAGCAGCTTGGTGAGGAAAGGGTTTATTTAACTTATGTAGCCTCAGTCGCAGCCCACTGAGAGAGGTCAAGGCAGGAATTCATGCCCAGGAACCTGGAGGCAGGAGTGGATGCAGAGGCTATGGAAGAGGGCTGCTTACTGGTTGCTCCTCATGGCTTGCTCAGCCTACTTTCTTATAAAACGCAGGACCACCAGCCTAGGATGGTCACCCACAGTGGACTGGTTCCTCCCCCATCAGTCACCAATTAAGAAAATGCTGTAGAGGCTTGCCTACAGGCCAGTCTTACAGAGACATTTTTCTCATCTAAGGTTCTTTCTTCTCAGATGGCTATAGCTTGTACCAAGTTGACTTAAAACTAGCCAGCATATTTCATGCATATTTATTGTGTATTTTGATCACATATCACTCCACTCTCCTCCATCTACCTCTTCCCATCTATTCCCTACCATCTCCATGACTTTTGATTTTAAAAAAAAAAAATAACCTACTCACTAATCCAATTTGTGCTATGTGTATACGCATGGCTTGTGGCCATCTACTGGAGCATAGTCAATCTACCAGAGTCCACACATCCTTAATTCAAACCGATCTCCTCATTCTAGCAGCCACCAATAGTCAAAGCTCTCTAGCTGCCGATAGGGTCTCTAGCTGCCTATAGGGACTCATGACTTTTTTCTCCCTCTGTGCTGAAATAGCGACTGGCTTGATCTTGTGCAGGTCTTGTGAGGGCAACCTCAACTTCTGTGAATATGGGAGACACTACTTCCCTGAGTGACTTCCTTTTTTACACCTCTCGTGTACCCTAAACTTTTGACGAAGAGTGTGTGATATAGATATCCCATTTAAGTCTGATCACCCCACAAACACTTGCTTCTTCATGCTGTGGACTATGGTTAGGGCAGAAACTCACAACACAATGGAATCCTGTCTCATCTTTTTACTTCTTATCACCTCTACCCCTGTAGTATTTTGAAGGAAATCCTAGACACATGGAAATATAATTCTACCCACTAATTTTTTTTGTGTCTCCAAAGAATATGAGAGGCTAATAAACAAATAAATTTAATTACAATATAGCAAATACATCTGAAACTTAAAATACTCTTGTACCTTTTACTAATCCCCCAATGAGACAGATCCACGAGCTAGCTCAGCTGTGTCCATAGCAAGTGTCCCTCCACTTGCTGAGTAAGGGTGGCTATCACAGAATCATTCTGACTCCCATTTCCCTTCCCTGTTTCATTTCCAGCCAATCAGTACAGCATCTTGCATTTTCCTTTATTATGCACCTGTAACCCACCATCTCTCACTGTATATTTTAAGAACCCCTCTGACCTTTCAGTCTGCTTTGGTGTGCTGGTTTTTGCGTCAATTGTCTTGATTTAGCTCATGCTCTACAAAAATCTATACTCGCTCTAAGATAAAATGTCAGATAATTAAAATTGCTTTTTTATTCCAAATTCTCTGGCAGCTTCCTCATTCAGGTAGACCCCACATTTC
Source organism: Cricetiscus sungorus (assembly GCA_030556225.1). Taxonomy (NCBI): domain Eukaryota; kingdom Metazoa; phylum Chordata; class Mammalia; order Rodentia; family Cricetidae; genus Cricetiscus; species Cricetiscus sungorus. The sequence continues at coordinate 8,927,944 of JANBXA010000731.1, read as the reverse complement.
TCTGTGGCGACGCACCAGGCCCTGAAAACCCTCTGTCTCCATTTACCTCTTTGATTTTCATTCTCACAGCACAGGTTTGACTTCTCTTTCTCCCACAAAGCCAGTGGCCACAGAGACCTAAAAATTCATTTTGTACCATCTTGTTTGGAGCCTCATGTCTGATTTCTATTGCTCAGTAAATTATAAAGACATATGAGTAAGTAGATCAAATACAAATTAACTGTTAGAGACCTCTGGGAATGGTCTTAGAGGCAAAGGGACCTTGATTATTTTAAGTCTCTGACCTATATAGGTGGACCATAAATGACCCCAGATGGTCTTTGTTCGTCTTTGTATACGTATAGTCACCATGCAGCACTGGAAAAGTCAGTTTCAAAATGTAAAGCTATTGTGAGGGAAGTCCACTATCTCACTAAAACTTTTAATTAGCTTGTGTTGAGAGTTCATCAGTGTTTGACATTTCAAACAGATTGCTATTAAAAACTGGATGCCCATGTTTCATTGCTTAGGCTCACAAAAACAGTCATGTTTTTACTCATTGAGTCAAAAGGGAAATTTGAGTGTCTAACAATAGTCTTTACTGTTTCTAACAAGATAAAGAGGCATGTATATTTTACATCAGACATTTAAAAATGTTTGTATGTTTAAGGAAGTTTTTTTTTTGTGAATTCAATGCAACATGCATATGTCTAAGATAGGATTGACTGAGGTAAACATAACCTGAGTACTTTCAGAGTGCCACTACAAAATCATTGCCTCAAAGATGTGTCTCCCTTCACTAAAACACTGAAGACAGTCATGAAATGGAAATGGATATGAGTTTGCTGTAATACCACTTGACATTTTAGCTGTAATTAACAGGACTGCTGGTATTAACCAACATTAATTAGGATAGCAAAGTGCTTAAACATTGTAAAGTGTAATAACAATGCTCAGTGGATTATGAACGTTTATCAGTTTACCTCATGGTTATTGAAGGTTTCTCTTTGGATGCTGAACCATTGAGTTTATTAAACCTATCACACATATATGAATGTTCTGCTACGCTCATTTGGTCTGCAGTTATCATTGCTTCCTTAGGACATTCTGGCACTCGACCTGAGCTCTGTCATGTGAGGGGATGGCTGGAGGGGGCAAAGCTGCCTTCCTGTGTTGATGTCACTTTTGTTAATATCATGTGTTTAAAAAGTAGGTATAAGTATTTTCTCTTTCCTCATGTTAAAACTAGAAGATGTCCACTGCAGAGAGTTTCAGGATACACAGAGGCATGTGACCACTGCAGGAATTCAGATCAGATGAACATCTGGTATAATTTCCTTTGAGCAGTCATTTCATTTCTTAAAATGAATTTTAGAGCTAAAGTCACCTGAGATAGGAACAGGTTCACAGCAGTTTCATCTGAAAAAGAACAGGCTGTATGTACTTTGGGTGACTGTAAGGTGTTCTAATGTGGATTCGGGTTTCAGGACTGCAGGACCGTGCCTGGACCCCACTTATAATCGTCTTGGATGTATTGAAACCCACAGCTGTGAGTTCTCGTTACCTACACTAGGATGGCAGCCAGAAAGAGATGAAAACTATAGTTCCCAGCATGCTTGCTCTGGTCCCTCTGATATTTAAATCTTTAAAAGTTCAACTCCAAGTTGCTTTCCTTCAGCCTCTACACATGATTTTCTGCTTCTCAGAAATTGACTGGTGTGTTTAATTCTTTATTCCACATTGCCTTATGGTGACATTTGAAGGAATTATTAAGATGTTTTGCATCAAGTGTTTTGCATCAAGAATCCTACAGACACGGGATTGTTTTCATGTGCGGGTATCTTCTCATCAAATTGGCCTCTCCCACAGTGTACTTAATGTTTATGTGGCTCGCATACATAATCTACATCTCTACTCACTTTATTTTAAGCTGTTACATCTTAGCTTTTATAATTTGCATTATCATCCTGTCAAGGGAATGTACCATAGCTTACTGGAGCTTGTTTTAACAATCAGCATTTAAGCTCCAGGGCATTATTTATTATTAACAGTGTTTTGAATAGCATAACTATTTTACTACATAAAGATTCCCCTCATATTTTGTGGTATTTTGTTAGCACTTATTTCCAGATTCAGAATGAATAAGTCAAACAGATATACACTTAGTTTTCAGTCTCTTACTGCTTTTTCCAATTTTTTTTTAAACAGTCCATTCAGGGTGGAATTATGTTCATAAAAATCCTTATCACCATTTGGAATTATTATATTTTTTTGTAATGGTAGAAACATTCTTATATTAATCAATTTGAATTTCCCCACATGTGTTTTTGTGTGGTTGTGTTTATCTGTGTACATGTATGTATGCATGCTCATGTCATGTATGTGCTGGTATATGTGCCCACGTGTGTACTTGTTTGCGTGGAGGCAGCGGCAACATTAGATGTTGTTCTTCAGGCTCTGTCCACTATGGATTTTGAGACAGTCTTCCTGTACCTTTTCAATAGGTGGGGCTGGCGGGGCAGTAAGCCTGTTACCTCTGCCTCCTTACTCTTGGGGTTACCATGAAATGTACCACACTAGGCCTTTCATGTGATCTCTTGGATGAGAACTCATGTCTTCATGCTTGCCTGGCAAATACTTCTCTGACTTAGTCATATCTTGAGCTCTGTATGTTCTTATAACTGCTTTTTTCCTAGTTATACGTAGGCTTTGACGGTTTATAAGTTGGGAATTTTCAGCCTTAAGACTCTACTGAAGACAATAACAAGTACAATAGACTGCTAGGATACAAGGTGATCTACGATCAGGTCAGGAACGCATCACTTTGAGATAACTTTATCTTAATTAAATTTGTAATGACTTCATTGCAAATGGGGTCATATTCTGAGTTGAGGGGGGCTAGCAATTTAACCTATGAACTTTGCAGGGAGGGGTGAGTATACGTCAACTCAAAACATTCATTATTAGGACACAGCTCTGTGATAGAACTATACTCTCTCATTTGTCTTCAAAATCACCATGTGAAGTAGTTAGGGATTATTGCTTTTACCCCATGTAAGTCTCCAACACATCACACATCTTTACTAATGTGTGTGAGACCATACAATGTTCCACAGTCAACTCTTTAAGGCTTGATTCCAGAGCTACAACAACACACCGACTTGGACCTAAAGCTAAGGTCAAGGCCGGTGTCCATTATTTTGGGGATGCACAGTGGGTGCCTGGTCATCTCTTCCTTGCTTCCTGTTGGTGTTTTGTGTTCTCTTTGATACATCTTTCTCTATTGCTAAATTTTTACAGTTTTAATACTCAGTTGAACACCATCACTCATTGTGAGAGATCATTTTTTCCCCCATCTGAAAAGTCATTTGTAGAATAATTACCCTTCATCTCTTTTCTCCTTAAAACTTTTCCTTGTCTCTCTAAAGAACTTGAGTCTTTGAAATACAACTTATCTATATTTCTGACCCTTTACTAACAAGAGCAAACCAAATGGCCTGGCCATATGGTTAGACAGGTATCATCTGTGTATCTGTATATTAGTTGCTTTTCATGTCTCTGTGACTAAGTATCAGAGAAGAAGATCATACAGGAGGAAGGGTTTGTTTGTCTTACAGTTTTCAGGGATACAGTCAGCTTCAAAGCACGGGGGCATGAGGTGACTGGCTTCATTGCATCTGTACTGAGGAAACAGAGCAGCCAGGAAGTGGGGCTAGGCTATGAATCTCCAAACTCTGCCCACAATGACCCACTTCCTCCAGGGATGCTCTAAGTGTTTTGATCTACATGAGCCCTTTAACTGTCCTTATTGTGTTCTTGTCATGTGTGCAAAGTCTTGAAGGCACGTAGTTTCTGAGCACTATACATCAAGGATCACTCAGGCTGACCTCAATACTGAAGTCCCTCTACTCAGCATGGCATTTGCTATCTCACTGGCTCTAGCCTGTGGCATATGAGTTAGAACTTTGGGGACATCTTCCTTTGACGTTTTCTTGAGAGCAAATGTTTATCACTTTCCCCAAGACTTACAAGCATTCGTTATTTTTGCTTTATATTTTCTTCCTTGTGGATAGCAGAAACTGAATTTTGAATAATGATGTAAATATGTTTTCATGTTTTTATTAGCCTCTGATCATTGGATAAAATAATGGGTTTCATTGTGACATTGTTTCATTGTGCATGTGTATAACAAACTTTGGTCACGTTCACTCCTTCATTTGAATACTTTGCATACATAACACATGAATATTATGGAATATTGTATAACAATTTGTAATACTACAAACATTAATATGTATAGTACAAGTAAATTCATTTTTTTCTTTCTAGCTCTTTTAATTATTCTGCAGTTTTTAGTAGAGAAATAATTTGTAAATATCCATGCTTTCTTGTGGTACTGGCAAGTGATGGAGCCCAGGTCTTAGACCATGCTAGCAAGCTCCTACCACTAAGCCACATCCTAAGAGCTTGTGGGTTTTACAATTTTTATTGTTTATTTTTATTTTTAAAATGTAAAATTGTATATATTATTTATCTCTCTCCTGCACACTCTCTCTCTCTCTCTCTCTCTCTCTCTCTCTCTCTCTCTCTCTCTCTGTGTGTGTGTGTGTGTCTGTGTGTGTGTGCGCGTGCATGCGTGCGGGCACATGCATTTATGCTGCACATGAAGATACGAGAGAAAAACTTACAGGAGTGACATCTACTACCTGGGACCTGAGGATTAAACTCAGGCTTGGAACAAGTGTCTCTTAATCTTCTTTTAAGATGATTATAGATTTAGCTGCAGGTGATAGAAATTGTCTCGTTTTGCTGATGGTGAACAACTTTCAAAGTTACACTACACAGTACAACCAGGCAAAGACACAGCTAGTACACCCACAGAGGGCTGCCTTCTGCTCAGACACAGCCATCCTGCTCCATTTCTGCATCTTACCTCATCTTTTTTGTCTTCGTACCAAGCGTTCTACTAGCCTTGGTACCAACAAGACCAAGTGTTTATTACATATTTAACTCAATTTCAAGAACATCATGTCATACACTTGATGTTGTTTTTTTCATTAAATAAAAGTTCTTAGATGTTTAAACAGATTGCTAGACATTTGTATCTTCCTTTTAACTGTTTCATAATTTTTCCATGGCTTGAATTACATAGAATGAATAACCATTTATCCACTGAGAGATCTGAGTTGTTCCCAGTCTCTGGTTTTTATGAATGAAGACACTGCAAACATTTTTTTCTACAGATTTTGGTGTGAACATAAATTTTATTATCCCTGGGATAAATGCCCAAGTGTGTAATTGCTAGGCCATATGGTACTGCATGTTTTATTTTCATAAAAATCTGCCATACTATTATTACAAATGGTTCTGTCACTTTATTCCTACCAACAATGTGTGAATGACCCAGTTTCTCCCCATCCATATCAGCATTTAATAGTTATTAGTTTTTACATTAGTCATTCTTGTGGTAATAGTATTGTCTGATTTTAATTTGTTTCCTTAATGATTAATGATGTCAAACATCTTTTCATGTTTATACTTCCACATTTTAACGTCTAAGAAATTTCTCCAAATGTTTCTGCTCAATCTTTAAGGATAAATTTTTCTACTATTATCTTTGAAGAATTTCTTATAGTTCTCTATAGTAATCTTCTGTCAGATATGTAATCCGTAAGCCCATTATCCAATTTTTATCAATCTGTACATTGTCTGCTTTAACAGAAGTGTTCCGATAACAAAAGTTTTCCTCTGTGATAGTTTTCTGTTAGGGTGGCAAAATCTTGAGATGAATGACTTGCAATGAACAGGGTTATTTCAGCGTATGTAGCCAGAGATGAAAGAGATATGTGTCCTCAGAGACAGGGACTAGAGTTGATACATGCCTGGCTCTGCTACTTTGGCTCTGTGACACAAAATACATTGTGGTGGGCATGCACAATGAGTGAGACCTGTTCACATGGTGTCCTGGAAGTAGAGAGAGAAGTGCCAGTATCCCATTCAAGGGCACAACTCCAATGACCCAGGTTCCACCATTTCCCAGACTGGAGTCTAAACCTTTGATACACAGGCCTTTGGAAAATACTCCTGATTCAAATTAGAGAAAATTACTTGCCTAGTCCCAGATTCTGAAGATTTTATTCTAGCTTTTAGATTTGGGACTTTAATAAATGAATTATTTCCTCTGTAATTTTATTATCCCCCCCCCCTTTTTTTCTGTATCTAGTCCAGAGGTCAATGCTAGGTTCCCTTTCTCAAGCCCTTCTTCACATTGTCTTTTGATAGGATCTCTAACCAAACCTGGAGCTCATCAAATGGGTTAAGCTGGTCCTCCAATGATCTCTAGGAATCTACCTCTTTCAACTTCCCCCTTGTAGGAATTAACAGACACAACTTGGCATGCCTGGCTTCTTACGTGAGTGCCTGGCATCAAACAGGTCATCCTTGCTCTGCGGAAAGCACGTTACAGACTGAGTCATCTCTCCAGCCCACTGTATACTTATCAGTAGGAATCAATATTCTTGGTCCAAGAGTTGAAACATGAGTCAATGAATTAACAGAGGAGAGACTACAAAAATCATAGTCTACAAAGTTGGAGTCTTTTCTTCCGAAATGTTCTTGGTGGTCTAAAGCACTGTGAAGAAGGACAGAGTGCCTCTTCTGTAGGCATGAGCAATAAGGAAAGGAAGGGCCAGAAATCCAGGACCACTGGTCTCTGAGCATTGCATGGCCACTGGTGGGTTACTAGAATGAAAGGATTTCCTCTGAAATGTCAGGATGAGATTAAGATGCTCTGTATTTCCCTATTCAACTTTCCTCTTTGCAATAGTCGTGTAAGAAGTGTACACTGGAAATAGGGAGTGATTGCCTCACATGGACAAGGCTCTGTACTCAATTGGCAGCACAGTACAAAAGAAAAATAAACAAAGAATTATTAGCCCAATTTTTACAGATGAGGAAACTAAGGTCAGAGGTCATATAACATCACAAACTTCTAGTCAACAGTGAGTCAAGTAGCTAAGTTTGGCGAAGGCATGAACAGAAAGGCAACTTACTTCCTCATACTCTGTTAAAGGACTAAGTTGGTTGGGCTGACCTTACTATCAGATAATTACAATGTACAAAGATTAGTGATAGTAAAAGTATTATTGAGAAATAGAGTATGATAAAGAAGGATCTAATCATGCACAATGAACATTTGGGTCTTAGAATAGGGCAGACACTTTAAAAGGCCAAATGTATAAGCATGTGTTTACAAGCTTGATTATGTCTAGAGAGAACTTGGTTGCCTGGAAAATGTGCTTACGGATCAGACATTAGTCTGAGTCCACCATCCATCAGGGGTTTTAGTGAAACGCTGCAGTTAATTATAGCAGATGTAACCACATAGATTTTAAAGATAATGTTTTATTCAGTTTTCTAATCAAAGGGAAAAGTAGATTCTTGTTTAGTTCCTGGTCTTAGCATGCACGCTCTGACTTTCCAGCCAGCAAGAAGCATATTACACTCGAGTTGTAGATGAATTGTGTGCTGACATCAGGCTTGAGCTCCTGCTAGATTTTAGAGCTCTGTGAAAGTTTCTGTAACTTCTTCCTAAAGGAAGAAGCAGCAGCTGGGATGAGGTCATTGGCACGTATTTTCAGGCCTTACTGCTTTCAAGTCCTTCCTTTCCTCGATCCCAAAATTCTTGCAGTTCTTTGATTTAACACTCTCTCTCCAGAAGCCCTTTTGTCTTATTTTAAAGGTAACTGTTCCAACAGGGAGTAGATATTATCTTCAAGAAACTCACATCTCTATATCTTACTCTTTATGAGAATAAGTTCTTAGCTCAGGAAAAGACAGAATAGTGAAAGGTCTGATGGTATGTGTGGTGGTGGTTTGTGTGTGTGTATAGTTTGTGTGAGGCAGTTTCTCTGTGTATGATGGTGTGTGAGACAGTGTCTCTGTGTGTGATGGTGTGATGATGATGATGATGATGATGATTGTGTGTGTGTGTGTGTGCACTAGCTCATTTTATGCCAACTTGACACAAGCTAGAGCTAGAGTTATTTGGGAAGAGGTGTAGCACCAGCACTACAATCTGTTCCATTAATAGAGCCAACATCTAGAGATTGAAATAAAAAACAAGACAGTGGATCATTCATGCAGCTTATATACTAAGGAAGAAGCAGGCTTATATACTTAGTTATAGCACAGTGGAAAATAATCAAGGGTCAAGCGTGTAAATTCTCAGGCTTAGTTCCTCCCCAGCAGATGTGTGTTAGAAAATCAAGAAGAGTACCAAGAACTACTCTGATGCAAGATGTTCCAGCCAACAGCTTCAGGCTCAAGGTGCCTCGGGGGTCCATTCAGGGCCCCTTTCTTATAATATAAACTAACACCTGTCTTAGGTGGCAGAAGACGTAAGCATAATTCCTTACCCATCATTGGAGAAGTCACCCACGCCCGTAACCTTCCTGCCTTAGGTTGGATATTTGTCCCCTTCTGCCTTACCCGCCTCTGGTGATTAGTTTGTCTGTAAGTTCAGCCATACGTGGGCAGAGGTATTCTCTTGAGCCAAAGACAGTAGAATCTGTCTTGTTTGAAAGTTGGCCTGGGCCTGTCCAATGCTGTGGTGGTATAGGCAGATCAGGCAGATAGCACTGAAGGCAAGGGCTTTGAGTCCCAGTGAGAGAGAGCTTGCCCAATCTCTAACTAATTTGCCTGCAAGTTGAAGTCCTCATAAAAGGAAGGTCTTCTGCACTGGTACTCGGGTTTCATTGATGTTAATGATCTACATAGCTAAAGCATGTGTATAATTTAAAAACTGATCACACCAGGATCCCTGTAGAAAAGTATCTACAACTGATGAACTCTTTTCTTTAGCTGGTGTAACACAGATTTGTATGAAAGAGGGAGAACAAGAAGCCCTATGGGCCTCCTACAATCAATCCAATTGTTGATATAGGAGGCTGATTTGTAGATTTAGTTTTAAAATGCCAAATTTGTACTAGATAATCAAGTGTGTTTTGGGTGGCTAAGGCTTCAACCAATTCACTTGATCCACTGTGTTTGCAGTATTTACAGATTGGGAGAGGGCTATCCTTGAAACTGTCACTGCAGTGGCGGACGCAGCACTGGCAGCCCTGATCCCCAAATCTCCTTTCCTCTCTGCTGCACAAGTTGGTCATCTGTAGAGGTCTCCTGCATAGGTATCACCCCGGGTATGAGAACCACGACAGCTGTTGTTTCATATATCCAGGAGCTAACCTTGACAGACCTGCTGAGAACAATTGAGACTTCCTCCAAAAATTAGTAGCTTTATTTACAACGCAAAAGAAGGGAGCCAGAACACAAGTGCCTGAAATGAAGGTGAAATTCTTATCCTTTGGACCAAAGTGTAAATTTATAGCTGCTTTACCCAAACTATAATTAGAAAAAAGGGCCATACCTGTGAGCCTGAGACCCTTCTGAGAGAAGGTGATAGTTAGCACCTGGCCCCCGCTCAGTGTGGCTCTACAGAGCTGCATCCAATCACTGGGGTGTAAAATACTGAAAAAGACTCAAAAATCGCCCAAGTGAAAGGACCATGGGGCTCATAAGCAGTGACAGCCTCCTTAGGTTGTTTTAAATCCTTGAAATTTAGTGGGCTGTGCTCCCTAACCCTGTTACCCTGAGGATCACTGTCTCCATCACAGGAAAAGTTTGTCTTCCCTTTCCTAAGGCCTCTACCTTGGTTATTAAATCTTTGACCTCTAACCCTCGAGGTGCAGAGGCCCTACTAAAGGAATTGGAATCACAAAAGGGGCTGTGCCGTGGCGGACGGCGTATGTGCTCATCAGCTTCAGTTTCCGCTTCCAAAGTATCTTCTTTATCAGTTACAGTAGGACTATCATCTCCTAGTTGAGATCCCTCTTGTTCCCGGATAGATTTCACAGATTCTAAGCCTTGTACTTCCTCAAAAGTCCTAATCATCCCTGCCATTTGTTCTTTTACTTTGACATGGTGGCTCAGGAGCACATCTTTAACTAGATGCCAAAGGGAAAAGGTGGCAATAGGGAAATTATGAGGCTCTTCCTCTTTATAAGCCTTTTGGAGATCTCCTTTTCCCAATCGGGGATGTTGAAGCTTTCAGAGTGCATAAACCAGGGACTATGTTTCTCTAATATGGCAATGAATTCTTTAGCTGTCTTAATTTTAATCCTGGTGTCCTGTCTTTTCAATAGGGCCACTAATTGCCCACTGAGAATTTTCTTAGAGTTACTGGCACCCATCCTTCAATGCACCCTCATTTACTTACTTTGCCGGCCTCCGAGGGCGATCTCTTAGGTGATCCTTTCTTCCCGATCTCGGTGGGACCTCCACTTGTAGCGCCTGTGCTACAGTCTGTTCCACTCATCGGGCCAAGGCCTAGAGATTGAAATAAAAGACAAGACAGCGGGTCATTTGTGCAGCATTGAATGCAGTTTATTGAGGGGTAGGAGCAGGCTTATATACTGACTCACAGCACAGTGGAAAACAATCAAGGGTCAAGCGTGCAAGTTCTCAGGCTTAGTTCCTCCCCAGCAGATGTGTGTTAGCAAATAAGAAGAGTACCAAGAACTACTCTGGTGCAAGATGTTCCAGCCAATAGCTTGCTCAAGGTGCCTCAGGGGTCCATGCAGACTCCTACAAGGAGGGAACCTCAATTGAGAAAAGGCTCCCACAAGATTGGCCTGGGCCCAGGTTCCTGCCCCAAATCACTCTGATAGACTGTGTTGTGGAAGTGAGAGAAAGATAACCCCCTTCTTTCCCAGGTTACTTTTGGCCATAATGTTTCATCACAACAATAGGAACCTTAAGTAAGACAGTGCATGTGTATGGGATGGTGTTTTTCTGGTGGTATATGTGTATAGCTTTTCAAATGCTCATGGCTGCAGAGACACACCTATAAGAAGAAGTCACCTGAGGTCAGTCTTGTTACTTTTAAGTCTAAACTAAGGAAGCGTAAGGTAAATGAGAAACTGACCACAGCAAACTGCTAGTGCCTTAAAATTTTTATTAGTATATATCGAATGTACAAAAATAATGGGTGTCAGTGTGACATTTTACCTATGATTATAACATATAAAGTACAGCACAATTTAAACATATTCCCCCATGATTCTCTGTTCATACAAAACAAGGACAGAAAAGAGTTACCTGTCATTACAGACTGTGATGGAGACAAACATTTATATTTAAAATCCCGGATGTTTCATTGTCCAGTTTTTAAAAAGCACAAGAGAATGGACTTTGGGATCCCATCCCACACAGAGGGATACTCTCTCAGCCTAGACACATGGGGGAGGGCCTAGGCCCTGCTCTAAAGGACATGGCACACTTTGAGATTCCCCCATGGAAGGCCTCACCCTCCCTGGGGAGCACAAAGGGGATGGGCTGGGGTTTGGTGGGGGTGATGGGGAGGACGGGAGGGTGGGGAAACTGGGACTGACATGTTTCAAAATTAAATTAAAAAAGAGCAGTGACTGCTCTTCCAACACCAACAGAACCGCCTTAGGCCATTTATGCTGCACAGATTTGCACACCTTCTCACTACTGTTTTCAAAGCTGTTTTCATAGATCCCTAACACTAGCACTTTGAGTAGGAGTCAGAGCACGGTTGCGCACTTTGACCCGGCCCTGCTTTTCCAGGGCTTTTCCACAGCTCCTGACTTCCCAGTTGTGTGTGAGGCTTTGGCCACACCACATCAGTTATGAAACACTGCCTCATGACACGTTCCGCCAAACGTGTATTTCTCTCACTATCTGACATCAAAACGACGAATGGCACAGTCAAGTAGCTTTATTTGCCCTTCCTTTTAGGGCAGTCCCGGGAGAGTTTTACCAGTGCTAATGAGGAAGTGTAAGTGAATGCAGGCCTGTCTCTGCTGCTCTAACTCACAGCCAACCTCAGTGGATATTTATATATTCCACATACGTTGTGCAGAGTCCATGCATGGCTCCCAGGGTTTGAAACTGGCTCAGGGCGGCGAGTAATTAAAGCAGAGCGAGAGATGGACATGTGGACAGAAGCTGGGATTGAGTGGTCTGTCTTCTCCCATGACGAAGCCTTAGTACTCTGGAAGCTCGGGGTGTTTTTTGGTTTTGTTTTATGGAGTTAAACAGGGAGGCATGGATATTGGATACAGTTCGACCAAGGAGGTGGTTTGTTACGATAGATAAACAAGGAGAGAGGTTTGTGGTGTTCAGCTGGATGAAGGGGACAATTTAGGTAATCTGGGTAGAAGCAGCTTTGTGGGGGAGCACTCTTCAGGCTGGGGGATCACTCTTCAGGCTGGGGAAGCACCCTTCAGGCTAGGGAAACACTTCAGATGGCTCATAAGGAGGGAAGATAAAGAAAGCTACAGTGGAATTTTTCTACCCACACTGTCAACATCCACACTCGGACCAGAGGAAGTCTTTGCCATGCTGTAAGCCTCACCCTGTGGAAAGGCTTTGCCATTCTTGCATGGGTCTGAGGCTCTAAGGATCCTTGACATGGGCCAGCTCATTTCGAGCCCACATATTCATTCAGGGCTTTCTCCATACTCTACAATTTTCCTTGGGAGATTTTTCCCATTTATACAACTTACAAGACACTTATGAGAAATAAGATTAGAAAGATATCATTGCTGGATGTGGGTGCTGGGGAAAACCATATTTAAAACACAATTATTTATTTTCTTTTATGTGTCTATGTCAGTATCTGTGTGAGGGAATGCCATGTGTGTGCAAATGCCCCAAATCTGAGAATCTGTGTGAGGGGATACCACGTATGTGCAGATGCCCCCAGGGACCAGATGTAGGTGTTGGATCTCTTGGATCTGGACTTACAAGCAGTTATGAGTTGTCTGATGTGGGAACTGGGAACTGAACCCTGGCCCAACTGCTGAGCCGCATTTCCAGCCCCAAGAATGAATGAATGAATGAATGTGTGTGTGTGTGTGTGTGTGTGTGTGTGTGTGTGTGTGTGTGTATTCCTTTTTACTTTAAAATATATTCAAAAATTCTTGTACTTGAAAATCTGATAAGAAAGCTGTATTATTTTTGTATTACCAAGACCCAGACACCCCACAGAAGTAAGTAGGAAAAGTTTACTTGGGCTCATGGCATCATTTTGTCAGATGACTGTGGTATTACAATGGTGTGGGCACTTCTGTGGCAGTGGGGGGATGTAGGAGTGGCTGCTGACATGGCTGTGTCTAGAGTTTGGAGTGGGTACCGCTGTGAAAGCCCTCTGCTTGATGAGCGGCCCCTGCCAGTGGACTGCACCTACAAAGACTCCAGGTTTCAACGTAGGAACCTTGCACTCAAAACGTGACTATGGGGACGATATACTCCAACCACAACAGAAGAGAATAATTTAAGTAGACACGTGGAAGAAATTATTTCATATCATCTGGACAAGATGACAGTGACGTCTGTTACAATAATTAGAAAGTTTTGGTTAACTTCACTCTACACATTATTTTTTCTACACAGCCGTAATTCTCTTTGACTCTTCACATGACAATACTTATTTGTTTTTTATTTAACATTTATTTATTTTGTTTGTGTTGCTTGTGTAGGCATATGAGTGCACCATGCCTTGGCTCAATTGTGGAGGTCAGAAGACAAGTTGAGGGAGTAAAATTTTCTTTTTCTTCCACTAATTCAATCCTGTGGATTGAACTCAGGTTCTTCAGCTTGGGGGCAGGCCCACTGAGACATTTCTCCAGCCCTCCAAAATATGTTTGATAAACATATTTTATCAAAACAATTGAAGAACAGTTTTATTTTACCTTTGAAATGTTTGACTAAGGTTTTTTTTTTTTTTTAAAATCATGGTTAGTACTTTAGAAAAACCTCTTGAAATGTTGGCATTCATTATACACAGCATAATTTATAATTTTCATATTGTCTACATGTTTATTCAATGTCACTTTGCTTTCTTCCTTTCCGTGTAGATTCTTATGAACCCAAAACAATGTCTAAATAATGGATAGAAGTTAATGTTCGGCCTCATAAATCCTATTGCGCCATTCTCCAGGAACATGTTTAGAACCCAAATGTGTGCTCTTCACAGCTCATAACTATTTACTATTTCAGACCCCAACACTGGAAAACTTGAGCACAAACCAGCCACATTTCTTAGTCCTCAGTCTGCAGAGTTTAGCTTGGTCATGTGGAACGCACTGGGCATGTGCCATTGTGGGCTCTGCTTACTATTTGCATGACAAACAATGTGCTCCTTTCCACTCACCCTCCCCTTTCCATAATATCTGAGATTGAGGCCCCTGCTCTGACCAATCCGTACTCCATCATAAGAATAGATGACGACACTGTCACGTCTAAAAGAGAATTGAAGAGGAATTCTTGGGACTGACCAGGGATAACTTGTGACTGGCAGATCTGATTTGCTGCTTTGTTTCTGTATGAGTCCTCAGGAAGCTTTGATGAAGAGGTTATCATGAAATTTTAGTGCCCAGAGAAGTTGTTCTATTAATTACCGAAATTGTGGAATCCAATCTCCATTCATTGTGGTTTGCTAATTGTTAGCAGCTGAAGAGAGGCGCTTTGAGTTTGCTAAATTTTTCCTCGTGGCCTTCCTTTTCATAAGTAGGGCTGTGCTTTTTGGAATGCAGCCCCTGGGTGAACTGGTGCAAAATTCCCCACTGTGTTTGGGACCTGCAGCATACCCTGAGCACCACCTCAGGTCAGCTGGCAATGTTTTTCTTGTACACAGACTTCCTGAGATGAAGTTTAGAAGCCAGAGTTTGAGAACAGAGACCTGGGGGAGTTAGCCCGTGACAGTCAGCCTTGGGAGTGGCACTGGGAACTGGAGAGGGTTACTTCCTGAGTGCTTTTCCTACGGCAGCTCTGAGGAGGGGGACATATTATTTTTGTGAAGCTGCCTTTTCAATGAATTATGTCTAAAGAAAAACATCAGGAAACTAATTTCAGACTTCAGAAAAAAAGCCACTGGTGTTTGGGAGCTGTCCTTTGTGTCCTGACAAACAGCCTGCTGACACCCAAAACAGAGGGTTCACTTTCTGGCACTGGCCCTGGCTGTGGTCTGACAGGGACAAGTGGCTTTGTGGATCTGCTCCAGGTCTGACATTCTACTGTCCCATGAGCTGCATTTTCATGGGAAATAAATGACCTTGAGTTACTGATGGTAGGGTTAGATTTGGTGGTTATCAATTACATTTAGTGAGTATCTGGAGGCCCAGGACCAAACTATTTTCTGAAGAGAGAGAATGGGTAAACTTGTTCTGCCCTTCCTTTCATGGATTCTGTGTCTCCCTTCTTGGCTGCCTGGCAAACACGCTTTAATGTACTCTCAAAGAGCAGTGACAAATGCAGACCCATGCATTTATGCTGGGAGCTTCACACACATGCAAACACCACGTCACATAAACATATACACATACATACACCATATATACAAACATGTAAACACAAACATACACACACAAATATGATACACACACATATATATATACACACAAATATACACACACATATACACACATCACACACACCTGCATGCACATAAACATATACATGTTTATATATACGGATACACCACACATAAAGATGTATATATCCATCACACATGCATACATAAACACATACATGCACACATGTACATACACAAAACAGAAACAAGTACACACGTATATACAGACACCACAATACATACATACACACACAGATATAAACACATACAAGCATAATCATACACACACAGCACACATACATGTGCATATGTATGCCACACATCTACTTACATAAACATATTCATGAGCACAAATATTATAGACATCACACATTCACATATGCCACACATAATTTCAATAAACTTTTAACATCCTGTGTACAGTTAATTTTCATAAAGCATCCCTCTTCCTTTTAAACAGATTCCTCCTTTGCCTTTGTAAAAGAATCATAATGCCCCAGGAATTCCTCAGAGAACATTCACAGCTTCTGTTGTCTTGCATTTCCACACACATGGTGACAGAAACACACCAGGCAGTGGGCATTGTTATTGCTGAGTTAGAAACAAGTGCTAATCGATTTGAAGAAGCTATGGCTGAGGAATGTGGGCAGTGGCTTCAGTCCCAGAGTCTGCATTCATTTGTGATTCTCTCAAGTCTTCTGATTGTTTTCCATCAGGGACACACAGGAAGACCCCCTGAATTCCTCCTGTCACAATCTGCTGCACATAGAGAGGAAACCTAACAACTTAACTCCATCTCCTCTCTCCCTCCCTCCCGCCTTCCCTCCCTCCTTCCCTCCCTTCCTCTCTCCCTCTCTCCCTCCTTCCCTCCCTCCCTCTCTCTCTCCCTCTCTCCCTCCCTCCTTCCCTCTTTCCCTCTCTCCTTCCCTCCCTCCCCCTCCCTCCCTCCCTCTTTCTTTCTCTCTCAGCTTCTGTCTAGTCACCTCTGGCTTCTTCCAGTTACTCAATCACCGGAGTCTGCTCTCTCTTCCTTTTCAGTCATCCGACAAACTGAGTTTTTTTTTTTTTTTCTTTTGTTCTAGTTGAATGGCAGGTGGCCACTGAATAGAAAACACGATTCTACAGTGCATTAGTGTATTATTCCAGAGGAGTCTTAACTGGCCTCTCTTCCCAGCTTATTCCTATCTTGCCTTGCATACTGCTTGTGAATTTCTCTGACTATATACACCCTTAAAATCGCATGCCCCCTTTGGCTTACTACTTAAGTCAAAACTTAGTTGTTATCTCGTTCTTGATGCTCCAGGCATCTCACAGATGCTGTTAACAGGTTTTACCTTTTCATTTTTCTCACAATATAGTTAGTATGAAGTTGATGTTAATGAATTCCAGTATATTAAATACATAGGAAATGATAAAAAATTTTTGTTATCTAGCTAACAAGGTATATTCGGTTAAAATATGGTTACAATGCCTTCAGATTATTTGCAGTATTTCACTTGGGAATAGAAAGGTCATGTTGTAATTTAGCTTTCACACAGTAGGCACCACGGCAGGGCTGAAAGCCTCAGGTTTTTCTGTCTCTGCACTCATAGTGGATCTGTGCTTGCTAACTGACCCATTCAACTGGACATTTCGACCAGTGTGTTTAATGGTAACCCCCAAAGAAGAAAACACTTTGTATATTTCTTAAGCTTATTGAATGCTTTAACTGAAATGCAATGGCATCATTCATACCACCAGGACTTCTTTAAAATTAAGTAAATTAAAACATTCTTTTGAGATTCTGGGGAAGAGGCTCAGTGCTTGGTGCATCACTGGTTGTGTAAGCTTGAGCGTCTAAGTTTGGATTTCCACCACCCACATAAAAAGATAGCTGGTTTGCCTCTAATTTCACAAGTTTGAAGAGTCAAGTGTACATCTATAATGATACCACCAATCATCAATCCCAAAATAAATTATAAATTTTAATGCATTTGCTTAGTTTTGAATATGTGTGGTCCCATTTACCCCAGAAACTAGAAGAATAGATCAAAGCTTTAACTGTTAGTTTCTTCCTCATGATTCATGAGGGGGGCAAAGGCAACTGACCTTAAGATGTTCCAGCAATGCATTATTTCACAAAGTATCTCAAAACTCTCATTTCCTCTGTTAGCCTTGTCATAGCAGTATATTTCTTAATGGATGCATGGGATATTACTTTCTGAAAGTGTAGTACCACATAGTTTCCTAGTTCTCTTCCAAAATGTTTATAGGAACCTTGTTTTATTCTCTTGTACTTTCTTCCATGATGAATCCTGTGTGATGAATCGTGGGCTCTTGAAAACCATCGAGGGAAGTGCATTCAGGTTATAACCAGATTCTCTAATGAACATTCCCCTCCTCCTCCAATGAGGAAACTAAGTTTATTTCCTTCAAAATTCCCCCTTTGTGGTGACGATTAGGGTGTGCAACAGCAACAAAACATGCTTTATGAAGTGATCCAAGCATGAACTTCCTAGTTTCTAATGTGACAAAGTCCTACCTCAGATACTGACCTTGAGTGATGTCAACTGATCAGCATTCTTATGTATGTGCAGCCAATAGGCTCCTTTCAAAAGATGGAGAAGTCAGCCTCATATTCTATCTTCATGTTCCTGTACAAAAGCTCTATTTTTTGGAAGTAAGAGGAGCTCACATGAGAATCTATGGTCTAAGACTAATTAACATCAGAACTGTACTATAATTGGATGCTAGCTTGTAGGCATTCTATACTGTCAGCTATTCGACAAGCACAGAAGATTACATGAAAACACATCTGAAGTTCAAAGTTCAGAATAAACATGACTCTATATCCCATCTCAAAGTTCAATGCATCGATAATTTTATCAACTACTTAGTTAATTGCTCCAAAGGACACACAGCCAGTATTTGCCCCCAGTGATCTGTGAGGGTATGATATGTGATCTTTGCCTAGGTAGGTCTTTAGTAACAAGTGACTTACCTAAGATAAACAAGAAAATTAAAAATTAATGCACTAATGGAATTGACCTAGGCCCTCTGCATATATCTAACAGTTGTATAGCTTAGTCTTCTTGTCAGAACCACGACAATAGAAGTAGGGGATGTGTCTGACTTTTTGCTGGATTTTGGGACCCTATTCCTCATACTGGCTCACCTTGACCAGCCATAATACAAGGGGAGGTGCTTAGTCTTACTGTAACTTGCTATGCCATGTTTTGTTGACACCTGTGAGAGTTCTGCTCTTTTCTGAACAGAAACAGAGGAGGAGGAGGAGTGGATTGGAAGGGGCAGAAAGGAGGGGGGGGGACTGGGGAGGATAGGAGGGAGGGAAAACTCTGTTGGGATGTAAAATAAATAAATAAAAATTTAAAAATCAGTGCACTAGTTTGTCATGCTTTGTCAAACCTGAAGACTCTAGGCATTTTGAGGAAGTATGTTTAAGTGTAAATTTAGGCATGGCAGATGTAGGTGAGCACATAGCTAATGCCCATGTGCTCGAGGCCTGGAATTCCATGTCAGTAGGCTTTACTTCATAAATGTTATGCACACAACATCAACTAAATTAAAACAAAACAACCAACTCAACAATGAATAACTACAATAAACAACCTTGTCCATATGGTGGATGTACCTGGTCATATTTTCAGAGGTTAGGGTTAGGGTTCAGGGTTCAGGGTTCAGTGTTAGGGATAGACAGAGGTTCCATATGATATCTATGACAATTATGCTTGGCTGTATATGTGCATGCATATACGGAAGAAATAGAAATGATTAAGACTAAAGAGAAAAGATAGTGATTTATTGCCATGATCCATGTGGGTACCAATTAGAGAAAGGTTTTGGTGGGGAAAGGAAAGGAAGGAATGAGCATCATAATTCCTCTGAGAATTGCCTGCTTCTGTTTTCTGTGATCATGACGTGAAAAGGGGAAGAAAACAGTAGTACCCCCCCTCCCCCAGTCATGCAGACACGGAGCCCAGGAAGAGTTTATAGAAGGGGCAGGGCCTGGTTACCTGAAACAGGAACTTGAGAGCGGCCTTCCTGGCAGTGTTGTTGAACCATAGATACAGGTGAGTGATGGCGAGATACAGAACCATGATAGCTCCAGGGTGCACTAGGTAGAAGTTTTTGTTTAGATATGATAAGTGACTAGGTGTGGGTGAGTGCACCCTGCAAACTGTAGGTGTTCTGTGATTGTGCCATGAAGCCTCCAGAGCCACACTGCTGCAGGGCAGTAGTTGGCTTTACTCATTAAAACATGTAATGATCAACAATGAAAGCAAAGACATCCTGACTCCAATTCCATCTGCATGCTGTTCCAACCTACTTGCCACCTAGGTTGTTTGCCGAGTTGGCCTACACTTTCCTTTCCTTATTTGCTTATGTGACATAGTTCCTCCTTCAGCTCCAGGATCTGCCTGTGGTATTTGGAGACCAGCTACCTTAGCTTTTAGGAAGACAGAATGAGACATTAGAGGTCAACATTTGTCCTCTTTGCTCAGCATTTACTGAGAGTGGTATGTAGAACAAATAATAAAAACCCAGAGACGGATATTGGGTTTCACGCTGAAGATCAGAGAAGTAAAGCAGCCGGCCACTAGAGATTTCTCACCTCTACCAATGCTCAGACTGCAGGGGTGATCCTCAGAACCTCAGACTGCTCCTGAGACTGCACTGAGCTCCTTACATTCTCTCTAGTGCTGGGATTAAAGGCAGGCGCTCTGATTCTCTTTTAGGCTGATTCACTGTCATATGTCCTTGGCTGGTCTTGCACTCACAGAGATCCATCTGCTTCTGTCTGCTGAGTCCTGGGATTAAAGGTGTGTGCCACCACTGCTTAGCTTTTATGGTTGTGGCTAGCTTTGCATTCTGATCTCCAGGCAAGCTTTACTAGATAGTAAACAATATGTCACCACAATGGTGCTTTTCTTTAACTGTAGGAGGAGATTGTATACATCTCTTTAGAATTATGAGTGACCTAAATACCTACCTTTGACCAGCTGATGTAGTGAAGATTCTAGCAATAATGAACTCTTAGTGAAGGCAAATCTATTTACTGGTTGGTTTCCTAGCAGCATAACATTTGCTTGATAATGATAGTGTTTATGTGATATTTTTAGTGCTGTATTTATATGCGATATTTTTTAATGCTTTGTCTTTGGTGTGTATTTATGTATGTATGTATGTGAGGGGTGTGGGTGGTATATGCACTCACGTGTATGGGTACACACACTGTTTTATTCTTTGAGACAGGGCCTCTCATGAAAACTGGACCTAGGTTGGTAGGCAACAAGGCCCAAGGTTGGTAGCCAACAAGCTCCAGAGACTGTCCTATCCCTGCACTGCATATCCAGATTTTCATGTAGGTGCTAGAGATTTGAACCCAGGTTCTTATGCTTGTACAACAAGAACTCTAACCCAATGATCCATTAATGCCCCCCTCTCTCATTTTTATATGTAATCACTTGTTAATCATAATATAGAATTCATTAGTCTTTTTGGATTAGTTAGATGGTATCTATGAAAAACGACATGAAAGAAGAGTTATTTGGCACAATTAGGCATGTAAGATCACACTCATATTAACCCATGTCCCGCCATGACTTCAAATTCAGAATATCCAAAACGGATTTGTAATTTCTCTATTTTGTTCTCATTGGAGGTAATGAGCATGTCCAGGCCTGGACAGCAAGCTCTTACAGATATGATTTCCCTTAATATCACAATCCCGTCGTTGTAATTCATACTGCCAAATGATGAAGTTGAATCTTGAGAGGTTACATGTAAGTACCACCGCGATGCTGCCCTTCCTAACTGTCTGGCTGTGCTCCAGCGTGTCCTGGAGTGATTCGTGTTTGATTCCCTGGTTTGGTTTGCACCTTCCACCCGTTTGTCTGCTCACCCGTAATTCCTTTTCCAAGGCTCTACTTGCATTTTCTTGAACCTAGCAATTTTTTTTTTCTGAGATAGGGTTTCTCACTCTATAGACCATGCTGGCTCTGAACTCATAGATATCGGCCTGCCTCTGCCTCCCCAGTGGTGGGATTAAAGGTTTGGGCCACCATCACCTGAATATATCAATCAGGTTTGATTGTGTTTTTAATCTTGACCTGATAACGCGTAGTTTTTGTAGTGTTTTGTAGTGTAGTCTTGTTACTTCTTTTAATTGTCTATATAAATTACATCTGATTCGAGCCCTTCCCATTATAGAGAACACAGAGTGAAAACTGAGGGTCCTCTGTTATTATTTTCAACATCTCTCATTAATCTCAGGGATGTATACACATCTTGTTGGGTTTTAAAATGTAAACAAATAGAACATTCCTATTGCTCTGAAGTTCTCATGTCAGTATGGTAGACATCTGTCAGTTACTTGCAGAATACATTTCAGGCTTTGGATATGTAGGTCTTATTTCCACAATAGGCATTTATTTTTTCTTTTTTCTCAAGGAAGCACTTATTTCTCCCAGTATCTAAGTTATTGTAGACCTCTGTTTTTGGTGACTGATAGTCAGTGTCACCTGTTTGTCATGGTATGTATAATAAAAATGGTATTTTCAGAAGTGTCAATAAAGCAAATGTGTTTGAATGCATGTGCTGGCATTTATTCAGTAACACCCTTTCCACAGCAAAGTATCAAACTCTGACTTATTTTCAGACTTAATATCTTGTAAAAATTTATAATTTCTTAACTATTTCTACATGTCCATCAGATACACCTGAAAGGTTTCTTATGTTCCGGACTGCTGGATGACATTCCCAGAGTCTCTATCTGAGCATGTCTTGAGTGAGGCTGGAGAATTCCCACTTTAGTGCTTTTATACAAAGCCTATATTCCTGGCCTAAAGACCACATTTTGAGGTCTGTAGACCAACATAACTCTGTGGCTCATCACATGTCCTGTGATATCTGGATCCCTTCTTGGCTCCCACTGTTCACTGCCCAGAATGGCAGCTTAGGAGAGGGTTGAAATTGCTTTGGTGTTCATGTTCTTCCAGAAATGATGCCAGCAAGGTCTCTAAAAGTCAGAGCTGATGACAGGAACAGACCTGCCAGGAGCTTCAAGCTCCTGCTAAGAAGAGTTCTCCAGGTATAAAGGGCGGGGTGAGCTATTGTTTCTCTTTAGGCTTGACAACATCACATGCTCTAAAGATTACAATCCTCAGCAGGTGCGTCATCTTTGAGTATGAAGGATGGCATTATAATGCCACTGCAAGAAGAAAATAACATTTTATTTATATTCTTCCCTTCCTGATGGGAGTGATGCCGAGGAAAATTCTAAGTATGACTGAAATAAACAGATACATTCAATCAAACAGTTAAATTGTATCTATGTAGGAAACAGAAATCAAGAATTGCTGAGACAGAAGAAATTCTGGAAATTAGTAAATAGTTTCTCTATGAATGATAAGATTGTCTTATCTTTAATCATTGGATTTACACAAGCTGCTTGCTTGTTTGTAACTTGGGCAGAAGAAACACATCAGTCATAGACAATTATCCCAAATGCAAATTTAATGTATGCAAATAATTTTATATAATGGAGTATTTGTGCATAAAAATAAAATATAGGAGTTACCATAATTATAAAAATTTAACTTGCTATATAAATTGATGCATGATCAATTAATTCCCTTTGAATCAGGAAACTGCCCACAAACTGATCAGTATATTTCATCTGTGTTGCTTTGTTGCTGGAAATATATGGAGGATTTTTATCGTTTCTGGAAATGCTTGGCTATTTTAACTATTCACTTTCAAGAAGCTAGTGCATATTCATAAATAGGTGTACAGTTTTTGAAAATGTGTTTAAGTTTTATACAAACGTTATCACAATGGTGTGAATCTTTCTTCAGCTTCCTTTTGTGCTTTTATGATTTGCTTGTTTACTTCAGTGTAAAACTCTGCTTAGTCCCTGTATCTGTTTATTCTCTATGACAGATACTCAGGATACTTGTTTTTACTTTGTTTCTTTTTTTATGGTGCTGAGGCTCCATCTGAGACCCTAGAGCATTCTAAACACCGGTTCTACCACTGAGCAACACTTCCTGCACTTGTTTTTTTCTGTGCCAGTGCTGAAATTCTTGAGTGAAGTTTCTTGTTGCCTATTTCCTTGAGCACATTCAACAGGAAGTGAATCTGAGCTGCACACAAATACCCAACTCCACCAGCTGCTGCCAGATTGGTCTCTGGATAGGTTGTATCAAATTATATTGCCACTAGAATTGCAAAAACATTGTTTGACATCTCCCTCCTCCACCTGACCATAGGGGGACTGTAAGTTCCAGTTATAAAGTATGAATGCATACTTCATTGTGATTTATATATAAAACCTAGTTATGGCATAGACTTGGCCATGCTGCTTATTTTTTAGTTTTTTGGGCTTTCTATTTCTGTGAATTGCCCACTCATATCTTTCGCCACTTTGCTCATGTTCTGTCTTTTATTGATTATTGACTCACCTCCCCCCCAGTACAATATGAATACGGCTCATATTTTGGTTATATGCTTTGCAAATACTTTTTCAAAGGTTTATGACTTGTATTTTGACTTTATAGTAGACTTATGGAATTGAAGTTTAAGATGTATTGTATGAATATTCAAAATATTACCAGGTTTTCAGTTAGTCTTGCTTATTATATGTTCATGAAGATATTTTTGGGAAGGGGGGGTCTGGTTGTGGTTCTGGTCCAATATCCTCAGCAAGATTTAAAATTCACCATTTTTATTAGATTTTTTTGTGAAATGATTGTATATTCTGGAAATATACATGTATATTTATTTTATATAAATTTTAATGGTTCACATATCTTTCACTTAGTCATTCATACTTAGCACTAATTTGTGTGTTTGGGTCTGAATTTTTACAACTGTATTTAGAATTAGACTGATTGAGGCATTGCAGATGCCTCTGTAATTCTTGGTTTGATCAAACTCACAAGCTTGTGTGGTTGACTCACAGCATCTATCTGTGAGAGAGAGAGAGAGAGAGAGAGAGAGAGAGAGAGAGAGAGAGAGAGAGAGAGAGAGAGAGAGAGAGAGAGAGAGAGAAGGCAGAGATGGGTGTAGCATAGAACATATATTGCCAGGTAGAAGTACTTTCATAAAGTCTGCTTTATGAAAGATGGAAGTTTTCCTATGTTAATAAGTTTCTCATAAGCATATGAAATATTTCCATATTACCAAGGGCTTTGGTAGTGATGGAGGTGGGGACAAAAAGAATTAATGAATGGAGAAAGTATTCTTAACTGTTTTCACCTTAATGTGGTGGAAATTTGATGGTGATGGTGAGTGTAATATGCAGCCCTTTGCGGCCTCAGAAAGATCTCAGAAAGAATTAAGGGCTAGGAAGGGTTTAGAGAAGGCTTCAATCAGATTTCTGCATTGTACTTGCATTTTAAGAATCTTGGAGTGAGTGTTGAAAGACCCTGGAGTGAGAGGTGAAAAGTCATCTCAAGTATCAAAAGCTACCATTTGTATGTGTGACGATTTCACTGAAGCAATAGCAAATGTTTCCGGTGTTGCAATGTTCTCTTCTTGTTTTTTTAAAAATGACTCTGATTGGCGAATTGGGATTTATGGCTCTCTCCTTTTCAGGTGGTTCTTTGGCGCAATCAAAAGAGCAGATGCAGAGAAGCAGCTACGGTATTCGGAAAACCAGACAGGCGCCTTTCTCATCAGAGAGAGCGAAAGCCAGAAGGGAGACTTTTCCCTCTCAGGTACGGACACTGCCCTGTGGAGTGGAGAAGGAGTTTGGATGCTTGCAGTTAGGAACTTGCTCTGTGTACCTGTCTATGTGAGTGGTACATTTTCTTGATCTCTTTTACTTACAATTTCACCAAAATTAAACCTGCTGAACTCCTCAGGTGTAACGTAAATTAGGTAAGAACCCCTATGGCTAGAAGTTTCTACGAACAATTCCCAGTATACGAACTATAGATAAGAAATGAAAAGCCCAGCGATCACTCAGTTAGGGTTCACATAACCTAGTATCCTTTTGAAAAAATGACTAAAAGTAAGCAAAAGTTGTACTAGTATCAAGACCAATATTCACTGTCTCTTTCCTCCTTCCCCTTTTCTCATTAAATGTTTTTGACTTGTCTTTATCTGATAAGTAGAAAAATCGAAATGTTATATGAAAATGCATTCAGTCAACCTAGTGGATGAATAATTTTGTCAAATAGTTTTTCATTTCAAGGCAAGATGTATTGCTGTGCTGTCCTAAGAAAACTGAAGCCTGGGGGACTTGAGACACATCTTTAGAGATGCAGACACACAGGTCTGCTTTTACAGGGCTGTGTTCCAGGCCAGATGCAACAATGAAAAATGTCCTTGCTTAGAGTTGCCACACCAACCCACCTCTAAGTGTGAAACTTTCTTTCTCTTGCCTTGTCTAGATTGCTATATGTCTAATACACACACACACACACACACACACACACACACACACACACACACACACGGTCCAAGATCATGAATTATTAATTATTATCCTTTTAAGCATGTGTTCTGTTTTTCTGACTTGATAAAAAATTAGATTTTTTTTTGGAGGGGGTGGGTTTTGCTTCTCTTCATTGCAGTTTTCTTGTTTTGTGTTAATAACTATCGTATATTTCATGATGTTTTGGCTCATTAGAAGTTGTGGTGATCTTCACAATGTCACCTTTTAAGAATTTAGACAGGAATTCTGTTCAGGTTGTTCGAACTTGATCCCCTTCCTCTTTCCACAAATTTGTGGTTCCAGAGTTTGGGAAGATGGGCTGGCACCAGGGCTTGGGAAGATGGGCTGGCACCAGGGTTTGGGAAGATGGGTTGGCACCAGGAAGAATCAGGGGAGTGATGTAAGTGGCACAGACACAGGTTTTGCTGGGCCTGGACACCAGCTCCTGATGATTCTGGTACTGAATTGCTATGGTATTGGAGAATAAGTAGACAACTGCATGTCTGCTCAGCTCCATGGATAACAGTTAATGCTGCTCTGATTTTCATCTTTGAGTTGTGCCTAAGTATAATGATCCCAGATTTTAGCACTCACAGCAGTAAAGAATTATTTATTATTGGGGTTGGTCACTCAGAAGGGATGCCCTGGCCGGTTGGGAGTTCACACTAATATGTACTTGTGTAAATCCAGATGATAGAAGTAGAAGCCAGTATTTTATATAATAGTTTTTCTCCTGGTTATGAAGCATACACACACACACACACACACACACACACACACACACACACACACACACACACACCTTAAAAGAACAGTCTTGAATGTTATTTATTGGATATATATTTTTCAATACTGAAAAATGCTTCCTATTGGCTTCTTTCTATGATTGACCTATATTTATTTATGTATGTGTATTTATACATGCACATTTCCATACACAGGAAATAAAACAGAGATGATCTTGTAATCAGTACAATATAAACCTATATATACCTATATTTATAACACAAGCACGTATGAAACATAAGCATTTGGACACACATAATTACATGTGTGTGATGTGAAGCCAGTCTCCATTTCGCTTATCTATGATTTTCAGTATCCTGTGAATGTTTTTACATGCCCTTAGTATCTATTACACACTACCATTTTAGAAGTTACAGAACTTTATATTTTATGAAGGGAATAATTATTTTTATTTGACTTATTTCATATTTTATACATTGTTGTTATTTTCAGTTATTTTTCTATTGCAAAATGATGCACTAGGAGTCTCTGCAGATAAATACTTGAATATTTCCATGAGAATACTAAATTTACAGGAGAAAAATTGAGTCTTTTTGAAATCTAGATACTTAATAAAAAGAGCTATAAGAGTATTCCTTGTTTAAATGCACCCATATTTGTTTATTTGCCTTTCTCATTATTCACATATCCAATTTGGTAAACATTGTTTATTAAAAGCTAGATTAAATGCTTCAGATTAACATAAGATATAGAAGAATATTTCCATGGAGGAAGCCAACAGAAAGTATAGTCGCCCTACTCATCATATCTTTGAATAAAGCTGGGGCTGTAGCCACTATTCAGAACATTCTCCTCAAGGAGTATTATGGAACACAACAGCTTGACAGGCTTAGAAGAGAATTACAAGGATATTGGCTGCTGTGAGCTGTGAATACTTCAGGGCTTGCTTACGGACTTAGGAAGTACTGTAGAACTGTTTTTGGAGACTAGCAAATCATCATAGATTCTTTTTCAATGAAGTCAAACACTTTAGAGTCTTTCAAACAAATGATCTGATTGCTGTGTATTCACAGGGGATAAAGTAAATGCATCTGATTATGTTTCGCTGAAAGGGAAACTCTCTTATTAGTCAGGCTATGCAATGGCAAAATGGAAAGGAAGAAGGCTTCAATAGACCCACACAAGGCAAACAAGCAATCCAATGGCTGATGGCTGATTATCACCAAGGAGCATCAGATGTACCATCCGTAGATTTATTTCTCAGTGCAGTTGTCTTCTTAATCAGTCAGAATTGATGGTCTTCAATTTTGATGACTGCGGTGCCATTAAAGGATGGCAAACAATATCCCCTTTCTATCTTCGTCTCTACCGTATGACTTTTTTTTTTTTTTTTACAAGTATTATCTTTATTCCTTGGGCAGCAATGGCTTGCAGCTGTCAGAGAAGAGCTTTGTGACAGAGCATGATTTATTGAGGCTGGGACAGCTCTGGGAAGCAGTGGCCCAAGGTTGGGATGGGTGCTAATTGGGTTGTTGTGATCTACGTGGTTGTCAGATCTTGTGAAGTCTGAGATCAGAAAAGAGACGTAGGGCCATGACACCTCTCATAAAGGCGGGACACTAATTAGCTATGAATTACAGCTGCGCTTTTGGATATTACATATCATACGTGGTAGCCAGAGAATCTGTCTTCATTAGGCACATGACAGGTAGTTTTAGTGGCTCTGTTGTTATTTGTCATTGGTGGTGAATTGTTTTTCTGAAGAAAAATATAAAATTCTGACTTCATGTCAACTGGTTTGGCTACTTCTCCACATCAATCAATTACGTCAATGGAAATTATTATTGCTATTACCATTAATATGAATTTGATGGTTGGTGTCTTATAAAGCATTTGTAGTCTTGTTTGATGCACTCTTTAAGGAGCATGTGTTTCGAGGGCTGCACTGTGCATTGTAGTTTTGCTTTTGGCATCTATGTATAATAACCTACTGGCTGGTAGGCAGACTATCAGACTCATGGTTTTTGAAATTCTTTCAAGAAGAAATAGTACTAGATTTGAAGGCATAAGGCAAACAAGTTCACAGAAGGCTGTTGTTTAATTTTTTCTGCTTTATTATTTATGACGTTACTTATTTACGCTTTTGGTTCTTTCTTTGAATGGACACATTGACCAGTGCACACTAAGTTCCAGATTCTCTGCTAGGCGGGCAACAGCAGAGTTCAGCAGGGGGTAATCCTTGAATTCAGTATAGAGGAGGGTTGTAATACAGTTGTCTTATGAGAAAAGATGGTGTAGAGGCCGAGTCACCTAGAGAAAGTCAAGAAAAGCAGAGGCTGTCCTAGTGCTCTGTATCAGTTTGTATTACAAGGTGTCAGTGTGTAAAGGAATGTTCCTGCCTGAGTTGTAGTTCTGGAGTTGTGGGTGAATAGTACAGGTGTGTGTGTGTGTGTGTGTGTGTGTGTGTGTGTGTGTGTGTGTATAGGGGACCTATGTTGTTCAGAGTCACATGTATCCATGCTGAGGACTTTGGACCTCACTCTATAGAGAGATGTTTTAGGTAGAAGACAATTCACCCAATCATAGCTAACGTGTTATGGACAACATGTTAGTTCTTTATTCATTGCTGGGACAAAAATACAGGAAAAGAAGCAACTTTAGCAAGGAAGGACTTATTTTGCTCTGTAGTTTGAAGGGGCAGCACATCGTGATGGGGAAGACCTGGTGGCCAGCGTGGAAGGTGAATGAATGGTCACACTGTGTCTGCTCCAGAGAGAAATGACTGCCACCACTCAGTTCCCTTTCCCTCTTTTCCCGTTTAGCTAGTCTGGCGCCTCAGCCTATGAGATGGTTCCAGTCCCATCTGCAGAGTGTGTTTTTATTTTGCAGTTCATTTCTCTGTGGGAAAGACCTCACAGACATACCCAAAGCTGTGTCTTTTGGGTAATTCTAAATCCAGCCAAGTGAACCACCACAGAGATTTGGTGAGATGTGTGAGTGACATGTTTATAATAGCGGTCTGGAGAGAAGAAAGAGATGTGAACATAGTGGCATCATTTGCCTGAAGTCACATGTGGAAGGCCAGCCAAGCCCATGAGCATTCTGCAGATGTGGGTGACATACCCTGAACTCAGTGGGCTGCATTGTCCTAACAAACTCCACGAGCTTCTCTCTCTCTCTCTCTCTCTCTCTCTCTCTCTCTCTCTCTCTCTCTCTCTCTCTCTCTCTCTCTTTGGTAAGGTAAGTATAGGCATGGATTAAAATATACTTTGGTATTAAGCAGTCTGATGTAGTGTCAAGTATTTCCAGGGTTGTTTCACAATTCCAGAACCTATGAGCTTCACACAGTATTAAACATCAGTTCCTCCTGGCTTAGAAGAGGTAACCATGAGGCCATAGGAAACTGAGTTAAAGTGTATCATATCTTGATGTTAGGTCTTGCGCAGTAGACTCTTTATTTTTTTTTATTCCCCTTCTCCCCTCCCTCTTCCATTCCACCTTCCCTCTTGCCCAATTTACTTAGGAGATCTTGTCTTTTCCCCTTTCCTAGGTGGATCCATGTATATCTCTTAGGCTCGTCTTTGTTACCTAGGTTCTGGGGGTTGTGTCTTGTAGGCTGGTTGATCTTTGCTTTATGTCCAATATCCACTTATGAGTGACTACATATTATATTTGTCTTTCTGGATCTGGATTACCTCACTCAGGATGGCTTTTTTCTAGTTTCATCTATTTGCCTGCAAATTTCAAGATGTCTTCCCCCCCTCCATTGAGTAGTACTCTGTTGTGTAAATGTATCACATTTTACTTATCCATTCTTCAGTAGAGGGCATCTAGGTTGATTCCAGTTCTGACTATTATGAATAATGCTGCTATGAACATTGTTGAGCAAATGTTTTTGAGGTATGAGTGTATATCCTTTGGGTATATGCCCAAAAGTAGTATGAAGGCGGGGAATTTAGGATTCACCAGACCCAGTGTAATTGAAGTGGAGTTTATTAGTAAATAACTTACACGGAAAACAGTAAGTAAGTGCCGAAGCATTCCTGCTCCAAAGAGACAGACCCTGTTCCCCCATGATCTTCTAGACCCAAAGGGGGCCCCAAATTCTGATCATCTCTTTTTAACGGGTCATGTTATAGGACCGGTGGCCACTATTACAGGATCTCAGATAAATATCTTGCTACAGTAGTATTGCTGGGTCTTGAGGTAAATTGATTCCCAGTTTTCTGAGAAACCACCATACTGATTTCCAAAGTGACTGTATGCGTTTGCACTCCCACCAGCAATGGAGTAATGTCACTCTAATTCCGCATCCTTTCCAGCATAAGCTGTCATCAGAGTTTTAAATCTTGGCCAGTCTGACAGGTGTAAGATGGTGTCTCAGAGTTGTTTTGATTTGCATTTTGCTGATGACTAAGGATGGTGAGCATTTCCTTAAGTTTCTTTTGGCCATTTGAGATTCCTCTATTGAGAGTTCTCTTATTAGATGTACCCCATTTTTAATTGGGTTATTTGATCTTTGATGTCCAGTTTCATGATCATCAAAGTCTGTCACATCATTTGGGGCAGGACCTAGGCCCTCCTCCATGTATCTAGGCTGAGAGAGTATCCCTCCATAGGGAATGGGCTCCCAAAGCCCATCCGTGCACTAGGGATAAATACTGGTTCCACTGCCAAAGGCCCCAAAGATTTCCCATGTAAAGATAAAAAAAAATACAGCCTAACTCTCCAATGACCACAGGAAATTAAAAGTCTAAAAAAGCCCTAAATGCCTTAAATTCCAGACCCTGTCCCCTGGCAGTAAGTAGGCAAAAGGTCACATTCTTTGCTGTTTACAACAGGACCTGTGAGTATGTGATCCTGTCCTCATAAGATAACAAGAAATGAGCTTTGTCACCCCCCTCCCCAGGAGCCCGCCCAAATGCAGACCTCCGGGGATATGGAAAACTGATTGCTCTATAAAGCACAGGCTTGGATGGTTTAAATTGATTGGTCCGCACGGCACGGGCTCTGGATGCTGTGAGATGATTGGTTTAAGATGCACAGGACTTTGTTGTAACCCTATAAAGGCTGTCTCAATTCTATACTCAGGGTCCTCAGTCCTCTACCCCTGCGTGGCGTATGACTGTGGACCCCAGTGCTCTTGGAATATAAAAGACCTTATGCTTTTTACATCAAGGCCACGTCTCGTGAGTGATTTGGGGTGCTGCCTTTCCTGAGTCGGGGCGTGAGGGTCCACGCTCTGCGGGTCTTTCACCCAAGTCCCCCAACTAACAACCACATTCTGGGGGCCCTGGTTCTTATGCTGATTCCAAGCTGTCAGACTGGGGTCTGTGAGATCCCACTTTCTCAGGTCAGCTGTTTCTGTGGGTTTCCTAAGCCTGGTAATTCCCCTCTGCTCATGGCTCTTCCCTCTGCAACTGGATTCCAGGTGATCCTTTTTTGTTTTTGTTTTGCTTGTTTGTTTGTTGTCTTATTGCTCTAGCTAGGACTTCAAGTACTATCTTGACTAGATATGGGGAGAGTGTTTTGTTCTTGATTTCAGTGGGATCCCTTTGAGTTTCTCTCCATTTAGTTTGATGTTGTCTGTTGGCCTGCTGTATATTGCTTTTATTGTGTTTAGGTATGCTCCTTTTATTCCTGCTCTCTCCAAGACTTTTATCATGACGAGGTGTTGAATTGTGACAAAGGCTTTTCCAGCATCTAATGAGATGATCATGTGTTTTTTTTTCTTTCAATTTGTTTATATGGTGGATTACATTGATGGGTTTTCATGTGTTGAACCATCCCTGCATCTCTGGGATGAAAGCCTACTTGGTCATGGTGGGTGACTTTTCTGATGTGTTCTTGGATTCAGTTTGCCTGTATTAGAAAAAACTCTTAAGCAGTCCTACTTTGTCTCCACAAATACCAATGTGGACCAGGACATTTAGAAAAACCAGAAAGAGGGAAATGGGTGTATCTGAAGATGAGCTGACAGGGATTGGTGGTTGATTAAATATGGATCAAAAGAGGAAGAAGAATTTCTGTCTGATCTCTGAATTGCTCAGTGAATTCTGTAGGAGTAGTACTGTCTCCATCTGGGCTGAGTGTTCGTAGGTTCTTGGTCTTGTGTTCTGTTTGAGCACAGACAGAAAGCATAATAGCCCAGGACTTTTATCCAGAAGCAAAGAGAAAGTAGAGAGTAGATGTTCTGAAAGGGAGGAGCAGGTCTTGAGCAGAGCATGCAGTTCAAGAATCTGATCACTGCTGGAGCTTCCTTTTGTAGGTCTGGGAAGAGCAGTTGGTTGCTAGGGGCAGAGTGTAGGCAGTTTGTATATTGATCGGTAGACTTTGGTTATGTAAGTCTTTGTTCATCAAGTATCTTCTTTTTTGCATCTTGCATGTTCTCCAAGCTTCTGACCTTAAGGATATATTTGCTCATGTATGCCTAGTCACATGTAGGGTTAAGATGACATATCAGGGATTTTTTGCTAAGAGTTCCCTCAGAGGACACAGCTTGCCTTACTGCTTATATGTCAAACATGGTCAGGATATGCATCAGGATTTGCCATGAAACGAGAACCACTAAACATTTACAGGCAGCTATAGATTGGAGTGATCACTTGCTCTGTTTTAAAAGCAGTGTGGTAGAGGTAGTTCTGGGTGAACTTAGTAGTAGCCACCATCTCTTTAAATTTTTTAATTTCCATTTTGTTTTGTGCGTGGGTGTTTTTTGTTTTGTTTTGTTTTGTTTTTTCCCCTGCCCGTGCACCACTGGTGTGCCTGATGCCTGAGGAGGTCAGAAGAGGGCACTGGGTCCTTTGGGTTTGGAGTTTCAAACATCCAAGAGCTGTCTTGTGGATGCTGGGAATTGCCAGTGGGTCCTCTGGAAGAGCAGACAGTGCTCATCACCATAGAGCCAGATCTCCAGCCCACAGCATCTCTTTTTTGAATTGTTTATTTAAAAAAAAATCTAAGTCATTTTAATTGAGCAGAAAATAATCAGAAAGTTTTCCAAACCAGAATACTTCAGACTCTTTTAGAAATCAACTTTGAGTAACACATTTTCTGTAATAAAATGTCATTCTTCTGATCATGTATGTCCCATGGAGTATGCGAGAGTTCTTTATGGTTACTGTGAAACTTTTTTGTGAGACTATAAGTTGTACCTTTCTAGGGACATGTCTATATTTAGTTTTTAGTACACACACACACACACACACACACACACACACACACACACACACCAAATTCTTAGAATCAAATAGTGTTACCTTTTAAAATATTTGATTACCACCAATTGAAGTATCACATAAATGGCAAAACTGCCATTATAAAAAGAGTATCACTTCATGTATGTTCGTTGAGAATAATGTCCACATGTGGAAGAGACCAGCATGATCTGAAGTGACTTCCTGAATACTGTGATAGAAGATTAGTCTGAGCGATGACATACATTTCTTATAGAGTGTGTATTTACACATGCCTTATAAATCAATGTTAAAGACAACTCAAAGAGAATTACCCCAATAGCAGTCTCCTTAGAAAAGATGTGTATCCTTCATGCTGACCTTGTGTGTATTATTTACATTCACCTTGTGTATATTTTTCATGCTGACTTCCTGTGTATTCTTCATGCTGACCTTGTATTCTTCCTGTTGACCTTGTATGTATTTTTCATGTGGATCTTGTGTGTATTTTTCATGTTGACCTTGTGTGTATCCTTCATGTTGACCTTGTATGTATTTTTCATGTGGATCTGTGTGTATTTTTCATGTTGACCTTGTGTGTATCCTTCATGTTGACCTTGTATGTATTTTTCATGTTGACCTTGTGTGTATCCTTCATGTTGACCTTGTATGTATTTTTTATGTTGATCTTGTGTGCATTTTTCATGTTGATCTTGTATGTATTCTTCATGTTGATCTTGTATGTATTCTTTATATTGGCCTTATGTGTATCCTTCCTGATGACCTTGTATGTATCTTTCATGGTGAATTTACATACATAAAAGCTTACTCATTTACTAGCAGCTCTTTTACTTTGTGTAAAAACGTGCTTTACCGAGTGGATTACAAAGGACAGATACACTTTGTTGTTGCTTCTGTTTTACGATTCTTCTGTCCTGCACATTTTCCTAATAGTCTGTAAAGAGCTGTTGGTATACACTCAAACACTCTCTTCTTTATGCCTTAGTCTCTGGGAACAAAGAGAAGCAAGTCCAGCGACACATCCTTAAACTAGCAAGCCTCAGCCTTGCGAGATCACAGATAATCCTCTTGTCTTTCATGCTTTACATTATTTTAGAAACATGGTTTTATACCTTAACAGGTCAGCTTTTTCCAAGTAATGAGGCTGTGGTGTAAGAGAAAAATGGAAGACGTCATTTGTTAGTGGGACCCCTGCCTTTCATCCCACCCATGCCAGGTCCAGAGTCCAGACTCAAATCCACTTTACACTCCCTTCTCAGCCACTGCTACTCCTCCCAAACAGTTCAGATATGCTGAGTCATTCAAGGCTGCCTCTTGCTCCATGGCAAAAGGCTCTGTGTTTCATTAGCGGTCTCCCGAGTTTTCTCTTCATTCTTTATTTAAAATTAATGTGGGCCTTGTGGCCACTAGAGTTTGTCATTAATTTTGTTACTATTAACTATGAAGGTAAATATAATTTTATATCCCAAGCATGACCACATATTAAACGACTTGGAAAAAAAATGTTCCTTGAATTTATTATGCAATGAAACTTCTATGGATTCTGGGAGCATTTGATACTGGTTAAAGATGTTTGGCGTTTTAAAAAGTGCCCACACTGCAGAAAGGGAATTTTCTGTTAATAACTCCACTATCTCATATAGAATGTATTAAATTTTAAACATGTTGGTGCCATCTCGGAAAATGCCTTTTAATTAAAGTCGTAATTTAGTTGTGTTCAGCTTAATTGCAAATATCATTGACTGTAATAGCTAGTGACTTTTCTGTGAGTTATGCTTTCTGCTGCCTTTTCCTAACGTTACTACTGATAAGTTGTGTTTCGAATGTTTTAAATACTCTATAAAGTTAAATTAACATTTTATTTTGCAAGCCATGGATCTGTGCTGGTGCTGATGTGCCCACACAAGCAGATACACAGGCAAGCAGCCTCCTTCTCTCCAGAGTGCCAGTCCCTGGAGGAAGCTCTTACTGAAGCTCACTCTAGTGTTTCTGGATGCCCCAGTATTCTTTACAGGACTTTGTATTTCTCCCTCTTCTGCTTTTCTGTGAAACCATAAGGTTGATTCATTGAAGTCTTCTTGTTTTGAATACCCTGTTAGGCTTATTTAAAAGACTGTCCGTGTTGTCATTTTGAGCTACTTGTAGGGAAACACAAGACATGATCCATAGTGTTGCTTTTTGAATAGAACTCTACAAGAATCAAGTTCTGCTATTAAATAAGTGGAAGCTGATGTCTTATTGGAGGTCAGTGAATTTGATGTTTTTTTTTTTTTTTGTAGTTCATGATACAATGAACTCCTTTGCTTTAAAATTTTTATTTCTGGAAAATTAAATTGTTCTTTCATTACATTTTGGCTCATGTTGCCTTCAGATTTTGATAATAGCTAACTAACGGTCCCTGAAGGAAGCACAGTCTACTTTCTGTTCATCTGTTCAGGAACATTAAGAGTGACACAATCTTCGAAGTCCTGTAAACTATGTCCATTCACAGTGATTTAGTAGAGTCACTATGTTAGACAGATTCCACCCACTCCTTTTGAGGGGAATGGAGATGAGTTGATATGTAAGTGGTCATAGATGAGGGCAAGGCAGGAGAAAGATGGAAGGATTTTTTGACCTTTAACCTGCACTCAACATGTGCTCTTGCCTTAGGGAGGAAAGCTATCATATTGCAAACACCAGGCAGCTACTGCTGCTCTGCTATATGGCAGCAGCGCCATGGCCCTGGAGTTGTCCCTGAGTTGCTTCCTCATCTCCTATGTCTGAGTGGGACAGCAGCTTTCATCCCAGCAAACACGGCTCCAGTTCAAGGCAGACAAAGTGACAGTAGTGTAGTGCACAGGTCTGTGGAGCTGACCTTCAGGAAAAGAGCAAGTGAGAAAGCCAGTCACTTCTGATTGTTTTCACACACGTCTGGTTAAACATCGCCCACCCAGCATTGCCATCATGGTCAGCTTAAGGAGGGTTTAGACCACAAAACATTTATTTCTCACTGTTCTTGTGGCTGGGGATTCTACTCTAACGGTGCTGGGATATTTTGTGTCTAGGAAGGGCTCTTTTCCTGCTTCACAGATGGCTGCCTCATATGACAGAGACCGGACCGTTAGATTCTTCTCAGGACTCCATGCTCATGAGTTCCTGTAATTTTCTCCCAAAGGACTCACCTCTAAATCCATCCTTTGGGGCATTAGAGCCTCAGTGTATGAATTTTTGATTTGGAACAGGCAAATCTTCAGGTCATGTCTGTTGCAAAGTATTGAATTATGTTTCCTTTTAATTTAAGTTTTCATTAGATTTTGAGAGTTTCATACAATGTGTTTTGATCCTGGTCACACATCCCCCAGCTCCTCTATTGCTAGTAGTCATGTCCGTGAGGCAGAAAATCCACTCACCTATCAAGGTGAGGGTTGATGTTTACCTCTGGTATGTATGTACAGGCTGGGTGCTTCAGTGCGCTACTGCATATGCCCATGCAGTCAATGTACACTCTTCTAGCGGAAAAAGGAGGGCAGATGATATCTATTTTGTTTTGGCTTAAATTTCTGAATGTTTTTTTTCCCTCAATAGGAAGAGCTAAGGAGTTGCTGAGAATGGAGAAAGAGTCTACCCCAGGGAAAAACACACTGACTGGTTTTCCATTTCCAAAGGGATTGAAAATATACATACAAGTAGCTTTATAACAATAAGCAGACTATATTTGGGAACATATGGATATACATAACCATATATGTATATAATAATTATTAATGAAAAAGGAGGCCGTGAATTTCAAATAGAGCAAGAAGGAATAGATGGGAGGGTTTAAACAGAGGAAAGGGAAGAAAGAAATGATACACTAATATTGTAATCTCAAAAATAAAAAGAAATGTTCAAAAAAAAAGAGAAAGACAATAAAGATGCAGGAAAACAATTCCAAGAAAAAGTGGATGGATGCCCCTGGGTAAGGGGAATCTCCAGCAACAAAATTAAACTTTTTCAGTGTAAAGATTTTCAAATTTCTTGGTCATAGAATAATTTCTTTTTATTTAAAATTGAATTTAAGAAGAAAACTAGTAGCATATGAGATGGTAAACAATGTGCGAAGACATAGAGAAAATACTAACAGGAGCAGAGGAAAATTTTGAATGCATTTAGTTTGGAATACTGGGATACAAGAAAGCAAAAATTCTGTGTGATGAAGCAAAAAAGACATCAGGAAGCGATAGATGAGACACAGAAATTTGTAGGTAGCATTTGGTGGCATAAGGCGTCTCCTTGAAGAACTCAGTAGAAAGAGAAGGAAGCAGATGGAAGCTGTGAACCCAGACATCACATAAAAGCAGGTTTATCTCCAAAAGTTGTTCCATTTAAGTGGAAGTGTTAGATTAAATTAAAAGATATTAAGTAGGTAATAGAAGAAAAAGTTCCCTAGTATTTACCCACCTCAATAGAAACAAACCCCAGGCTTTCAGGAAAAATGACTCAATGTTCCATGTAAAATATGCGAAAACATCTCTCTGTATGATACCTTTTCCAAAAATAAATGAAAAAAAAATTTCATGAGAATCCCAGGGAAAAATAATCTTGAAAGATTAAATAAAATCAAAATTCTCTTCTATACCACTAAATATAGAAAAGATCACTATAAAGATATAAGTTCTGATTTCAAAAACATACCTTTTCAGTCCAGTTTTATTAGTAAAGTTGATAAATTGCACAGTTTTTCCTTTGTTCTCCAGCTGTTGATGTTGAAACAGTTTCCTCCTCATCCCCTGTGTCTGTCTGTTTGCATCTGTGCCCTTCCTCTTTTAGCTTTAGGGGTTGTTCACATATTCCTCATTACTAAAGGCTTAAGGTTAAACCCTGGGGTTTTCACCGTGACGGAATGACGTCAACTGGAGTATGTACTCAAATGCCTTCAAATGCTTTCTTAAGTTCCTTAGTTACTTTTGATACAACAGAGCATTATGCACTTTACTGCGCTATTACGTCTTCTCTAAAACCCCAAAGAGGCATTCAACAGACCTGCTCTACAACCACCACAATCCCACTTAATTTGCCATTCTAGCCTTTCATGACTTCACTTAAAGCAATAAATCTCTCATTTGAATTTTCTTTTCATCATGACTATTATTTTTACTTCTAAACAGCATACATAATACTAGGCTTCATTCTAACATTTTTGTTTTCATCTTACGTGCATTGTTGTTTTGCCAGTATGTGGGTCTCTGTGAGGGCATTGGATCCCCTGGAACTGGAGTTGTAGACAGTTGTGAGCTGCCATGTATGTGGGTGCTGGGAATTGAACCCGGGTCAAGCCAGATCTCTAGCCCTATCCTAGCATTTTAAACAAAGTTGGTTTTGTTGATTCTCATGGCCCTGTTCCTCATCCCTCTGCCCCCACCCCTCAGTCCTTTTCCAGCTCTTCTCTGGATCTGTTTACTTCCTCCTCTTCCTGCGGTCTGCCCTCCTCCCCAGCTCCTCCCACCTCTGTGACCCTCCTTTCATTTCACAGCCTGTGCTCCCACCCCCACTGTACACATGAAGCTGGACCCCATGCTAAAGTTGGCCTGTGAGCAAGAATGAGTGGGTTTTGTGCTTTTGAGTTTGACTCACCTACAGATCCATCCATTGCTCTCCAAATGTCATTTTTCTTTCCAGTGGAATGAAATTCCATTGTTACATGCTGTATTTTCCTTATTCATTCATCTGTTTGGGGGCATCTAGGCTGCTTCTATTTCCTTGCTATTGTGAATAATGATGCAATAAACATGGATTGTTTATTGTCCTAGAGTGGTACAACTGTGTCATAGAGAGTTCCACTTTTAATTTTTGACAGACCTCCGTCCTGATTAACATAACTCCCA
Source organism: Cricetiscus sungorus (assembly GCA_030556225.1). Lineage (NCBI taxonomy): Eukaryota > Metazoa > Chordata > Mammalia > Rodentia > Cricetidae > Cricetiscus > Cricetiscus sungorus. The sequence continues at coordinate 8,888,299 of JANBXA010000731.1, read as the reverse complement.
GCAACCTTGGATACAGGTTTAAATTCTCACCAGCATTTGTTATTTTCTCTTTTCTGGATTATAGCCACTCTGAGGAGGGTTTTGGTTAGCATTTCTTTGATAGATAAGGATGCTTCACACCTTTGAAAGTATTTATGGTTCTAGGGTCATCTCTCATCTGACCTTAAATCAGCCTGTGCTTCCCATAGGAGTTACACTTGCCTGGCCTTCACAATGTTTGTTTTTACTTTCTTTGAACAAAGCACATAGAACATAGGACTGTGAGTTCGAGGCCAGCCTGGTATTCACCGTGAGGTCCAGGACAGCCAGGGTTATGTAGAGTGTCCCTGTTTTAAAAGATAAAAACAAACAAAATAAAAACAGTCAAACATTCAAAAATAAAACAAAACAAAAATACTAAAACAAAAGCAAAAGTTATTTTTCTGTTCAGATAATGTCCATTCTGGGATTTCCTTACTTTTGAAATATACATCATGCCCTTAAACTGAGAATGGGAAATAATTTTTTCAATCCACTTTTGAGCCCTCAAAAAAAGAGAATATAGGTCTATATATTGTTTATCCGTTACCACCGACACAGTGGAACTCGTAAAAAAAAAAAAGATACATTGTGCACATTATAACTATGGCCGTGATGAGTTTAATATTTGTGAGCGGCAAGAGGAAATTAAAACCAAAGGTCTCCCTAGTCTGGAGGCCCACATCTTGTTGTAAGTTTAATAATGTAATGTTGAAAAGTAGGAGGATCAAAGTTTTGATCAGTGAATGACAGGGAGAGGCTGAGAGAAGGACCAGCAAGCAAAGTTGAGATGAGAGCTTCAGGCCGTCCAGTCACTCCCGTATTCTGTGCGCAGTCAGTGAATGAGAGCGCCTCATTAAAAAGAGAAGAACTAGGAAGACAGTAAAACCCCAAACTCTGCACTCTTCCTCAGCTCCCCCCGGAAACTTTGCCGCTGGCCGATTTTTGACCACACACTCCCTCTTGTGGTATGTCAGGAAATGACATGCTGTGAAGCTAGCAAAAAGGAAACATAGCATCATTTTTCCTACCTCTCCAGTGCTGTCTTCATTCTTAGAAGTAGAAAGCATATCCACATAAATAGTTGATGAACAGTATAAGCCATGATGGCGAATTGTCAAAATTACAAGGTTGCTCAACTTCTATCGTAATAAAATTGCCAGATGACATTGAAATTATTTTTTCATTTAATTTTCATAAATATGAATACTGTTTTCAGCTCCATCACTCTATACCATCCCTTTCTCCCTTTGGATCTCTTCCTTTCTCTCACAAATCGCCTACCACTTTTATCTCTTTCTGTATGTTCATGATCCACTGAAGTCAGTGTTGCCCTCTTCCATGGTATGGTAACTGAAAAGCCACTCTTACGTTAGCGTTTAAAGTGTTTTATTTATATTTTCAGTATTCATGGCCCAGTAGTTTAGAGTAAGGTTAAAATTATCTGATTTTATTTGAAAAAAAAAAACAACTCTATAGAGTGTAAATGAAAACACGCCTTGCTGGTTGCAGTAGTATTTTTACCTCTTCTCAAAAGACTGACCAGAGTTTAAATTTTCTTTTGGCATCTAGAGTCTAGATTGTTATGCAAAGTGCGTTCATCATATAAAAAGGGAACAAAATAAATACAATCCAATTTAATAATATGGTCGTTCTAATTTTAAACTGTGCACTTAAGTGATATGTGCATATCAGATAATTGATAGTTATTTATTAACATCCCATCAAGCAGGACGTAATTTCTAATGCACCTTAAGGACATGCTTTGCATTCATCTATCAGAAATTCTGGCACAGGAATTGGCCTCTAAGAAATCCTTTTGTTGCCTTAAAAGCCCATTCCTGACAGAGACTAAATTTACTTTCCTGGATGTTTAGCAGGGTAGGGACTTCCTTTCAGTTCCTTTTCCTTGCAGAGCTCTCTTCTTACCACCTGCAGATGTTCATGAAAAAGGCTTTTTGAAAACTAAAACATGGAGAAAGCAAAAGCATAGCAGAAGAATAAATAAGCAAAAATTATACTTCCATGTTTATGTGATTATATTGAGAGGCTTTTTTTTTTTTTCTGTATTTGTACTGTAAGACATTCCCTGTGAAGAGATGATTTCGGTCTTAAAGAACTTGTGATTCATCCATCAAATATTTGTTTATTGCCTTTCATGTCCCTGTAAGTATTAAGACAGTTGAGCCACAATGAAGCATAAGACAGTCCCTGACTCATGAACATGTAGCCTAGTAGACAATAGAGGTGAGATGCAAAAGAAATTGAAGAGGCATGCTCGTTAGGAAAGTTACCTACTCACTTGCTGAGCGCCTCTGGCTTTTAGCTCAGTATGTCAACCATCAGAGTCAAGGAAGGTATTTTTCTCTACATAATAAATGCTGAGCTGGAGTAGAAATGGAGATTGCTTCTTTAGACTGAGAATTCGGAAGAAATTGGAAAGCAGAGTTGTGTGATAGAATCCTCTTGGTTGGAAGGGTACGGTCATTAGAGCCTCAGCTGGATTCCGCACTATCGACTTGCCTTTCATGAGAGTGAGCTATATGGCAGTTACCACATGGCAGACATAGCTTGAATATTTTATGTGCTGACACAGTTAGCCTTCGCAGCTCCTCGAAGTGCACTTCATTACCAACTCACAGACGGAGAAACCAAGGGGCAGAGAGATAGAAGTACCTTGTCCACAGTCACATAGCTTCAAAGGAAAGAATCTGCGAAGTAGATATGGCAGGTAGCCGGGTTCAGAGCTCTCCATGAGGTACACTCCATGTTAAAAAAATGCAAACATGGGTTGTTAGATTTAGTGTAAGGTAGGGATTCCGTCTGTTATTCTTTAGATACAAACAAAGCAGAATCTCCTATTTTATCAGGATTTCTCTTCTACCCCTCCCCTTTTCTCTGGAGGGATGTTGAGTGCCCACTTAAGGGGCCTGAGGGGTGTCAGCTGCCTGGGGATTTTGGAGCAATACAGTGGCTATTATGCACAGAAATGTGGCCAAATTTAAGTGTCTTTATTATAATGGTCACAATGCTGCTGCAGAAAATCTCCTACTCTGCTTTACACAGGAGGAGAGGAAAGTTAGAGGACATGAGTAAAGTCCCTCACAAGCTTGCGGAGGAGGTGGTTTCCACCCCAGCTCCTTTGACACTGAGCCCAGGACTGTTCATACCCCAAACTGCCCTACATGGAAGAGGCTTAGGATGAATTTCTTATCATCACCAAGTAGTTTCCATTTATAAATCCCAATAAATGAGTTTACCAACTATCAAAATGTTCTCTGTGAAGATCTCTAAAAGCTATAAGGTCTTTCAACTGGGACTACAGAGAACAAATAAAAATAAATATGATAAATATAAGAACTCACTTGGGTCTTTTATAGATTTATCATTTCTGTACCTGCCCACTCCTTAACTGTGCCAAGAACTTGTTTGTTTATATACTATAGTAACTTGTACTCCATCAATTTTCAGTTGAATTTGATTGATCTATAAATGTCAATTAGATGTTGTTGAAGGTTTATTATATTAGACAATTGTAGTAACTCTGAAAATAAAACAGTGAAAAAAATATAACTAACTAAAATTTAGAGACTGACATACGTTCCAGGGTGTGGTGCACTCCCCTGTAATCCTGGTCCTTGTGAGTCTGAGCCAGAAGAATCCTCCCAAGAGCTCTGATTGGTCCAATAAGACATAAGGCTTAACACATCAACCAATCTGAACCTATCTGGATTTCAGTTTCACCTCTGGCACATACTTGCTGAATGACCTTCAACACATCTTTAAAGCCAATTTAGCTTGATTTTTCTGCATCAAAGCTGATTCATTGTGATCATATATATATATATATGTATATATATATAAAGTTTGATATATAATAAAAGCCCAACAAACAATAAACGATAATTGTGATAATGAGAGAGTATTGTTCTTGTTACTAGACTAATAAAGCAGTGAAGACATGATGTTCACAATCAAATGGCTCCAAGCCTTTTAAGACAGGTACAGTGAAAATATGTAATAGCAACACGGCGGAGTGTCTAGCATCTGGGGCCTGGAGGCTAAAGTCCTACTGGAGACTCCCATCAAGAGAGCCATTCTGTTTACATAAGCTAGCTTGGAAGCTTAAGGAAGAGAGACATATCTGGGCCTCCCTCACCTTGAAAAATTAGTTAATATATAATATATAATTAGAAGGCATTCTAATTGTAGCAAGTAGTTTATGAAAATGAACAAGGTTAGGAAACAGAATGTTGTCCTATGAAATTATAATTAAGCATTTAAACCCTGCAGAGAGAGTATAGGAGAGAGCACCAGGCAATGGAGAAGCATTTGAGCATTACGGAGGAGAGCAACAAGTTAACGTTTGCATTTTGGAAAAGACAACTCTGTTGGTGATGGAAAATGCACAATGAGGCTGGAGGCTGGAGACAGCTTGCGTTTGACCTTTCTGATACACTCAGGAACAAGGTACTGACCTGATGAGCCCTCAGCAAGATAGTGACAGTGGGAAGGACAGACTGAGCAAACACAGTACCCACTGAGCTGAAAGGTCAGGAAGAGATAGGAGCCAAAGATGATCCCACGCCTCTCACTGGAGAATCCTTCCCTACGTCTCTAGCTTGAATTTCTAGATTTAGAATGATTGTGAGGAATTTTAGCTAAGGGGAAACTTGGAGAATAAGGAAATATGACTTGCTGGGCAGTAGTGGTTCATGCCTTTGATCCCAGCACTCAGGAGGTAGAGGCAGACTGATCTCTGTGAGTTTGAGGCCAGCCTGGTCTACAGAGTGAGTTCCAGGACACCTAGGCCTGCACACAGAAACTATATCTCAAAAAAAAAAAAAAAAAACCAAACAAAAACAAAACAAAACAACAACAACAAAAAAACAAAAACCCAAATAAACAGAAAAAGAAAATGTGAATTAATTTTTGTTGGTATAGGGTCACTGTATCACTGTACATAGAATGGATTTCAAAGGATGTTTTCACACACATATGTTAAATACTTTAGCCATGTTCCTATCTATGCTGCTGCCTTGCTTTGCTCTTTCCACATGCTTGTCAGCTGCCTTCATTCTTCTGCACTATTAAATTTCTGCTTTCATGCCATTCACACACACATGGTCTTATGTATCTCTATAAAGTCTGGAAGCACCAACGAGGAAGATGTTTCACATTCACCTTTCTAAGTCTGACTTCATTCGCTCACCATGACAATCTACAGTTGCTTCTACTTTCCTAAATCCAGCACAAACTTGTTCTTCTTTTAGGCTCAATAACACTCTATTATGAACACATACCGCATCTCCCTTACCCCTTCCTCTAGTGACAGACACATAGCTTGCCTGTGTAACTTGAATAAAGCAGTAGTAAACATAGATGTGTAAGTATTTGTGTGACAGGCTGGCTCACTGTCATGGGCGTGAATTCCCCGGGAATGTTAGTTTTGCTCATGCACTAGTCCCATTTGCACACACTCTCCCCACAGTCACTGGTCCAGTTACTACCAGCATCCCATGTGTCCTGTTATCTCTGTGTTCACTAGCATTTGTTCTTATTTGTTTTCGTAATGACAGCCATCCTGGGTGGGTGAAATGGAATCTCAGTGTAGTTTTAATCTCTATTTTCCCCATGACTGCTGAGGTTGACTTTTTTTTTTTTTTTTTAATGCTTACTGGCATGAAAATATTGTATTTCATCCTCTGAGAACTATTTTTATATTTCACTAGTCCATTTATTGGCTGGGTTATGTGCTTACTTTGTGTTTAGTTTTTTTATGTACTCTCAATATTAATTCCCTGTCCTCAGATGTTTGGTTGGCAGGGATTTCTACCATTCTGTAAGCCGTCTCTTTAGCTGATGGTTTCCTGTGAATTAAATATTTAAACAGTTTTATTTGAGGTCCCAGAAGGCAGCTTTTCAGCAGCCTGAGATGTTAAGCAAAGAGTAGAGTCCTGGAATTAGATTGCTGTAGTGTTTCAATGAGTGCTCAACTGCTACCCCTTCCTTTCCTTTAGGGGGTACCAGAGGTAGAAATGGACCTTATCACTATCTCACTCTCTCCTCCTCCTTTTCCTCCTCTTCCTTCTTCTTCCATTTATTTTTCCATGACAGGGTTTCACTGGGTAGCCCTTACTGTCCAGGTAATCACTGTGTGCATCAAGCTGATCTACCTGCCTCTGCCTCCAGAGTGCTGGGGTTAAAGGCAATAGCTACCATTGCTGTGGGAAGGTCTTTCTGTATGCTGTGAATATGTGTCACTCTCATTGGTTGATAAATAAAAAATCTGCTTTGGCCTATGGCAAGGCAGGAGAGAGCCAGGCGGGAAATGTAAGCAGACAGTAGAAGAAGGGCGAGGTCTGGGAGACGCCTACCAGCCAAGGAAATATGATACGTAACAAATGAGGTAACAAGTGACAACCACATGGCAAAGCATAGATTAAAAAACACGGGTCAATTTCAATGTAAGAGCCAGCTAATTAATAAGCCCTGGACATTAATAAGCTAATTATAAAAGCCAAGCATTTATAAGTAATACTCAGCCTCTGAGTATTCAGGAACTGGCAGATGGAAGAGATTCCTCCAATTAGACGCCATTTTATTCTTCAGCAGCACTCATAGTGCCACAGTTATTTGTTTCAAACTTGGAGTAGTGCTGTGAGACAGCAACCTAAAGTCCTCACCCCTTCCCAAGAGGGCAAGATGGTGCAGATTAAGGTTGTGGGTGTCAGAGCCTCATTGTCTGGTTTTAAACCAAACCATGAAAATTAAAACTTACCTTCCCTGCATACAAGAGCAAGTTGTTCACTGTCTGTGTGAATTACTTTTCTGTCTTTGTGATAAAACACTAGAGAAAGTCCAACTTAAAAGAGGTAAGGCTTGCTTTGCATTTCTGTGCATAAATGTTTGGTCCCTATTGTTTTGGGGCCTTTCATAAGCCAGAGCATCATTGTGGGGAACATGAGTTGGAGCAGAGCTGCCACCTTACAGCATCCGGGAAGCAGAGAGCCATGGAGAGGTCAGGATCCAGGATGTCCTCCAAGGGCTACTGACCCTTCCTACCATTTGGCTCTATGTCCCAAGGCTCCAGTATAAATAATGTTTTATGTATATGGTTTTAGAAATAAAGAATGTATAATTAGGATGTTACTAACATAGAAAAGCCAAGGTTGAAAAATGGAACAGGACAATATTTTAGTATGAAAGTAAATGAGCTAAGCTTCTTTTGGCTCACGGTCTCAGATTTTTCAGTCCAGATGTGGTGAGACATCACATGAAGTACAAAGACAAAAGGGAGGAAAGCTGTCCAGCACTCAGGAATGGAAAGAACGGAGAGGAAAGGGGCTGGGGCAGAATACATCCTTCAATGTCTTATCTCTGGTGACTTACTCCACCCAACTAGTCATCCCGTCTTAATAGTTCATCAAGGATTCAGCCACTGATGATGCCTGGACCCCCATGATCAGCTGTGTCTCCACCTGTACTCTGCTCCTCAGAATCAGTTGTGTAACACTTGAGACTCTGGGGAACATTTCCATATCGAAACCCCAGTGGATAGAAACCTTTATTAATGAGGTCAAAACTGATTTCAAGTATTTTACTTCCTGTTCATTGATTGCATCTCCCTCGGCATTCCTGTGTTCATTCTGATTAACTGAAACATGACAAGGAAAGAGCAGACAAGCAACAATAAGATTTGAGTTTATGCATTTTGGTCCAGCCCTTTTGTTTGTTGGAGCCATTCACTATGGTGGGATGCCACGCTAGCCTTAATTCATGGGAGAGGGGCTTGGTCCTGCCATAACTTAATGTGCCAGACTTTGTTGACTCTTCAGGGGACCCTTACCCTTGAGTAGGAGTGGGGGTGTAGGCTAAGGAGATGAAGGGGGTGGAGGGTAAACTGAGGTTGGAATGTGAAATGAAAATTAAAGATGTTTTTTTGCTAAAAAAAGAATGAAATAAAATGAAATTGAGTTCTACGGGCGAATAAGAATTAGCTGGATTTCCTTATCTTGGAGAAGGTTTTATGAGAGTCCTAGGGAAGATCTGAGATTCCTTGGAATATGTTACATGCTGCCAGGATGTTAATAAATTATCACATTTTCTTCATACAGGAAATGGGTAGTAGATGGTTGGTGGGTTTTGTTGCCTGCGCTTCCTTTCACAGGCCATGCTTCCGGGTAGACTTGGATCCTAACCCTGCAAGCAACTAGCAAGTTTCTCTAGACATTTAGGTATCACTTCAGACATTTAGGCTTTTTTTCCTGTTATTAAAATTTAAAAATCTACTAACTCAACAAAATTTTATGTTCTCCTTCTCTAATGTCTCGTCTCTAATAGAATACTAGAATTTAAAGCATGCCTTGTTAAAGTTGTCCTTTTTAGGGTCATCTCATATCTTGGAGTATCAAAACTTCCATGAATAGAAATTCTAAAAACACACACACACACACACACACACACACACACACACACACACACACACACACACACACAAAACCAAGTTATTTAGTCACCAGGACATTCCTTCATTTAAAAACCATTTGTTGAGCATGTTGATGAGCCCTGTGGTACAGAAGAAAGTCTTCCCCACATTAGTAAGTGTACTGCACCATTTAATTGTTTGTCATTTACTCTGTGCAAGGACTTACAGAAATTTAAGAAATTTAAATTTAAGCTACAGTGCTGGAACAGTCTAAAATATAAACACAAAAAAATCAATGTAGAAGAAAGAGGAACTGTCTCTTGTTGAGTCTCCAATGGGAGATAATTATAAGAATTTAGAAATTGGTTTAGCCAGGGGTTCTCTGGGAGATGAGGCAAAAAAGGAAACACACTGTGCTTTTTAAAGAGAAAATGGGTTATGACTTTAAGTGCAAAAGAAAAATGGATTTCATTGTTTCTTTGTGTAAAGAATATTATGTGTCACACTAGAAAATGTTTTGAGCCAAAGATATAGATACCAGCTTAGGTGGCTAATTTTTTTTACATTTTTTCGCCCTTTAAAAAAAAACGGACTGGAAACATTGTGTTTATGCTCTTATTTTAAAGGCTGTGTACTGTTATTATAGCTGACATGAAAAACAGATGGACTAAAACACCCACGAATTTGCCAATCAAAGGGTAATCTTCATGTTGGCAAATTTAATCATCTTTGTCCATATGCAATTATGATTTCCGCAAGGAACCTCAGCTGGATTCCTTCAGCAGTAGAGAGGTTCTGGAATATGTGAGTTGCCAGCTGTATCCTTATGTTTGTAATTATGATCTCTTAATTGTATATCCCATTTATTTCACTTATTACAGTAAATACATATCTTTTCCCCTTGCTAGATAACTTTTACAATTATTCTGTTTCTACAATTAAGTCCCAATTCCCAAATTTACTGCAATTTACCAATCACTTAGTCCTATAAAATGATGCAGTCAACATTCTTGCTCATATTGCCTTTCCTCTTTGGGGTGATTAACTCTGGTTTCAGTTTCCCGTACACATGCTTTTATTGGATTTCAGGTTTTAAATTAGCCCACAATAATAGACTTCATAAGAACTTCCTCTTTGCAGTGTGCTGCTGTACTTAACTATTAAGGATATCTTTTACACTATCGATTGCCATATTTTTCATATTTGCTTTATGAGATCCATTCCAGAGATTCATTTCTCATTGCAATATCATAACTATTTAGCTCATTCTGTGCCTCTCTTTTTGGTTTTTGGATGAGTAGTTTGTTAATGTTTTAGGGGACCATGTAGCTGGTGCATTTTTGTCTTTACTGAAAGGTACAAGCAGCTTTCACTAATGCAGATTGGTCGCTGAAGGTACCTCATCAGCTTTGTCTCCAAGGTTGTCTTGGCATCTCCTTTCTGTTTGCCCCATTTCCTTCACCTTCATATCCATTTTTGTAAGTGGAACATGATGTGCCTTATTTCTTTATTCATCTTAAGGGCAGTGATTGAACCCAGGGCTTATGCTATCTAGGCAAGCAATCCACTAAGAAAGATATGATGCCAAGCCCCCATGCATTTATTTTAAATTTTACTTTGAGATGAAAAACCTTGACCCTTTCTGAAATAAGGCAGAGCCATAACTAAATAAAAGCATATCAATATTTGAATCATTTCCTTAGGGTACGTTTTGAAAAGGAGAAGCGCTGGCTATTATGTCCTATCATATCTTAACCTAGTACAAGAGGGTTTTTTTTTCTTCAGGAAACTGAGGTGATATAATGTAAGAATGTCAATATGTAGTGATTTATTGCAGTTATAATACCAAGTGGAGAGTCAGAATCCCAAAAGGAATAAAGATCATTTTGCTTTGTAGAGGGTTTCATTGCAATACCAGCAATGGCAAAGGTTATTGTCATTATAATTAGCTTGAATAGTGAATGTTAAAATTATACATTGGTAATTTAAAAAGCTCATTTATTTTATATATCAGATGTACAAACTATAAAACTATTCTTATCTTCTAAGCTAAATTGAGGAGCCACAAAGTTAAGTGTGGAATTGGAATTAGACTATTTATGTTAGAGGTTGGTCTACAGGGGTCTTTGGAATAAGTTTCAACGTGTGATAAGCATTTCAGTAGCTGAATAGCTTGGGACCATGAATTCTGTGCTACACAGTGTGGAAAAGGATGCTGAGTTTGACTGTACTGGTTACTGGTTATGCTGTCTCCAAAGATTAGTAGCAACCCCAGGGAAGACCTTAGACCAGAATAACCCTGGACATTCCCCAGATGTCAGAGTGACCACCTCTTTCCTTAAAGAACATTCTTAGCAAGCTTTCCTGAGTCTACTAATACAGATGCCTTCTTAGTCAATCCTCACCCAATTCAGTCTACCAGTTGAACAGTAAAACTTCATGACTAATGTCCACAGCACATGAAAAATTCCTAGTACAGGGTGCTTGAGGACCCAGTAAATGAGTTATATGCACAATTTAAGCTAGCTGTTGCTATTCTTTTTGATCTTGGTTGATATTTCTTTTCCCAAAAGAGAGAACAATTATTTTACATAATCTTACTTAGTATTTCAAGATGGATACATGTCTCAGTTTCCCAAGTCCCGGTCTCTTTTCTGTAGAATAAGAATTCACTACACAATGAGTGTGGTTTTTATTTTCAGATTTATTTTCATCCATGTGACTATGTCTACTGGATATTGGTGGCGGTCAGAGCTGAGTCAGATTGCCTGGAGCTGGAGTTACAGGCAGCCGTGAGCCATCAAATATAGGTGTTGGGAACCAAACTCATGGAAAAGCAATGACTGTGTATTTTGAATTCTGTTTTGATGGGAGATGCAATCATAATAACTGAATTATGTGCTATTTATTCATTGGTATAGAGCTAACTTAGCCCAAGTTCTGAGGTAGTGTTACAGGGAGAGTCATCAAGATTGCCTTTCGCATAGTTGTGAAAATTTATACACATGTCTTTTGTACTCAAATCAAATAAGCAGTTTGTAAGTGCAGGGTTCTCTCACCCTGAATTAAGAGCATTTTTCTTCTCACCAAATCCGTTTGGTAGCCTTCTGTGTTTTGCAGCTATCATTGTGCAGACAGTAGAAAATGTTACTCCAGAAGTGCCTCTTGTTTGTTGACAAGGCAATTTGATATTACTGATACTGTAATACAGTACCCATACATTGCACACTGCAAATATCTATCATTCTTTGTGAACAATGACACTAGGACTAGCCCTGTGGGGTTGTATAGATAAGATCATTATTCTCATTTTATAGATAAGGAAACTGAAATGAAATTCTTTGCCTAAGGTCAAAGAACAAATCATTGGCAGAGTAAGATTAGGGCAGAAAGCTCCTGGTTTTCAATCCTTTGCTCAATCAAGAGAGTCATATTGCTTTGCTCAGTGTGGGAACTGATTAGCATCATCAGAAGGGATACGGCTGTGCCCGCATGATGCCAGAAGACATGCTGAAAAGTGAGAATTTGCTCAGTCATCCATTTGTTCATCTATAAAACAACAAACTGATTTCTGTGTTGGATTTTTCTTTGAAACATTGTGCCTCTAACTCTATGTTTTATTCCAAAGTTAGAGTCTGGAGTCTCCAACCTTCAACAATCTAATTTTAGCATATCTTGGCTTTTACACTTACTCAGTGTGTTTGAATACCATATTATTCGTGTGATGGAGTTGGGATAGATTTTTTTCTTTGTAATTTTTAAATTAGACAATCTCACATTATTCCTTTAGAACAAGATCACGCCCTTTCTACTGTTTGTGTCTGGGTAAAACAAGACATCACTGCTGGGGCAGCACTGAGCTGGATCTGTGAAGGACTGTACATAAATAAATGCACCCCACCCCACTGTGGTAAATGATCTAGATCACTCTGATACCCCCCCACTCCCGACTCAGTTACTCTTTGTCAGGTGGGCTGTGGAGTGGTCCATACTGTAGTTAGGTGCAGAATTAGAACGTTTTGAACAGTTATCAGACCTTTACTGTACTTTCCATACATGCTATCTTATTTCCTTCAGTAGACCCCAGTTCTTAGGTTCTGATAGATTAGTTGACAGGTGAACATATCCCCAGGTTTAACAGTACAAATGAGAGCAAAGCTGTAATCACTCAGCTCTGTCATGATGCTACTAACTTTTAATGGATGGTTCCATTATGCTTTATAGTTGGATATATGTAGCGTGTATGTTTCCGCCAGCCCGCCAGTCTGGGCCCACAGCCGCGCCAGCCTCAAATAACACTCAGAGACTCTGTATTTGATACAATCCTGTTGGCCAGTTACCATTACTGTTTATGGGCTAGCTCTGCCTTAATTATTAACCCATTTCTACTTATCTAAGTATTTCCACATGGTCTTCTTATCGGGAAGCCGCGGCAGGCGTCCTGCTTCTTCCATGGGCTACATCTCGACCCTTCCCTACTACTTCCTCTTTCCTCCTCCTGGTCTCCTAGCCCTGCCTATCTTGTTTCCTATTGGCCACAGGGCTTTATTAACCAGTATGAGAAACATATATACAGAATATCATCTCCCATCAGATATATATTATATATGTACATATATAATATATATTGCAGTTCAACGTCTAATGTACTTAATCTTATGAACCCACAACAACCCGCACTGAGAATGGCACAAGCCATTCTTGTCTACAGAGTTTAAAGTGCAGTTAATTCCATTAGACAAATCACAGGAAACAAAAGGAATATAAAACTAATTTCTCCCCATTTCTAAGACCCCCTGATTCATTGTCTTTTGGAATGACAATTAGTAAGTTTTGGAAATCTAGCAAATTGAAATTACTTTTAGAAATCAGTTACATATTTTTAATTTAATTTGACTACTCATGAATACATACGATATTAGAGGTGCCTTCATTGTAACCTGACTACAATTTTCCTGCTGTAACTTTTGTGGCCTAACCTTTAAATAACATAGGTCTTTCAGCTTTCTTCCAGATGAATGTGACTGTCTCACTTTTGAGTTGTCATGTGGCCCATGATGTCACAGAATAGTGGAGTAATTACATATCTTCACTCTTTTTCAAAAACCAAGAAATTAGATGTTGTCTTGAATATAATTTTCATCTAATAGTATTTTATTAGTCTGTTTCTTTTTATTTTAAAAATAAAATTTCAGGACTAGAAAGATGGCTCAGTGTAGTGTATAAATTGGTTCCTGCACATGTGCGAGGGTGGGATTTTCTGTCCTTAGCACCCACATAAAAGTCAGGAGTGGTAATGCACATCTGTATACCTTCCCTTGTGCATGTGTGTGTGCATGCATGTGTGTGTGTGCGTGTGTGCGCGTGCGTGCGTGCGCGCGCGCGCGCGCGTGTGTGTGTGTGTGTGTGTGTGTGTGTGTGTGTGTCTGGGTGGAGCAGGAGCTTGAGTGGGCAGGACAGGCTTACTGATGGGTTTAAATGGAGATCTAGGGGAAAGGCATCAGTTAGGCTATTCATAGGAAAAGGCATTCAAGTGAAGTTCAAAAGGTTCAAGATATGAATTAAATTTTATGAAGACTGTTGAAAAACACAAAAGCACAGGATTCAGGAAGAGAAAGCAACAGGCACCAGAAAGACTTGAACGTGAATGCAAAACATTTGGGAACCTGGAGGTTTCTAAAGCCTATGTTTAATTCAGTGTCGATGACCTCACAGCCCAGGGGACTGGCACATTTTGCTGCTGTACTGAACTTTAGTCTGGACCACCCACCTTTTGAAGTGATGCTTTTATACCATGAAATAAAATTACTCTTACTGAGCTTGAAGACTTTGCCCAAATTGCCAAATAGTGTTCGGTTAACTGGGTTAAGAGTTCAAACCTATATCAACAAAAAAATCTGGGAAATATTTACTTAGGCTTTCTTTGTAATCAATAGAAATTGCCACAGCTGTATCAATCATGGTGATTTTTTTTCATCCTTGATTGAGAAAATAACATAGAGTATTTTAACTCTTTATTCATCTATTGATTTCATTCTCTTGCTTGGAAACCTTTTGATCTTCTGTGGCCCATAAAAGAGGAATCCATAAATTTGCATTTAATGGACACATAGTCCACTTCAATTTGGAGCCTTGAGATGGTCCATCTTGTTTCAAAGTGGGAATTAAAAGGATTGTTTTTCATCATTTCCAACTACAGGTCTGTAGGCTTGCTAGACATCACAGCTATAATTGATACACTTTTCTTTTTGATAAATGGCAAAGCTGAAACTTTCAGGCCAATACGTTATATGAATTGCAGCTGTACTTTATATATTTGCTTCCACTTGTGATATTTTTTATTACATTGTTGAGAAATGAATTAGGACTGACGTGGTATTGTTTACAGCTCTCTTTGTTTTTTTTTTTTTTTTTTTTGGTTAGTCTTTTAATCCCGATACAGGAATCTATTATGAGCTAAGCTCTCTGTGGTATTAAAAGCCTCCTACTTGGAGACAATGATACAGGGCAATTAACCTTGATCCTAGAGTCAGTCAGTAGCATTGGTAGTTTGACAGATCAGGGTATAAGGATGCATCTTATACACTTAAAAATTATAATTTAAGTTACTAATATCCTTTTTAAGAGAGCAAATTATACAATTGCCTTTTATATTTTAGTAAAAAGAAATGAAAGCAAGTTTCTCCAAAGGCAGATGATGCCCTTTAATTATCATGAACTTAGAAAATTCACCTTCCATTTGAAATGTATTGTAATAGAGCAGTGGTTCTCAACGTGTAGGTCATGACCCCTATGGGGGGTCGCATAACAAATATCCTGAAGATCAGATATTTGTATTACAATTCATAACTAGCAAATTTACAGTCATAAAGTAGCAATGAAATAATTTTATGGTTTGGGGTCACCACAATATGATTTATTGTATTAGGAAGGTTGAGAAACACTGGTATAGAGGATCTTTGAAGCAAGGCCCCATATCTGAATCTCAGCTGTGCCTCTCCTAATGACTAACGAGGTGATCCTACCTGATAGGCCTGTGAGAAAGATACCCCGTGGTGTAAAATAGAGCTTACCCTAGTGGTTGACACAGTAAATGTGCTTGTAACAGAATGTTTAAGTGGAAAATTTTGACTGGCTGTCAGATAAAATAGAAGTAAAATTCAAAAGTCAGGTTCTCACATCCACGCCATTCCACAATGGAACTGGCGAAGGACAAAGATAGGTACTATTGCTCTTGAGCCCTGTGGCTTACTAAAGACTTTAAAGGGATCAGTGGAGGGGAAATTTGATGAGGGCACATTATACAGTTCCCTCCCCTTTCTAGGGCACATGGAGACAGGAAACCTAGTAGCAGATCTTCCACAAAGCTACAGTGGAACTTCTCTATGTTCTGCCCAGTTGGCAGTTCCTAACACAGGTTCCCCGCATAGGCTGAGAAGTGAACATAGGCTGTGCTCATGGGTTAGAGGTGCCTGTGGCATTACTGCCTCTTCTCAATACTTAGCTGTGAAGAAGAGCCACACCCCATTTGTCGAGAATACTCTCTTAGAAACACAATACTCTTCCTTGAACAAATGTGCCAGGGACCAAAGGTCTGGAGGTGATTTGGGGTTCTACCTAAATAGAATTCTACTGGAAGATGGGTGGTCACAGTCAGGAGGAAATGTGGTCAGAGAAAGAAGCTGAGAGCATATGGACTCTAGGAGGCCTAGGGATGCCTATACTTCTGCTGCAGTGTGGTAGTGTGCAGGCATGTGACATTCAGAGGACACGTGAGAGCATTCAAGGAATGAGCAGTGGGATCACGTGTGAAGCCCCCTTACCCGCGACGCAGTGTCAATCCACCTTTCCCTCCTCACTCTCTCCTTTTTCCGTTCCCTGAAGCCTGAGCAATCGGAGCTCATTAGGGAGAAGGTGGAGGAGGGAGACACTCCAGGTAGAAAAAGGGAGATGAAACCCCTCACACTACACTTGCCTTTCAGCCTGAAGCAGACCTGTGAGATGGGAGGGGAGACAAATGGACAGGACTAGACCTCGTGGTGATATCTAAGTTTGAATGAAAACTGTATTTCATTTGAAAGTAGGACTTCATGATTAGTAAAAATGAGCAGAGAAACTTTACAGGGTTTTATATAGGGACTCAGCTGTGCAATCCTTGCTGAGTGCAAATTTAAGTGTGCTAGGAATGAAATAATGGGTAGTGGGTCTGCAGTGCTGCCTACATTACGGTGGGTAATGCTTTTGCAGAAGGGTTGACTTCAACTTTACTATTGTATTCGCTTTTCATTTCTGTGTGATCTTTCCTCTGCTGTTTTTGGCTGATAACAAATGCCCCACCCCAAGCCGGTTCCTTCAGTGACTGAGGAGGATGCTTTGTAACCAGGTTTCTCACAGTGCTCACTTTTATTTGCATAATACTAATGTTCTCTGGGCACTTTGCTGAGAAATTTTATATCCAAGGTTAAAGTTGTGTCACCGTTGTGTGGAATTTCCAGGCTTCAATATTCTGGCATGCCCATAACACAGCAATTGTGAGTATTTGAATGTGAACAGGAACAGATAGCCACTTCTTGGTTTCATTAAATAAAATTGTTGTGTGATGCATATAATAAAAGAGCATAATTATTGATAAGTCAGTTTGGCAGAGAGAATGAATCCATGTTACCAAAACCGGTTCATAGTATGGAACTTTGCTGATACTCACTTCTGATTCTGACTCCTTATGAGGGGTTTTCCTTGTTTTTAGACTTTTTTTCAGGTTGGAAACAAACTTTGTGAGATGTGCTTATATTAAACATATAGTTCTTTAATTACAAATCTGTACATATTAATTACATTTGGAAAATATGCAATAATTTATTGGTTGATTCTGTTATTGATTGATGACTGGGTAATTTTGAGATACAGGCTTTTAAAAAAATACTTATTTTTTGTTATTTTTAAGTGTGTGTATGTGTGTGTGTGTGTGTGTGTGTGTGTGTGTGTGCGCACATGGGTGGAGGTGGAGGCACTGGATCCCTTTGCAGCTGCTGTTAGAAGCAGTTGTGGGATGCCCAGCTTGGGTTGCTGGGAATTGAATGCTGGTCCTCTGCAAAGGCAGTACACATTCTTAACTGTTGACTCCTCTCTCCAGCCCTGAAGTACAGGCTCTTTCTTGATATACCATTGTTCTGGGGCTTCTGTTATCAACCTGTACCGAAAGTCTACTACACAGCCAGTGGCACTGTGGAGTTCCTTATAATATTGTTAGATAGTATACCAAGGGCTCACTTGACTCTATTTTAGCCTTCCTCTTATGAGATTTCCTGGGTCAAAAGGCCAGGATGAGCTATGCTTATTTACACACCCTGTGTTCTTAGCTTCTGAATGTTGTGATTTCTGAGCTAGATCAGGAGTTTCTTCCTTGTGTTCCTAGAATGACAGACTCAAGCTTATGGCTTTCCTTACTCTCCAAGATTAGAATGTTTTTGTGTTAACCTCACTCCTTAGGTTTTGTTCTCTTTCTCCTTTGTTCTGATCTCCGAGTGCCTCCATGACCCCACCACAAAATTTGAGTGTGTATCCTTTGTAAATTTTCTATATTTGGTGATGAAGTTGAAATATACTTATTTGGGAAAATCTCACTCCGTACAGTGACAGATGGTCACAACATGGTTTGGGTTTGTTGAAAGGGTTCACTTTGTGTTCTAGTTTTAGATGAAGGTATCGTAAAACACTACAGAATAAGAAGGCTGGATGAAGGCGGCTTTTTCCTTACCAGGAGGAAAACCTTTTCAACCTTGAAAGAATTTGTGAGTTACTACAGCACAACAAGTGATGGCCTGTGTGTCAAGCTGGGAAAACCATGCTTAAAGGTGACATTATTTCAGTTATATTCATTTGTCTTTAAAGCTAACATTTTCCTCTCAGATAGTCAAGCATTTGTCATTTGCTGTCGGTTCATAAAAAAACAGTCATTTGGTTGCATAGAGTAGGAATAGGAAAATTATGGCCTGTGAGTTGGTATTTTTAAAGAATGTTTGTTTATTTTACAGGAGATATGCCAATTGATTTGCCATCTTTAGTTGTCTTGCTCCCTTATATTAGATGGAGTTTGATGGTGGCAATAGAGACAAACATGTGTGCGCAGTAAGCGCGACAGTGAGTTTTACTATCCAACGTTCCTATGACCAAACGCACAAAAACAACCAAGAAGGCAGAGTTGACTTTTAGAGGATTCTAGGAGTTTTAGAGGATTTTAGAAGATTCAATCCATGGGCTCTGCACACCTGGGGAGGCTCTTCCCTTCATGGTGGTCAGGAAGTGTATGAAAGGGGAGAATGCAGGAGTGGGCCAGGATGAGATACAGATGGGAGGAGACGCCTCCACTGATCGCCCTTGTCCTTGTATTCAGCACTCTTGTAAGAACACCAAGGACCAAGTCTCTGGTTAGACTCCAGTTCTTGTGACTTAATAGACCTTGGAGATGCCACCAGATGTATCTAGGGGTTTGATTAACTAATCTCTTAGGAGTTTCTTAATCCAATCAAGTTGACTACCCAGATAACCATTACAATGCTCTGAGGCCTTGCCAGTTTTACTTCCTGAATGGTGCCTTGCCAGTGCCTAAAAATTACTTGTTAACTAAGTAAATTAATGAATGGGGGGAAAATTACATGAAAAAAATGAATTTGAAAAGTGAAGGTTTCATTTTGCAAAAAATATTTGAGGCAAATAATAAATACTACAGCCAAAAGCGCAGGGAAGTCATGAGGGGAAGGCAGCATTTCTAGTCCAGGTTCACACTGAGAGGATCCAGCCAGACAGGAGGCAGAGAGAAGACACTGCAGACTCCTCTGAGGATGACACAGGGTGCTCATGGGGTGGATGGACATAGGGCTGTAGGGTATGAGAGAGGATTGGTTTAAAGAGTCAACAATACAGATTTTAATTTACCACATTTGGCTTTTAGATACAGTATTTTTCTCTAGAAGTCCAAAACTATAATTTTCAATCAAAATTATATGACACACTCACAGTGTGTGTGTGTGTGTGTGTGTGTGTGTGTGTGTGTGTGAGAGAGAGAGAGAGAGAGAGTCAGAGAGAGAGACAGACAGACAGAGACAAGAGACAGAGGCAGAGAGAGACAGACAGACAGAGGCAGAGGCAGAGAGAGACAGAGAGAGACAGAAAGAGAGAGAGAAAGAGAGAGAGACAGAGAGACAGAGACAGAGAGAGACAGGCAGAGAGAGAGAGAGAGAGAGAGAGAGAGAGAGAGAGAGAGAGAGAGAGAGAGAGAGAGAGAGAGCACATTTAAGCACCATAGCATGCCTGTAGCAGTCAGAGGACACTTCGGTGTAGGTGTAATCTTTTCTCTCCTTCCATCTTTACATGGATTCTGGGAATCAAACTCATATTATCACACTTGCACAGTAAGTATCTTTGCTCTCTAAGCCAGCCCCATATCTTTTGTTTTAACAAATATCCTCATTATTCTCTGAAACAGATACAGGTCCCAACTCCTTTTGATTTGTCTTATAAAACTGTGGACCAGTGGGAGATAGACCGCAACTCCATCCAGCTTCTGAAGCGACTGGGGTCTGGCCAGTTTGGAGAAGTTTGGGAAGGCCTATGGAATAATACCACTCCAGTGGCTGTAAAAACGTTAAAACCAGGTATGTATGAGAACACCAGAGATTAAATGGCATACACTGATGTGTGTGTGTGTGTGTGTGTGTGTGTGTGTGTGTGTGTGTGTGTGTGTGACAGATTCTGGTTGGTAAATGCCATAGGACAGCAAGCAGATGTTATCATTCTACCTTAGGTGACTGGTGACAGTATAGATGCCTTTAAAACAGGAAGCAAGGGCGTGCTTTCATGCCACTAAAGCTTAACCCCCCCCCACACACAGTTTTAGACCTTGGCGATGTATGCCTTTCAGAAAGTTAGGATACCATCTTCCTTTTTTTTTTTTTTGTTAGTTCACCGACTAAACATTCTTTACAAATCAGTGACGGGAGATATTGTCCCGTTGGTGACGTACATACCACACAAGCATGAGCACCTTAGTCTGAGCCTCAGCATTCATGTGCAAAGCCAGGTGGGGCAGCACGCTGGGTAGAGGGGGCAGCCAATGTAGCTGAATTTGTGAACTCAAGGTTTTCTGTTTTGTTTTTGTTTCAAAAATCAGTCATGAGTAATAGAAGAAGCCTCTTGACATTGGACTCTGACTTCTACATACATACACATGTGTAAACACATCCACATACATTCAAAAACATATGTACATCCGCATACAATCAGATGAAAAAACTAGTGTTTTTCAAAGAATAACATTTTTTTAATTAAAGATGAACTGTACATGATTGAGGATAAGATAAAAATAGTCCATCTACAAGACCGTTTTTATTTTTTTGAGGCTGAGCTTCTCTGTGTAGCTCTGGCCTCCTGGAATTCACTCTGTAGACCAGGTGGGCCTTAAATTCAGAAATATATCTGCCTCTGCGTCCTGAGTACTGGATTAAAGGCATGTGCTACCATGCATGGCTTAGGAGACCTCTCATTGAAAATGTAGAAACCATTTTTTCCCATCTTCATTTTCCCTGTAGTTGAGTAAGTGTATTCTAAGATCAATACTTAGACATGCATGTGTTGTTTGTTTCATTATAAACAATTACAAACATTATAAAGGTGAGGTAAGGTACTTAAGAGAGACTAAGTCATTTTCCTAACACTTGTTATTCTTATATAACCCAATCAATTGCTAAAAACACTGCTTGCCTCAGTTACATTGCTTGTGAAATAAACATATTGCAAAGATTAAATTGGGTCATTAGCAGAGACACATTGCATAGTGCCTGGTTCAAAGTCAGTAATGAAAAAACATATTGTTATTGTTATTGCAAAGTGAGTAAATAGCAGAGCTTATGACCCCCGTCTGTCATTGTCGTATCATACGCTATAGAAATCACGTTCTGTGGATGAACAACATGTGGCCGCGTCACATCTACGTCTAATAACACCGCAGAGATCATAACTCTGGCTAGACTACAGTGCTCTGTGACCCTTCATTATTTCCCAGTCCAAGGTGCTTGAACATGTTAGACGCCTCCTAGTGACTGGACTTGAGCACTTGGCTTTCCTCAGATGCTAATTTGCATAATACCACGCTTCCCAAAGTGTGTGCCAAGATACTTTGCCGAACCCCAAGGAACTGAGCAGAGGAGCTGAGGGGCATTTTAAGTAACATCTTAAATATGGCGCAATGGTGCTGCATTCAAGAAATTCTAAGTTCTAGCTTTTGGCAATGTTGAAACCACATTTCTGTGAAACTTAACATTTTTGATACGTTCGTTGATAATTTCATACATGCATATATTTTATTGTATTCACATGCCCCATTAAGTTCTCATTGCCCCCACTGAATTGTTTCTTCTTCCAACAACTTCATCTCCTATTTTCATGTCCTTTTTTTTTTTTTTTGTGATGATCAACTAAGTTCAGTCAGGATTGCTGGCACAAGTATGGGTGGGGGTGATATTTTCTGGAGCACAGGGAACTTAGCAGTGTCTACACCACTGAGGAAAATGACAGCCAGTAGCTCCCCAGGAAGGTGAGGAGCCTCACGAGCCCCAACCCCATCCATAATACAGCATTGACGGGTCCAGTTGAGAGCAGGTCTCCTACAGGCAACCATGGCTGCTGTGATTCATGAGGGCAGCAACAGCCACACCACGTTCAGAAGACAGTGTTTCACGGGATTCCTGCTTACCCTCCATCCGTGCTTTCTCCGCCTTTTCTCTTCTAGAATGCCCCCCGAGCCTTGGTGTGTAGGGTGATATGGATGTCCTTTTCAGGTGTGAGCTCTCAACTGTTACTTATTCTCAGTACTCTGACATTTTCTGAGTCTCTGCATTAGCCACAATTCACCACATACACAGAAAAAAGCTTCTCTGCAGCTAAGAGTAGCCCTAATCTAGGATCTAGGGTAGTAACACAAATGTTTGGAAGGCAACTAGACAACATGCTTATTTAGCAAAACAAGAGTAGTAGGTTCCTCCCTAAGGACTAGGACCCTACTCGCCAGTTTTTTCCCAGGTTCCCACTATAGGCATGGGTTTTCTCTGGTCCGCATGACAGTCTTGTCACTAGTGCACTACTGGGCACATCTTACCTGGCAGGTCAGTATTGTAGCACACCGAGTCTCCAGGTGAGCAAAAGTGCAAAAGTCTGCACTGCAACCTCTCCCCATCCCCAGCACTGGGAAAGGTAGCAAGTGGAGGAAAAGCTTCCAACTTAGTTCCAGTTTGATTTCCCTATGCTGGGCTTTGATGACTTCCATCATCAAATGCAGAATCCACACAAAAATCACCGCAGACGAGGGCACAATGGTGGCAGCACTGAATCTGGTTGCAAGAGAAGTAATAACATGTCCTGGGTTGATTGTGCCACTTTAAAATGGCATTGCGGTTAGGATGAAATCTAGATTTCCCCTTTCCTTTCATCTCTCCTCCATCACCTTCTAGGATAGCTATTAGCTTCCTAAGAAAATAACTTGCAGTTGTTTGGATCTAACTTGACAATCAAATTCTGTGTTAAACATTGTTTGTGGTATGGGGCATTGTGAAGAAAACCAATTGAGACATTAGGGATGATATTAACTGAGAAGGTTGGGGTATGATGGTGTGACAGGTAAGAACAAGAAATTTGGCATAAGATAAACCTCCATTCAAACTTGTCTTGGTCCCTCTGTCCCTGGGTGTCTTTAGGTCGTCCCCTAAACTTTCTGTATTTCTTCATCAGGATGGTAGAATTTGATGAGGACAGATTAAGCCAGTGGACACTGAGTTTATGCAGACGTTCTTAGGGAACTATTATCTTCTAGCGGCTGACAGATGCAGCTCTCAAGTGCAGGCTTGATTACACAGGAATTCAGTTCCAGCACTCACTTCTGCCATGTGAAACATCAGAGAGACATGTGTATGTGACTAGATGCCACCCAGTGGCTGTCAGTGAGGACAATTTATTCCAGCATTGGTATTTTCAGAGTCACCATGCATATGCACCTCCAAATGGCAATCTTGTTGGCACCTGAGAGGGAGCTTTATTGTCCAATCTAATTATTTTTCCAAAGGTGAACAGCAAGCTGTCCTTCCCAACATTGCTCTCAACTGAGTGCTTTCTGGAGGTTAAAAGGGACAACAATAACAACAACAACAACAAAGTCATATTTCTTATGCCAAAAAAGCCATGATAGTTTACTCCCCAACAGGAATAATTATTATTGATTTACAGTATAATAGCAGCAAACAGCTTTGGTGATCGGTTAAATGTCTTCACTTTACTGGGGCCATTAATCAATCTTAGCAGCTATTTATTGCCTAGCAGACTACCACGCAATAAAGATGAGCCTGAAATCAACTCCCACACTGGCTTTGACAGGCAAAAATTAATATTTAATGTTGCATTACTAGCTGACTTTGGATTGAGACTTCCTGATTCCATTTCTGGTCAGCAATAGCAAGCCTGGCCATGAAGGCATCGTCTAAGCAACGCTCAGCCACAGGGGTTTCCAGAGTGCTGCAACTTCCGTTCTTAGAGCTAGTCTGACTTGGAGATGGTTTAAGTGTCCTGAAAAAATTGTCCGAATGATGAGTATAAGTGCTGCTGTTACTCAAATGTTCACGAATCAGAAACATATTTCCTTTGTTTTTGAAGAGGGGTTTATACATTCTCTTATTTGATATCGGTTATTTCTAACCACTGAGAACAAAGTGATTTGTTACGATTTATGTGTCTCTTTTATTCCAAGTTACATTTTTCTACTATTATTCCACATTTTGATCTTTTGACCAGTCGTAATGCCAACATTGATGGAGATCAAAAACAGCTGATGAAAAGAGAACAGGTTCATTTCTTTTCCTCTTTAAGACCTTTTCCTCTTCCCTTCAGCCAACAAAAATACAATTACTTAGTTTGGGTTTTCCTGAGTATGTGAAATCATCACATCATCATCATTGTATCATCATTATCGTCATCAGCATCATTATCATCATCATCAGCAGCAGCAGCAGCAGCAGCAGCATTTGTTGGGTCCATAGTTCTGGGACTGCTATTATCCTGAAGTTTAGCAAGATCAATCAACCTGCTTAAGAGTATAAAGCAAGCTGGTAGTAGAGTTGAAATTGTTTCAGAATTCAAGTTTGAGCCTGGAAGCTGAACTTCTAGACTTTGCAAGGGTGGAATACTTCACATTGACAAGGAAGTGCAACCCTTACAGCACATACTTTACAAAATGTATCTCCGTCTGGGTTCAGATGTCAATGGTGAAGTCTTTGTCAATGCCAGTGATGAATAGAATGGTATCCTGAGTGAATATCAAGATCTGATCAATTGTACTACTACTTCTGGAACATTGTATACTGAAAATAAGAGATTTTAAAATGACTGTTGAAATGTGAACTCCAGCCACCTTTCCTTCTCCATTTTATTTGATATTAACTCTTTAATACATTGCATATGAGTTAGAGTTACATCATTCAAAAATCACCTTAATTGTTAATGTGTTTTCAGAGGAGGGTTCTGAGCCTCAAACCTTTAGGGCTCTGATGGAGGAACTGGATCGGAATGCAGGATAAAATGTTGAGTAGCAGTTTCACACTAAACATATA
Source organism: Cricetiscus sungorus (assembly GCA_030556225.1). NCBI lineage: Eukaryota > Metazoa > Chordata > Mammalia > Rodentia > Cricetidae > Cricetiscus > Cricetiscus sungorus. The sequence goes on along the minus strand of JANBXA010000731.1, from coordinate 8,863,204 downwards.
AGATGATGAAATACAACTCTTAGCTTTTAGAAATGTCCCTGAGTATTTATTTAGCCCATACCCTCTATTTCCACAATGGCATACTCCACAATGGAGCATGGCAGTCATTGTGTTAGGGAGTCTTCCCGCTGTCCCCAGAGTGGACAGTAAACACAAAGGGCATTCTGGATTTGAAACCACGCACTCTGCCTGGAGTAATTAAACATCCTATATCTGCCTGTGATTGTGGAACAGGCACTCTTTCTTCACATGAAGATGCCCGCCTTTTATCATCAATTACACTGCCAGCATCTCTCTGTCTTTTCATTTTTCATATGGACCTGAATCCGCTTGCTCCTCACCTACACATCGTAGCACATGAACTGCATACCCCCGACATGATGGCACATGCAGTGATTAGGTTGTCCAGGCTGAACTGATTCAATTCTTTGATAACTCTGAAGCTTTGTGACATTGATGCTCTCACGTTGTAAGAGGCAGGAGGCAATCTTGATGATTCCCACCAGGCTGCTGTGGGGGATAGGAATGTCTCAATGACATAAAGTGATTTTTTTCCTCTTCTTGTTTCAGGTTCAATGGATCCAAATGACTTCCTGAGGGAGGCACAGATAATGAAGAGCCTAAGACATCCAAAGCTCATCCAGCTTTATGCTGTTTGCACTTTAGAAGACCCAATTTATATTATTACAGAGTTGATGAGACATGGAAGTCTGCAAGAATATCTCCAAAGTAAGTTGAAGACTTAATAAAATGAGGAAAAGGAGGGTTTTAGTTTAGCTAGTCCCATAAATGTCGATTTAGCAAGCCTTCTATAACCAACCCGAAGATGTTTACAACGTGTGTGTCTATAAGAATGAATGCTGTAACATTGACCAGATCAACTACCATTTAATGAAATATGTTCTGTGTACTCAAAGGAAGGTAAATATTCATGTAGTGAAAGATGATATTGTTCAAAATAGACATATAAGAGCACTTAAATACAGTGTGAGAAATTGGTGAATGGATATTTTGTGTTTCCTTCACCAACTAGTTGAACATTATTAGCCATGGACCAATATTTTCTATGAAGTAGAGTTTGTAGAAATGAAATTCTTTGGAGAGAGATGGAGACAGGTCTCTTAGGTTCTCTGTTCTTAAGTTTGTACTTCTCTCCCCCCCTTCTCTCTCAGTGTGTGTGGGGATATTTGAAGCTACTTCCAGGGTTAGGAACCATTAGAGTTTCAGATTAAAAAGCAGAAATATGGTATTACTGTATTGCTTCATTTGATTTCTGAAGTCACAATAAGGACACCACAATGCTTATCACAAATGAATAATTCAATGCACAATAAAATAATCAGCATTGAAACAAAATGTTCAAAAGTGAGATAAAGAACTGAGAGAATAATGTATGCTTGAAAAACATACTTCTTTGGACTTCTTTGCAATATGATGGATTATGAGCAGAACAATGGAGTGAAGGGGTTAGGAAGATGGCAACATTCTCTGCTCTCAACGAACTTGTGAAACTGGTGATTCTCAATTGCAAATAAACAAACAAAAAGATCAGAGACTGTGATGTGTCCTGCATAATGCTAGGGGAAACAGGCATGTGCTCAGCTCCCTTGCATGCACACACCACAGTAAGCAGCTTCAGAATGTACTGCAGCGGTACCACTCACTCCAGTCACTGGCCCAGGACAAAGCAGAAAAGCAATTCTCTGTCACATCTAACAAAGTGCTTTGCAAATGTCACCTATAACTGCCACAGTGGGTGGAATTGTGAATTCCCAATGTTGAGGCCTATTTACCTAATTTGTTTTGTCTAACCTATCTTTTTCTTTTTGGCTCTTTTTATTCTGTGATGTTCATCCTCAGACTTCCCAGCAAATAAGAGTTCTTCTAAGATGCATTCTGCCTTAATGTATTTTCCTGTCATTGTTACCTACTCACAATATTATGAACTTTGTCTTCTGGATTAGGCCACCAGGGGTTAATTTACTAAGGCCTTCAAGTTCAAAGATAGGAGATAGTAGTGGATGTACATTCATTACATCTAAGTTTTTGCCAATAAAGAGGTAAAAAAAAAACTCAATAAAATAACCCTGAGAGGATTCTGCTACTCTTGATCAGCCAAAATACTCTTCAATGCTAGCCTGTAGTAGATTTCATTCCAAAGATAGAACCTGCTACAGGTTTGTGAATTCTGCTCTAGTCTTGATTCACAGTGGCTGTGGAAGTCCTGTGACCTTAGGTGAATTTCAAGCCAGTGAGTTCTTCCGAATAGCAAAGCATATTATTCAGTCTCCCAGTATTGGGCTTGTTGATAAAAACTTTCCATGCCCTTTATAATAGGATTACAGTATGATATTACAGATTTGAAAAAACATACACATTTTTCTATCTTTGTAGTCTCTAATCTTAGCTGATTTGTTTTGTTAATAATGTTCTTCAAAATTTTGAGAAGTCCATTAAAATACCTTAACATTGAGAATGTTTGATGACATATCTATTTAAATCTATACATCATAGTGATACTATTATTTTTACAATATATTATTTGATTAAATATACTTTGCGAAAAAAAGAATACCTTAAAGTATCAAACTTCGTGTTAATCAGGTAGCTTAATTAATACAGTGGTGAAAGAAATGAAAGAAGGAAGCATGGGTTAAACGCTTTTACTGAAGAGAAAAGGCACGCTTGTATCGTTCTTTGAGAAATGGATCATCACCATGTAAAGGAGGAAAAAAAATCACCCTTGTAGAAGAATGTATTTCAGATCTCTGCTTTTTACCTTGTTTCAATTTCAAAAATCTCTAAACACGTGGACTCTCTCACTCTTTTTCATTAATAAATTTTATTTAAATTAGAAACAATCTTATTTTACATATCAACCCTAGTTCCCTCTCCTTCCGATCCTCACATGTCCCCCCATCCCATCCTCCATCCACTCCCCAGGGAGGGTGAGGCCTTCCATGAGGAATCATCAATATCTGTTAAGTCATTTGGGTAGGGTCTAGGCCTTCCCCTGTGCCTCTAGGCTAAGGGAGTATTCCACCATGGGAAATACACTCCCAAAATTCATTCCTGCACCAGAGATACATCCTGATTCCCCTGCCAGACCCCATAGACTGTCCAGTCCTCCTAGCTAACACCCCTTATCCAGGGGAGCTGGTTCTGTCCTATGCTGTTTTCCCAGCTGTCAGACTGGAGTCCATGAGCTCCCACTTGTTCAGGTCAGCTGTTTCTGTGGGTTTTCCCAGCATAGTATTGACCCCTTTATTCATCAATTCTTCCTCTCTACAACTGGATTCCAGGAGTTAGGCTCAGTGCTTAGTTGTGGGTCTCTGCTTCTGCTTCCATCAGCTACTAGATAAAGGCTCTAAGATGACATTTAAGGTAGTCATCATTCTCTTTATAAGAGGATGGCATTTAAGGTGGCCTCTCCACTATTGCTTGGATTTCCAGTTGGGGTCATCCTTGTGGATCTCTGTACAATTCCCTAGTACATAGACCAGAGTTTATCCGACTACAGTCCACACCTTCAGAGAAACTAGGAAACAGGGAGGATCATAAAAGAGACATACATGGTCCCCCAGTGAAGTGAAAAGAAGAGTCCCTGAACAAATTGAGAGCATGGGGCAGGAGAGGGGGAATGGAGGTAGGAGAAAGAGGAGGGGAGAAAAGGGGGGGAAGGAGAACATGAGGAATCAGGAAGACTGAATGGGGAAATGAATAGAGGAGAGAAATAAAAGAGACACATTAATAGAGGGAGCCATTATAGGTTTAAAGAGAAATCTGGTCTATGTCTAATATTCATATATGAGTGAGTACATACCATATTTGTCTTTCTGTGACTGGATTACCTCACTCAGGATGGTTTCTTTTAGTTCCTTCCATTTGCCTGCAAATTCCAAGATTTCATTGTTTTTTTTTTTTTTCTGCTGACTAGTACTCCATTGTATAAATGTACCACATTTTCTGTATCCATTCTTCAGTTGAGGGGTATCTGGGTTACTTCCATGATCTAGCTATTACAGATAATGCTGCTGTGAACATAGAGGACAAGATGTCTTTGTTGTATGAATGTGCATCCATTGGGTATATGCCTAAGAGTTGAATTGCTGGATCTTGAGGTAGACTGGTTCCCATTTTCCAGAGGAACCACTGTACTGATGTCCAAAGTGGCTGTGCATGTGGAGGAGTGTTCCCCTTTCTTCACATCATCTTCAACATAAACTGTCATTGGTGTTTTTGATTTTAGCCAATCTGACAGGAACAAGATTATATTTCTTTCTTCCTTTCTTTCTCCCTTCCCTTCCCTTCCCTTCCCTTCCCTTCCCTTCCCTTCCCTTCCCTTCCCTTCCCTTCCCTTCCCTTCCCTTCCCTTCCCTTCCCTTCCCTTCCCTTCCCTTCCCTTCCCTTCTTCCCTTCTCTCTCTTTTCTTTCTTTCTTTCTTTCTTTCTTTCTTTCTTTCTTTCTTTCTTTCTTTCTTTCTTTCTTTCTTGATTTGCATTCCCCTGATGGCTAAGGATATTGAGCAGTTTCTTAAGTATTTTTCAGCCATTTTAGATTCCTCTATTGAGAATTCTCTGTTTAGTTCTGTACATCATTTTAAAATTGGATTATTTCGTGTTTTATTGACTAGGTTCTTGAGTTTTTTGTTTATTTTGGAGATCAGCCCTCTGTCAGATGTGGGGTTGGTAAAGATCCTTTCTCATTCTGTGGACTGCCATTTTGTCCTATTTACTGTGTCTTTTGCCTTACAGAAGCTTCTTAGTTTCAGGAGGTCCCATTTATTAATTGTCAATCTCAGTGTCTGTGTTACTGGTGTTATGTTCAGGAATTGGTCTCCTGTGCCACTTTATTGAAAGGTATTTAAACACAAAAGAATATATGTTCTTCTCAGCACCACATGGAACCTTCTCTAAAATCAACCATGTACACAGCAATAAAGCAAACCACAACAGATACAAAAAAAAATTGAAATAACACCCTGTATCTTACTGGATCACCATGACTTAAAATTAGAATTCAACAATGACACAAATGCAGAAACCATACAAACTCATGGAAATTGAACAATGCTCAACTGCACCTTTCCTGAGTCAAGGAAGAAATAAAGAAAGAAATCAAAGACTTCCTAGAATTCAATGAAAATGAAGTCAAAACATATCCAAACCTATGGGGAATTCTAAAAGCAGTGCCAAAAGGAAAGTTCATAGCACTAAGTACCTACATGAAGAAACTGGAGAATAGCCACACTAGAGAATAAACAGAACACCTGAAAGCTCTGGAACAAAAAGACGCGAACTCACCCAGGAGGAGCAGATGCCAGGAAATAATCAAATTGAGAGCTGAAATCAATAAAGAAGAAATAAAGACAACAATACAAAGAATCAATGAAACAAAAAGATAGACAAACCTTTATCCAACCTAATCAAAAGGCAGAGAGAGAACATGCAAATTAGCAAATTCAGAAATGAGAAGGGGGACATAATAACAGACACTGAAGAAATCTAGAGAATCATCAGGCCATGTTTTGAAAACCTGTACTCCACAAAATTGGAATATTTAAAGGGAATGAACAATTTCTGGATAGATATCACTTTCCATAATTAAATCAAGAACAGATAAGCACTTTGAAATAGTCTTATAACCCCTAACGAAATAGAAGCAATCATCAAAAGTCTCTCAACCAAAAAAAGCCCAGGGCTAGGTGGTTTCAGTGAAGAATTATACTACAAATTCAAAGAAGAGCTAACAGGAACATACCTAAACATAATAAAGGCAATATATAGCATACCAACAGCCAACATCAAACTAAATGGAGAGAAACTCAATGTGATTCTTCCAAAATCAGGAACAAGACAAGATTGTCCACTGTCTCTATATCTCTTCAATATTGCACTTGAAATTCTTTCTAGAACAATAAGACAACAAAAGGAGATCAAGGGGATACAAATTGGAAATGAAGAAGTCAAACTTTCACTATTTGCAGACAATATGATAGTCACATAAGTGACCCAAAGAATCCTACCTGGGATCTTCTACAACTGATAAATACCTTCAGCAAAGTGGCAGGATACAAAATTAACTCAAAAATCAGTACCTCCATATATATATATATATATATATATATATATATATATATATATATATGTATATCTCAAAGGGGCTGAGAAAGAAATCAGAGAAACATTACTCTTTACAATAGCCACAAACAACATAAAATATCTTGGGGTAACTTTAATCAAACAGGCAAAAGACCTGTGTGACAAGAACTTTGAGTCATTACAGAAAAAAATTAAAGAAGACACCAGAAAATGGAAAGATCTTTCATGCTCTTGGATAGGTAGGATCAGCATAGTAAAAATGGCAATCTTACCAAAAGCAATCTACAGATTCAATGAAACCCCCATCAAAATTCCAGCACAATTTTTCACAAACCTTGAAAGGACAATACTCAACTTTATATGGAAAAACAAAAGACTGAGGATAGCCAAAAACAACCCTGTAAAATAAAGGAACTTCTGAAGGCATCATCATCCCTAATTTCATGCTCTTCTATATTAATGAAAAGAGTTTGGTATTGGTACAAAAACAGATAAGTAAACCAATGGAATTAAATTGAAAACCCTGATATTAAACCACACACCTATGAACACCTGATTTTTGACAAAGAAGCTAAAATATACAATAAGAAAAGAATGGATCTTTGACAAATGGTGTTCACATAACTGGATGTGTACATGTGGAAGACTACAGATAGACCCATGTCTATCACCATGCACAAAACGTAAGTCCAAATGGATCAAAAACCTCAACATAAATCCAATCACACTGAATCTCTCACTCTTGTGTGTTTAATCAAAGGATTAGGAGGGTGCAGACTACAATTCACACTATGATAATGAGATAGCATGTCTCTTCCATGACAATGTCACTCAATGGCACCAAAGGAAGATGGGACAGGCGGAGTTTTGGTTTCACACGTGAAGAGCTGAATTGCTCTACTGATAAGAACTCAGGGAAAAAGAGGTCTTGCTTTCACTCAACCCAAGTAACACAAGCCTTAAATAATCATGGACACTTATACAGGCTGTGACAAAAAGACACCATGATATATCTGGACTTTTGTAGCTCTGGATTGCTTTCTACTGAAGTTATATTTTGAGTATATTCTAAGTTACACAGCTTTTCTTATAGTTTTGGTTGTGAGCCTAGCCTTTAATGGCTGAGTCATCTCTCCAGCCCATGGTTTTCTTATAGAATGAAACTAGACAGTTTAATGTGACAAGCAGAGTGGTACCATTGTGAGCTTGGCTGCTCTTTCTGATGTTTGGCTGCGAGTACTTAGGAAGAGTCAGGTGAAAACAAATATATGCACATTAATAATTAATATTTTTACAAGAAATCTTCACATATCAGATACCCACAGACTGAAAACTGTCATATACATTTTTGGGGACAAAACAAATGACTGACTTAGTGACTCTTTAATAAATCCATTTAAGAAAACCTGGGTATTTTGGGTAACCCATGGAATCAACAAAATATGTGGACCCACATACATATTTCACTAATAACATCTTACTCAAACTTAAAGGAAGTAAATGTCTGTATTTGATTTAATTTGTTAAGCTTTTTTTCCCTCAATAGATACTTATAAAAAAATTCTACACATATCAGACATCTATGTACCCCTTAAGGAGTATTAAACATTTTCTATTTTCATAAATCGGTCCCGATGCATGGATCATGATTTTCACTCAGAGTTTGCTGAAGTGGACCCACGTAGGCGGGTGTATTATGGTGCATTATTGTCATCAGTGTCCCCGTTAGTTAGGCAGGAGTGCATAACTGGTGTTAGTCAGAAGCCTCGGGGGGGGGGTGGGACCTCCATCATCCTCTACTTGTATGTTGTGTGTTTAGAGTCATGGGCAAGGAATGTTTGGGCAGGCAGCACAGAACAGAACAGCTGAGATCATAACATTGCAGCATCAACCCCACCTGGGTTAGAATGTCCTACAGCTTCTTCCTGTAGGTAGTGGGAAGCCCTACAGGTGGAAATACTAGTAAAAATCGGTTCCTATATGGTCTGTGCCCTCAAATAGGTGATTCACATGAGAGGGCACACACCTTATTTCTTTAAAAAATACTATAGTACTTTCTATGTGTTAATTACTTACATAAACTTAACTCATTTTTTAAACATCTTATGAGTCAACTATTCCTAGTTTACAGTTAAAAAAAACAGACATGGGAAGGTTAATAACTCATTTAAAGGGAATGTCCGGGACCATGGTTCTGCTTTAATGCCGTGGGCAGCATTGATATTGCTTTCTTACCCTGCATTAGTTGTCTGTTGCCATCTTGCAAGCATTCATTATGCCACTTGCTGTGGTCAGTGTGCTGTCTAGTTTTATGTGAAACTGACACAAGCTAGTCATCTGAGAGGAGGGAACCTCAATTAAGAAAATGCCTCCATAAGATTGGGCTGTAGGCCCGCCTATAGAGCATTTTCTTAATTCATGTTTGGTAGGGGAGGATCTAGCCCATTGTGGGAGGTACCACCCCTGGGCTTGTGGGCCTGGGTTCTATAAGAAAGCAGGCTGTGTAAGCCATGGGGAGCAAGCCAGTGAGCAGCGTCCATGGCCTCTGCATCAGCACCTGCCTCCAGGTTCCTGTCCTATGTGAGTTACTGCCCTGACTTCTTTTGATAATGAACTCCTATATGGAACCATGAGTGAAATAAACCCTTTCCTCTCCCATGTTGCTTTTGGTCATGGTGTTTTGTCACAGCCCATGACCCTAATAAAGACAGTCAGGAATTCAGTTGTGGCTTACTGGGTTTGCCAGATGTCAGGGTTTGCCAAACTTTGAACAGGGACACATCTATTTCCAAAGCAACTCCTGTCATTGGCATCTCATCTTGTGCTGTTGAGTCTAGGAAATCAATTCCTTGCTGGGTTTTGGTGAGAGGTTGGGCCACCCTCTTTGTCACACAGGACAGCTCATAACTTGGCAGCTTGTCACAGTAGTGTGAGCAAGTGAGAAAGCCAGAGAGTAGTGAGCATCAATAAGACAAAGCCACAGCCTTTGTGACTTAATCTTGGAGTTTTTGTGCTTTTGTTTTTTCCGTGTTGCATCAGTTAAAAGTGTAACTGGGTCCAGCCGAGGGAAGCAGATGATGACTAAGACACAAGGATCAATGGGAACCATTCCAGTATTCCCACCACATTAGAAGCTAATTGTCAGCTTCTCCTAGTCCCTATTCCTTTCTTTCCTTACTGAGTGGATTTGATATCAAAAGGGAGGTCATTTTGGACATCAGGACAGTGATGCTCTGCTTGCGCTTTATTTAATCATCGTGATTGTTTTCAACTGAGTGTTGAAGTTAGAGACTATAGCATACAATTTAAGGCTTTTGTGACTTCACACATTAAGTTAACCATTTTTAATATGAATAAATTATCATTTAGATGTCTTTCTCTGAGTGGCGACTTGAGGATTTAGAATTTTCCCATCCTGTGATGCTACATTGTGAAATTTATCCCTGTAGCTTCAGAGCCGAGGGAGATTTAAGGACCAGAACTGAAGATCTTGCTGATGTGTGCACATGTCTGTGGCTCTAAACTAGCAAACTGGCCCAACTTAAATTTTCTGTGTGTGTCCTGGATGAAAAGAAACATGTAACTAAATGATTGGCGAACCATCAACCACATAATAATGTTTTTTGTCTTATGAAGTGCATGTATGTATGAGTGTGCATGTCCACATATATACACATATATGCATGTAATATACAAATGCTCATGATATTTAACTCTTTCAAATTTATTTATTTCTTAATTCCATTTATTTTCCATTTTATTGGAAAAGTCACCAAAGTGCAGAAAGTATATACAGTAACTTAGCATGTATTGGCCATCAAAATCCCAACACAATTCTTCACAGACGTTGAAAGGACAACACTCAACTTTATATGGAAAACAAAAAGACCCAGGCTAGCTAAAACAACCCTGTACAATAAAGAAACTTCCTGAAGCATCACCATCCCTGACTTCAAGGTCTACTATAGAACTATAGTCCTGAAAACAGCCTGGTATTGGCACAAAAATAGACAGATAGACCAATGGAATGGAATTGAAAACCCTGATATTAATCCATACACCTATGAACACCTGATTTTTGACAAAGCAGCTAAAATTATACAATAGAAAAAAGAAAGCATCTTCAACAAATGGTGCTAGCATAACCGGATGCTGGTGTGTAGAAGACTGAAGATAGATCCATATCTATCACCATGCACAAAACTTAAGTCAAAATGGATCAAAGACCTCAACTTAAATCAGCCATACTGAATCTCTTAGAAGAGAAAAGGTGAGGTAACCTTGAACGAATTGGTATAGGAGACTGCTGTTTCAACAATTAGTAAATGGGACCTCCTGAAACTGAGAAGCTTCTGTAAGGCCACAGATAAAGTCAACAAGACAAAATGGCCGCCCACAAAATGGGAAAAGATCTTCACCAACCCCACATCTGATAGAGGGCTAATTTCCAAAATATACAAAGAAGTCAAAAAGCTAGTTGCCAAAACACCAAATAATCCAATTTAAAAAATAGGGTACAGAACTAAGTAGACAAGTCTCAATAGAGGAATCCAAAGTGGCTGAAAGACACTTAAGAAAGTGCTCAACATCCTTACCCATCTGGGAAATGCACATAAAAAATACCCAAAACCCCCCAAAACTCTGAGATACCATCTTACTCCTGTCAGAATGGCTAAAACCAAAAACACCAATGACAGTTTATGCTGGAGAGGATGTGGAGAAAGGGGAGCACTCCTCTATTGCTGGTGGGAGTGCAAACTTGTACGGTCACTTTGGAAATCAGTATGATGGTTCCTCAGCAAAATGAGAATCAGTCTACCACAAGATCCAGCCATTCCACTCTTAGGCATATACCCAAATATGCACATTCATGCAACAAAGACATCTGTTCAACTATGTTCATAGAAGCATTATTTGTAATAGCCTGGAAGCAATCTAGATGCCTCTTAACTTAAGAATGGATGGAGAAAATATGGTACTACTTAGTGGACAAAAGCAATGGAATCTTGAAATTTGCAGGCAAATGGATGAAACTTGAAGAAACCATCCTGAGTGAGGTAACCCAGTCACAAAAAGACAAACATGGTATGTACTCACTCATACATGAATTTTAGACATAGAGCATAGGATCACCAGCCTGCAATCCACACTGCCAGAGAAGCTAGGAAACAAGGAGGACCCTAAGAGAAATATATGTGGTCCCCGACAGAAGGGGAAAGAGACAAGATCTCTTGAACAAGTTGGGGGCAGGGGTGTCAGTGAGGGGAGAGGGCGTTAGGTGAAAGAAAAGGGGAGAAGAGGAGGGGAGAGGAGAGCATGAAAGAGCAGGAAGATTGAGTCAGGGAAAGAATGGAGGAGAGCAAGAAAAGACATATCATAATAGAGGGAACATTAGGTTTGAATAGAAGTCTGGCACTAGGGAAATGTCCAGAGACCTATAACGATTACCCCAACTAACAATCTAAGCAATAGTGGAGAGGCTGCCGTAAATGTCCTTCCTTGATAATGAGTTTGATGACTACCTTATCTACCATCCTAGAGCCCTCATCTAGTAGCTGACAGACACAGAAGCAGACACCCACAGCTAAACAGCTGAACTGGAGTTTTCTTGCAGATTTACTTCTATCTGCTGACCCTTGACGTTGAGGTTCTCACGGAATGTGCTTCTTCCTAGGAATCTAACACATGTATCCCCACTCATTATCACAGCTATCACATTTGTACATTTAGCTGCAACCCTGAGCTCCTGACCCACAGACTTGTCTTCTTTCAGCCAACTCCACATGGGCAATCCGTATATATCACCGGGCAATTAAAATTGCTTCACTTTTTTACAGGTGTGATGATAATATTAACATCTATTGGGACCTTCTTAGGTACCTGACATTGTGTTAAGTACTTTACATGCGTTAATTCATTTGAAATTCTACTTTAACATAGGATACTTTGAGACAATTACTGCTATAACTATGTAGATGAAGACACCGAGGCATGAGGATATTAACTATATTGCTCAAAGTTACAAAGTGATATGAAGAGTAGCCCTGACATCAAATCGGATTCACTGGTGTCACATTAATCTTCTTATCTCCTGTGTCACAGCTTTCTCTGTAGTCAAGGCTTAGGTTTAAGCCAAATGACTACAAGAGTCCAGTTAGCTATGTGAAACAATATCTGGTTTAGGAAGGCAAAGGGAACAGGAGTTGGTGCTTTTGTTAAACAACCTCAGATTGCTAGATGTCAGAAGATACTAGCCAACAATATGGTAGTTTAACCTGAGGATGGCTTAGGAAATTTCAGAGTTTCCAAAGACAGCTCTGGCCCCTTCTACTCAGAGTTTCCAAAGACAGCACTGGCCCCTTCTGATGAACAAGGCTATTCTTTAATGTCTGCACCTGGTTACATAGAGTGAACACTAGGTGATTTTCTGTTCATTTAAGGTATGTCTGTATCTGCAGAGATGTACAACCTGTTCTGAGAATAGCAAGATAAGAAGGGAAATTAAAAAATGCATTACGCATGTGGGTGTAAATGTGATGTACACATTTTGTAAGTGGCATACCCTTAAAATTTACCAGTGATCTAATTTTTAAGAAAAATGTGGTGAGATGATAAAAGCTTTTCTTCGGCTTAGGCAGATTGTTGCCACTTCATCAATTCAATGAATAAAGCAAACCTTGCAGTTTGCTTTCCCATTAAAAATATGAGTGTTTGTTTATAGTGCACGTGTAGGTCAGAGGTCAATATTGAGTGTTTTCCTTAATAACTCCCCACTTTATTATCTGAGAGCCTCTCCGAGTCTGGGGCTCACTCACTGATGAGACTCGCTAGTCAACAAGCTCTGGGGTCTTCCTGTCTCTGACTCCCCAGATGTGGAATTACAGGGGTGTGCTACCATGACCAGATTTTTTATATAAATGCTGTGGACCTAAAACTCAGGGTGTCACTAACTGAACCATTTCTCTATCCTGGAAATGCGTTGTGAAAGGACAGAAGCTCCCAAATAAAGAGGGAAATCAGTGATGTTTTCCTGGTAGACTAGTGTCATTTCACATATGATTGATTTATCAGAATTCACTTAATAGTTCAATGTTTTGCAAACCTCTCCTTTTCTCTTTTTGTTTAGATGATGGTGGGTCAAAAATCCATTTAATTCAACAGGTAGACATGGCAGCACAGGTGGCTTCTGGAATGGCCTACTTGGAGTCCCAGAACTACATCCACAGGGATCTGGCTGCAAGAAATGTTCTTGTTGGTGAACATAATATCTACAAAGTAGCAGATTTTGGACTTGCGAGAGTTTTTAAGGTAGATTTACTTTCCCTTTAATAAGTTCTTATAGTAGGTTAAACGCCAAACAGGTTAATAGACCATTAAGTTCACTATTATTATTTAAAACTATAATTCTCAGCTCAGTGTGGTACCAAACTCTCACAATCCCAATACTCAAGAGGGCATGGCAAGAGGATTTGGGGTTCAAGGTTAGACTTTGAATTTCAGAGAGGCTCTTATTTCCAAACAACCATTGCAACAAGAGTACCAAAGCTACATATACAAAACAAATGAATACAAATTGCCATGTAATTTACCTATGGTCCATTGATAAATGCAAGTAGTCTAGGACCTTACAGACAGTGTATCTTTCTATTTCTTCATCAAAGGGTGGGGCAATGAAGGAAAACAATGATCAGGGAGATTAATAAATATATAATTAAGTTTGTGGTTGAACTTATGGCCTGTTTTTCAAATGCTACCTGCAACACCCATTTACTTTCACATATCTCCTGCAGAAATCAGTAGACTTTATTTACTTTTGCTCTGTGATAATACATTGAGGCCTTGGTACCATGATTCTGCAGCAATCATAAACTCTGTGTGTGTGTGTGTGTGTGTGTGTGTGTGTGTGTGTGTGTGTGTGTGTGTTTGTATGTAAATGGGCATGTGAATGTTTTGTATATGTGTGTGTACTCTCATACGTGTGAGTGCATGCAGAGGCCAGAAGTTGACATTGAGATCTCTTCTTCAACCATTTCTCCAACTTATTAAAGTGTTTTATTAACTCTTTGAGGATTTCATATAATGTGTCTTGGTCAAACTCATCCCCTCCCCCAAATTTTTCCAGCTCTATCTTCCCATCTCTCAACCCACCCAACATGTCCATGTTCTAAATCTCTCTCTCTCTCTCTCTCTCTCTCTCTCTCTCTCTCTCTCTCTCTCTCTCTCTTTCTCTCTCTCTCTCTCTCTCTGTCTCTCTCCCATCTCTCTCAAAACCTATTGAGAGAAACTGGCATTTACATTTATTTATTTATTTATTTATTTATTTATTTATTTATTTATTTGTATAGGGTTTCTCATGGAGTCTGTAGTTATTATTTTGGCTAGATTGGCTGACCAGAAAGTTTCCAGGACCCACCTGCCTCCTCACCATCAGCACAGGGATTACAGGCATGCAGCACATCATCCAACTTTTATGTGTGTGCTTGCCCAGAAAGTAGTTTGTCCACTGATTCATCTTTCCAAAACTGAACCACTGAGGTTTTCCCTCTCCTATACTCACCCTATTCTGTGACATCAATCCAAAGCCACCAATTATAAGGCACCATAGGAGGTGTTTAAGTCTGGACATTAGGTTTCCACATCATCCACTAAAAATATGATTGTAGAAATGATACACAACAGCTTAAGATTCTCTTTTCATATCACCTTTTTTTCTTTAGAAATTAATTCAAAATGCACTATGTTAATAATTTAAATTATTTAGATACTGACTTCTTGGTATTAACAAGTGGTTTAAATGATAGTCAGTGCTAACCTTTTATAAAAGGTTTGTTTAATTTATGTATACATGTGTTTTTCCCTGAATGTATGTCTGTGCATTATATGCACATGAACAGTGCCTGTGGAAGCCAGAAAGCCCCAGATCCTCTGGAGCTGGAGGTACAGATGTTTGTGAGCTGCTGTATAGCCTGGGTTCTCTTCAAGAGCAGCAAACACTCTTAGCTGCTGAGTCATTTCTCTAGCCTTAATAGTAAGAGCTCTTCAGTACCAACAGCAAATAAAACCAGACATCCTCTCCTTCTTTTTCCTCTTCCTACTTTTCTTCTTTCTCCTCCTCTTTGTTCTCCTTGATTCTTTCTTCTTCTTTTGCCTTCTTCTTTTATTTTTTAAGTTTGTAAAGGATTGATGTAAATCCAAGCTATCACAAATTCTCCTGCATGCAATAGATGGATGCCCATTTCAGGGCTATTTTTAGCACACACTTCTCTTCTCAAGAAACATCTTGCTAATGACTTCTCGCTGATTCTTCTAATTTTATATGCCCAGTCCATAATATTTGATATTGTAATAGAAATGTATCTGAGCTCATATTGGATATTTACCCTGTAAGTTTCCACGTGAAACAAGTTACAAATAAATGAGGGCAGCACAGCTGATCACTAACTTGGCTTGGGTCCTTGGTGCATTAACAGGTAGATAATGAAGACATCTATGAATCTAAACACGAAATAAAGCTGCCAGTGAAGTGGACTGCGCCCGAAGCCATTCGTACTAATAAATTCAGCATTAAGTCAGATGTGTGGTCGTTTGGAATCCTTCTCTATGAAATCATTACTTATGGCAAAATGCCTTACAGTGGTGAGTGATTAATTCAGAAGTGGCCCTTTCTGCTGCAGGTCACTTGCTTAGATGTGACTTTAACTGCTTTGCCCAGACTTAGAGGGCAGAGTTATGAGGATGACCATACCATGCTCCTAGAGGAGCTCGATAGATAAAATTTGATGATGATAATTTGCATTAATGAGGTGGTTTATTGCTTTCTTCTCCTTTGCTCTTAGATTGCAGTCTTACAGACATTACTGTCTGCAGGTTTTAGTTTAATATCTACCTCCTGGCAAGTGGATGCTGGATATCATGGCTTCATGAAGGGAACAAACTTGCATTTTAATGCAGAGTTTACTGTCTATCAATTGAAGACTCTGATTTTCCATTTTTTTTTTATTCTATTCTATGTGTGTTAGGTATGACAGGCGCTCAAGTAATTCAGATGCTGAGTCAGAACTACCGACTCCCACAGCCATCTAACTGTCCACAGCAACTCTACAGTATCATGCTGGAGTGCTGGGATGCTGAGCCAAAGCTACGGCCGACATTTGAGACCCTGCACTGTAAACTTGAAGACTACTTTGAAACGGATGCCTCATATTCAGATACAAATAGTTTCATAAATTGAACAGCGAAGAAAAAGAAGAAATACAATGAAGATGTGAAGAAAATCAGAATCATCAGTCCAGAAGTACAGTCTTATAAACCAACTGTGAAACCAGTTTATTTTGACATATTCAGGTGGTAGAGTGAACTCAGCTGTGTATTATATATTAAAAAATATTATCTGTGTATTTTGTTGACTAGGGAGCACTGCAGGACAGTCTAAGATGATATATCATTTTCTCACTGCCTGGTACAATCAAACACACTAAATGAAGTTATTTTTCCTTTTAAGAGCTAGTCGCATTTCTATTTATTGTTGGAAATGCCCATCAAGAGAATCAACAGATGACAGTTTTTACGCAGTAACCGTTGTAGCATTTTTCTGTTTACTGATTAGACTGGTTATTCATTATTCCTCAAATTGCTGAATCCCATCAGGCTGTTATTATGAAGGAATTTGATTGCTCTGCCGCACAGCGGGACCTGTGCTTTGAGCATTTTTCTTCTCTTTTAAAATATCCTGTAACTACAATGATGGCAAAGCCACGTTAAATGACTTGATTGTACTTGAAGTAATTGCACATGTTTTCCCTATGCATAAGAAAATGAAGCAGCTGTTGGGAAAAAGAATTCAAATCTTTCTCATTCCGTAGGAGGAAATGATGGCGTTTTTCTATACCTCAGTGTGTGTCATCAGAGAATCATCTATATTGGCTTTAATTTCTTAATATCAGGATCAGGTTGCAAGGCTGATGAATGGTTATGTTTGGGGATATAAATGGACCACCACATTGCCCACCCAGTCTGAGAAATAGGTGTTAGTATGGTATAGGGAAGCTAGACTAGAGGAGTGCTGAAAAATTGCTGCCACTTCCTGAGTGTTAATAAAAATTTACTTTGGGACAAAGGCCAATTTTAAATTGGCTACAAAACAGGCCAAGCCCTGCTTTGGTTCTGGAGTCCTGGGATAATGTACGAACTTGGTTATGAACTATAGCTTTTGTCCGTTAAGACAGGAAGCCTTTTAGTATCTTAAGTTCTTTTCTGACATTGGTAAGAAATTCTCTGTTTTCTTAGACAATGGGTGTACCAAATATTCTGCCTCACTGGATGACTAACAAGACTTCTCCAAAGTGATGCCAAAGTCAGATCTATCTATTCCAAGACATTCTAATGCACAACACTGAATGAACATATTAAAAAAGAAACAGGGTATACCAAGTCTACCTTTCATCCTTTCATTAAAGAGAGAAGACAGTATCTAGAGTGTCCCAAACCCGTGCTGGCAATTAAAAGAAAAAGTTGATTCTTTTAACTAGAAACTAGGGGGTGAGCCACCAGGGACTAACCATTAGCAGTTTGGTGATGTCACTGTCCTTGTTGCTTTAATGCTGCTTGCTTGCTTGCTTACCTATGCTCAGCTCAGTTTCTATACTCCCAGAAAGATTGGGACCCTTTGCCTGGGGAATGGTGTGTCACACAATGGATTGGATCTTTCCAGATCAATTAACTTAATTAAGACAATTCTCTACAGATGTGCCCACAGGCCAATCCAATGTAGACAATGCATCAATGAGGTTCTCTTTCCAGGTGATTCTGGGCTGTGTCAAGTGGTAGAGTGTAGCTAGCCATCACGCCACTTAAAACTCAAACCCTATCAAATCTTACAGTCTTCCACAAGCACTGTCTGTGTTCTTATGGCCACAGATGGCCATAAGTAGTGCCTGAAGCCCCTTGTTTTTATTCTATACGGCAAGAAGAAAATCGCTTCGCTCTTAGGAATCATCATAAGCTTCCTAAAAATGTTCTCATTTGGGGAAAGGAAGGGTGGCAAACATAAGTCCTCTGCCCAAGACTGTACGGCGAATGTGGATGCTATATGTTGACTGGCTTAGAGGAAAGTCTGGCCTGAAGCTGAGGATATGAACTTCTCCAAGGCAAGTTGTTTATTCAAATGAAATTAGAGATTAGTTGATGGATAGGTGTCCATTAACAAAACCATTCAAGATGAATTAACGGATGGAATCAATCTATGTACATGAAAGCATTCATTTATCATCTCAAGCATTTTTGAAGACTTTAATCTGGATCATGTGGAGCTAAGAACTATGAAAACACTCAGAGAAACAAAAGCATTAATATTTTAACCAGATGACAGAACTTGGAGTAACTTCAATTATTCATTTCAAGTTATCTAGTCTAAGCAAGAAGAGAGATTTTCAACAACTAGTTGGTTAAAATAACAACAACAATAATAACAATAATAATAATAAAAGGACTTCTTTTTTCTGAGTTACTTTCTGCCTGGGGCATATGTATATGTGAATGGAAAAATCCCCATTTTATTGTGCAAATTCAAATGTTATGTACTTTTTTTGTGGTAGCTGATAATAATAAATTTGTAGTAAGATCTGGTTTTAAAGCATAAAGCAGTTATCCTTTCCTGTTTTAATACCATGTGAAACTTGTTTAACTCACTGTGTTTGATTCTTGGGGACATTTATGTTCAAGGTTCTGTCAAAGCAATCTATTATTCCTGTTTTTACCCCGATGGATCATGGAGAAAAATAATGGATTCAGTTATGAGAAGCAGTAATAGATTTTTTTTAAACTGACATAAATTCTGCTCCCTGTATAGAATAAAAGGACCGGGAAAAAGATAGGTTGAATTTCTCACAATGAGCCAGCTCTTGTTGAAGTTGCCTCCCATAAATTGTAGCCAAGCACTTTTTATGTAATGTTTTATTTATGTAATCCAGTTATTTGGAGGTGGTAGCGAGGGATGTGAGTACATCATTTTATGTGGTATTTCAAATCATATTTGACAAAAACCTTAAGAAGTTTTGTGATAGAAAAATTCAAAATTCCATTAAGCCTCCTTTTAAGAATGTAAGGAAGGAACTAGGTTTAAATTACTCAAGGTCAAAGAGGCACAGAGTGGAGTCCTAGCAGTTGTACAGAGCTCAATATTTTGTCTGCAAACACAAAGTCAAATCCACAGTGATCAGGAATGTACAACCATATTATATGAATGGTCAGCCTGGACAGACACCAGTGAAGATGCATGCATGGAGATACCGCTGCACTCATAACTACTACCTATGTTCCTTTGTGATAGTCACACGAATCTGGAGTTGCATGAGAAGCACTAACTCTATTGACTCAGGATGTCTAAAGGAAATAATTCCTTGAAAACCTTAACAGGGTTTACTATTTCAGGGAGCAAGCAGAGCCCAGGTGGGGGTCCATGCCAAACACATGCTCTACCTCAAAGCATGTTTTTCTCGATACAGTTGGACATACAGGATTTGGGCCAAAGCACCTTGCTGGTTTGTTGTTATTGGTGACTTTTTAGGATTCTTTGCAGAGATGCATTGATAATGAACTGGAATGGTGATGAATTAATACTTTAACCCAGTTTCATCACCCTCTCTCATCACTGTCAAAGTAAATGGGGTCTGTGCACCCGAGAATATATACCAAGAATGCTAGTAGGCCAGTGGACTCTTGTGGCGATATCTGTTTGCACAAATAAAGCTTGTCTGGGGGTTACAAGAAAGAAGTCACCACAGACTCTTCTGAAAATGGTGGGTTCTTATATTTCCAGACACCACTGGGAGCTTTGGCTGTAATCATCAGCATGATGAAAAAACTCAGGATTATTGGAAAACAAAGCCAGAAAATTTGGAAGAGAATACTTACAAATATTTTAAACCCTTGACCCCAGCAATGTTTTAGTGTCTATAGTACCATTTTCATGGCCTAAGTTGCCTGATATCTATCTGTCTGTCTGTCTATCTATCTATCTACCTACCTACATACCTACCTATGTATCTGCCCATCCATCCATCCATCCATCCATCCATCCATCCATCCATGTATTGTGACAGGGTTTCTCATGTTGCTCAGACTATATTTAGTCCTTGAATCATCCTGCCTCCATCTCCATATAATTGTATATGTGCATCACCAAACACAGACTTTTTTTCCTCTTTTAAAAGTGCTGCTTGATATCTCAAATTACTTATCCCACTTAGAAATAAACTGTAGAGTGAAAATAGAATATATTATTTAGCCATAAAGAAGGGTGAAATTATTTCATTTGCAGGAAAATGGATGGAATCAGATGACACCATGTTAAGACAACACAAGCCAGGCATAGGAAGACAATAATGTCATGTTTTCTTATGTAGACACTTAACAAAATGACCTGAACACAGAAGAGAGACTATTAGAAGTAGGAAAAGGAAGATAGGCAGGTGGATCACTGTGAGTTCAAGGCCCATTCCAGGACAGCCAGGGCTATGTGGAAAGCCAAAAGCAAACAAAACAAATATCCAACAATAAAAAGACAAAAATAAAATAGGAAAGAGAGGAAATGGTCTGAGCAAGAAGCTGGAGAGAAAAAGGAAAAAGAAGTCAGAGAGGAGAGTGGTTATGATTAAAGCCTGACATTTGCATGCATGGCAGTGTCACAGCGAGCAGGTTAATTTACTTAATGTGAATTTACAATATCAATGTATGTGAACCCTGAATTTGTGAACCTTCAACATATTTACTTGAAGTCTTCAGTCAGATGATATTATCTTTGTAGATTGTGAGGAAAGAGTCGCCTAGTTGTTTCTATTTTCTCTTTTTACCTAAGTGGTTAATCTAGCAACCTTAATCATCAAAAGCAATAAATTTCAATATAAAATCTTTTTTTATTCTCATGGAAAATAGTCAGCCTTTCCAGATAAGGAAACCAGCTCAGACATGCCTTTTGCATTTTGTTAAATGTTTTTCTGTACAGTGACATCACCTCATATACTCTAGTACCACAAAACTGCATGTTAGAAAAAAATGACTAAAAGCAACCAAAATTATTCTGTTTTGTCTGAAAAAAACATTATTTTAAAATAATTCCCTCAGATATTAGAATAAGACTTTGTATTGTACTCTCTGTTACATTTAAATTAATGAAGTATAAAATTTAGAAAGCAAAAAATTTAAATAAAAACATTCGTAGTTTTTAAAATCACTTTTCAAAATATGTGCTTGTTTATAAATTGAGAAACTGTGACCAGATTAGTATTTTTAAAGAAGAAAGAAAGCTTCTTGTCTTTGAAAAACATTCATATATCTAATAGTGCCTTTAGGACTTTTATTAAGTAATTATATGATTAGTTTTTACATATGACTATATATGTAATGAAAGCATTAAAAACCCCTTTAATTTTACTGTACTCATAATGCTATTATTTAACCTTGATTCAAATGCAGCTATTTAAAGATAATTTCTACTTCTGCATTTTTAAAACATTAAGGAAAATACTTGACTTGGTGCATATTTGTTCTTTGTTTACAACGGATTTGTTAATATGGGTACCATATCAAATTGTTAACTTTGAACTTGACTTTTAAGAGTTGGCTCTAGTGTTTCAGAGAAATAAGTTACTTGTGGATCTACCACATAAACTCAACATATTTCATGGCAAAATAAGATGAATCCTCAGTTGACTACATTAAGAGAGTATGTAGGATGGAAAACAAGGCCAAGAATCCAAGGTCTGTGATGTTGTCTTTGCCAAATATACACTGCAGGGCATGGAGTCTGGCTGATGGGGAAACTACAACCCCGGTGCCCAGTTGTTACAGTGATAGGAATAAGGGCTTTGGCATATCTCACACCACCAGTTAAAGCCATAGGGCCTGAAGATATATGTCCCACCTTTGCTCAGTTCATTCAACTCATTTATTGGCTTTGCCAATAAATTTGTACAAGACAAGCTGGTTTTGTAGTGCCACTGTGTATACCAAAATAGGTTTCATCAACACTTAGTGAGCAACACAAGAGATTGTTATAATACACTAAAGCATTTAGTAAATTTCCAGTGATACAAATTGGTGTACTGTCATATATACTCATTCTTTCTCTCTCTCTCTCTCTCTCTCTCTCTCTCTCTCTCTCTCTCTCTCTCTCTCTCTGTCTCTCTCTGTCTCTGTGTGTGTGTTTACATGGATGATGGGTATTGGAGATTGAGCTTGGTTCTTTATACTTGTGCAACAAGCCTTTTATTCATTGAACATCTCTCTGACCTCATCATCCATTACTTTTTTTATTAATAATGTTATTAATCGTTCAACAAGCATTTATTGATTGCCTATGAATAACAGACAGTTGACTAGATTCTTGGACCAAAGTGAAGATCAGTGACCTTGTCCCCGCTTTCTTTCAGTTTGCAATCTGACATGAAATCAGAAGGGGAAATGTGATTCTCAGATTTCAAACCTATAGGCACAATTTGTCTCTGGTTTTATCTCTGAGAATTAAATTGTGATCTGTAATTGGCTATACAGTGCTAATTTCTTCACCCATCTCATTTAATCAAAAAACAACTACAGAAACATTGTATCTTAAGGCTCTCTTAGAGATAGATATTGATAGGGAAATACAAGAGAACAATTGGATGCCTTCCGGGAAGACCTGGAGAGGGACAGAACGATAGCATTGGTCCTCCTTTCTTTCACACTTGAAACATGAAACACAATATCCATCTTAGACCAGGAAGAAAACCCAGAGAAGGAAGTTACTCCTGAGTGCCTGATGATACAAAGCTACTACTGTGGTCCTGGAGCCTGGACAGCACTGTAGGAGAGTAGAGATGTGCTGTACCCGCTGTTACTTCCAACCTCTGCTGTGTAGGATCTGCAGGGCCCATTTCTGCACAATGTCCTGTCTGCTTCAAACCTGTGTTCCAACACCACTTTTAAAGAAGTCCTAGTTGGTCCTGGATTTTCACCATGAGCCCTATGTGGGATGGTAAAGCTGTTGAAGAATGAGTCTTGTGGCACCGGCGTTTATTCCCCTGATCACATAGCCACCTGCTTAGATATTTACCTTTCATTGGAAGAAATCTTGGCCAAAGGTCTTCCTTCTCACTTCTCAGAAGAGGACTCCGACAACCCTTTAAGTCTCTTGAATTCACTTTCTCCTTGTGCCCTTGGAATCATCAGTCTTTTGTGTTGGGTGAATTCAAAGATTGAAGGCCACTTTTTAAGAGCATTTCTTTTAAAACTCTTACAAGATTTTGACTTCTGTTTTCCTATTTTTGAACCATAACGACCTTCCTTTGGATAATAGTATCTTATGACCCATTAGTTTGTGGAGGGGAAACCTAAGCATGACAAACAATACCTAGGAAATGTGTCAAATAATGTATGCAGAATTGAGTAAGTAACGTTGTGCTGAGAATGACAAAGAAGACATGTGGATTGTTGTGGGAGGGAGGAACAAGACTCTAACCAGACCAGTGGCTTGCTTGGGTCTGAAAGGTTAAAGAATGCCAGTGTCTGTCAGGAGACATGCACACTCTGCACAGGAAAAAGATGGGAAGGAACCGAAAGAACTCCAGTTTCTCACAGGAATGTGGAAGTGGGCTCAAGTTAGGCAGAAGTGGGCGAAGAGGAAGGAGAGAGGCCTGGTGATGCTGAGCCCCGTATGAAAGCCAAAGGGGATGGGAATTTCAGATTGAGTGGAAATGTTAGAGACACGGATTCAAGATCAGAATGTTCTCATAGGAGCCAAGAGTAAAGAGCTGCCAATTATATTGAAATTAAAGAGAGGAAGAACATGGAACTTGGTACTGAGACCAAGTGAGAGGGGAGAGGTTTGAGACTACACACATCACATAGGCAGCTTTTCCTGATGTGTGGGTGTGAAAGTGAGAAGAGACATACATAGCTGGCACTGCAGAATTCACAGGGGTGCACGTGTTTCTAAACATAGAAGACATTAGATTCATTTGGTAGCTTATGGCAGGGTTAGAAGAGGGCACATTAGCAGGGGCATGCTAAGTAGCGCAGGGCAGCAACAGTCTATGGCTCCAATGAATCTACAAAAATAACCCATTGCTATCTTGGCCATTGAATTTATGTAGATTCTACCACACAGTTCTTTGTTCTCTTAGGGTGACTTAAACCTGGAGTACAGTAAAGATACATACTGAACTGATATACCTCTTATTCCAGAATGACTATTTAATTTGTTTTAATGAATGACTCTTTCTGTCATTTTATTACCGATTTCCCCAAGACTGGTCTTGTTTCCTAATGTTCTTTGAATGAGCAGGTTGCTTTTCTTTAGAAATAGAAATTTCACCTAGCTTAGAGTGGGAAAAAAAAAGAGAGAAAAATTTAAGTAATTCCAAGTATCTATTCATTTTCTTTGGCTATGGATGTCAGATCTAATTATTCAAAATGAAACAATATGGCTCATTGCAGATGAATTATTAAATCCATTTAAGAGTATGTTAAAATAGTGTCAAGGAGGTGATAGGAGATTTGAGATTTAAAATCTCAGGGGGAAGACATTTAAACTGCCCCAAGAATAAAATTATAAGTAAAGAGAAAAGAGAAAAGAGAAGATAGTGGAAACAAAGGAAGGTGAGGCTATTTTAAGAGAATGTATCATTAAAATCTGTGGGAAAAATCTTTCTTCCTTTATCTGGTGTAGACTGCTTTTAAGAATAATACAGAAATGTTCTTATATGACTATCAAATATGCTTAGTTAAAACTTCAGGATCTGAATCAGACAAAGGAGGTTTTGTAATAAAATATTTCTTGGGAATTATCTTCACCAGCTTAATTTTACAGTGCTGCAGAATTTTCAAACATGGAGACTCTTGAGACCAGGCAGCCAGCTTTCAGGCTATCTAACTTCTGTTTGAAGAAAACTCAGAGGCAAAAATAATAAAAAGCAAAGAATTTTCAGTCATTTGGGAGAGATTTTCCTTGAGATGAAACTGTTCCATGGATGCCACATTCTTGCAGAATTGTACCTCCTCAAGAAAAGATCAGAAGAAACAATGTGTCGAGTTACCTTTTCCTTGTATGTTAGAGAAACCTACAGTATTTCATATACAGTACTCACTGTAGATAACCACAAACCTCTGATATGAGATTTTATTTTGTGTTTGTGTATTAAAACCATAAAGCAAGAAGTCTGTGCAATATTGTGCAAGATGGAATGAATGCCAGCGCCAAGGGACAGGAAAAAATCAAAGAAGCAGGGTTAGCTATTTATAAGTTCTCAAAATGACCAGCAGATGGGGGCCCAGATTACCGCAAAAGAGTTTGTGATCAGAAGAAAAAGCAAAGGAGAGTAAAACCAATGTATAATTCTCATAGCACATGCAGTTTGTGTCAAACATTAGTGAAGGAACGTTTCCCCCCATCTGAATTCTCAGACCTTCAGTGACGAGTTGTCTGATATGATCTCTCTACTGTGTCCTCAATGTAGAGAAATACAGAAGTACACATTTCAATTCTGGTAGAATCTAGTTATTAAAATAGATTTTGAGTACTCACAATTCTTATAGCACATTGGCTTTAGGAATGTTTCCATATGCATTTTATGATACATCTTGACTAGATTTCACACATGCTTCAAATGAATTGAAATATTTCATATATATATATATATATCATCAATTACATTCTCATTTACACATTTAGCCACTAATTATGAAGATATCCCTGTGAAATTAGCTCTAGGAAAGTGCAGGAATTCAGAAAATTGTTAATACAAAAAGGAAAATATTTTTTAACACTAGTGTAAACCAACAACTCACAGTTTATATTCTTCAATCACAGGTGACTTAAGTTGTCACTACATTAATGAAAAATGTACAGTTTTTTTTCCCCATTGTACTTTAGAATGTTTAGCTCAGAAAACAGGGGGAAATGATATGTTGCTTGTGGTGTTAACACCACTTAATTTGAAACCTCAGAATAATTTTCTTTTCTCCTACTAAATGCTTAATGCAGTTTCAGCATGAAATTTAAATATTTATATGTCAAATATTGACTTTGTGCTAATAGTTTAACATATCTAAATCACAGTGGTATTTTTTGGAAGCCAAAAACCAGTTAATCTGTATTTTATTATCTGATCAATAGTATGACTGTAAATCAATGTGTTGACAGAGAAGAATTACGCATTTCAGGCTCATTATATATAAATAAATGGATGGCTAATGGCATAAATGGTTAAAAATCCATGACTTGTCCAGCATGGATGACACAATTACCTTTTGTCTTTCATTTTTGACATTGTTTTGCTACATTCTCACCAAGAAAGTTCTTGTCGGGAGGAGATTTTACATGAAGGAAGGTCTGCATGGTTAAACGCTGGGCATGCCCCTGTATCATCAGCTTTCTGTCTTGTAGGTCTTATTTTGGGAGTAAAGTGGATCAGACAAGAGGACCTTAGAGTTCCAGAACGTTTCTGTCTGAAGGGTGAGGACAAAATTTTTCCTTTGGGTCCACTGAAAGAACACTCCATTCACCTTATTCAGAGCCTCTAACCCCAAGCCACACTGAGTCATAGTAGGGAACCAAGAATGTAGCAGAAAGGGACAGGGTCAGGGTTCTTCCAGGAATTCATGGATTTCCTAGTTTTTAGCTCCTAGTGCTGTCCCCGATTCTCTTTCTTCGTACTTCTTTTTTTTGTCAAACAATAAAACTGAGTCCTGCAATGAGGATAAGAAATGCAACTAGGAAGAAGGAGGAGGAGGAGGAGGAAAAGAAGAAGGAGAAGGAGGAGAAGGAGAAGCAGAAGGAGGAGGAGGAGGAGAAGAAGAAGAAGACGAAAAAGAAGAAGAAGAAAACTGTAGATCTGTAGATGAGCAGGGAGACTGACAGGATTGTCTTAGAAGAACTAGGTCTTCTTTCTTGAGACCTCACTGTTAGATTTCATCTATTTAAGTCTTAGCCAGGGATTTACTGACAGTTCTTTGCCAAATCAAATTAGTTAATTTTATAACCATTTTCTCCTGCTCTTAGTAAAATATTATTGTTAGGGTTTATGAATCGCATTGAGTTTCATGAATATAAAGCCCTGAATATTTCATGAAGGTTGTGAATTATTTGGATATACGTACACATTATTAAATATAGCTAACTTCTAACTCTCAACATCACTTAGTGGGTGCTATATGAACACCCAAATTTTCATAAATAGTCCCTTGCTCTAAGTATTTCAGAGCTGTCTCTTTTCACAAATTGGTCAATGTGTGGTTAAGAAAAGCAATTTAATCTTAAAGTGAGCAGTAACTCTCCTTTGAATGTTGAGATACAGAGATGGATGAGTGCTGTGAGTGGGGCTGTTTTGGTCTTTATTCAGTCCTTAACACAATATTCAATGAACATCTACCCTATGCTGTGAACTGAGCTGCAACTTGGGAATAGGCTACAAGGAAGGAGCTCAGCAGAGCAGAGTAAAGTGATGGGGTTTTGGAGATGAACTTGCTGGATCTGACATTTATATGTTAGCCATGAGTTGCTATCCCTTGCATATTAGTGCACCACCTCTTACCTGCTTAAATAATCTATACAATGAGCTTTTATCTAGGTTGAAGACTTGCTTTGGCAATCAAGTAAGATGAACACATGTAGCTGCATGTGGCCTGGGACCCTAGTCCCCTACATGATCTGATGAAGTCTTTCTAGCTGTGTCAGTGATGGCCTTTGATCCTAACACTCTGAAGGCAGAGTGATCTCTGTGAAGATCAGGCTGGTTTACATAGCGAGTTTTAAAGCAGCCAGGGCTACATAGTGAGACCACCTCCCTGATGGGAGATGTCAATCTGTAAATGTGTTTCTCTTATTGGTTAATGAATAAAGCACCGTTGGCCAATAGGAAAGCAAGAGAGGTGGGACTAGGACTCAAGGAGGAGAGAGGAAGTGGTAGGGAGGAGATCCAAGATGGAGAACAGAGAGAGAAGAATGCCAGCTTCTGTTTCCGGTAAGATGAGACCACAAGGAAGTACTTAGATTAATAAAAATGGGTCAATATTTAAGACAGAGCTAAGAAACTAGTAACTGGCCAACAGCATTTATATCAAATACAGAGTCTCAGAGTGTTATTTGGGGCTGGTGTGGTGCTGGAACTTGCCTGGCAGGAAAATCCTTACTCGTAACACCCCCCAAACAAATAAATCACTTAGCCCCAGTCTGTGTCCTCCAGGATTGCTAGTTATAGGGAATATGTACAGTGTGGTGAGGGCTGATATCCACAAATGCATTTCAGGGCTCAGGAGCCATGCTGAAAATCAAAGTGGGGTGCTTCCCTGTGCTGGAAGAAGTCAATGCCAGGTTTGTATGCTAAGGCAAGGAAGGACATTAAGTTTAGCCTGGAAAAATATCTATGCATATGTGTGAGCTTCAAGTCTTGCTCAAATTCAGGAAACTTTTCTCCAAGAAATTCTAGTGAGAGTTTTCAACCTATGAGCCTTCTCTTTGGTCATGAATAAAGGAAGTCTTGTATCTTCAGTATTTGATGCTTTTAATTTTTAGGGACATATGTACCTTACCAGAATTAAGAAAAATAGTTTTAAGATTACATTTTTGCCTACCTTCTTCGGTTCTTTTGTCCAATTTTGAAAATCCAGCTTCCTTCCTCAGTGAATTGCAGAATTCCTTTGTTGTCATGCAGCTGCTTTCCCTCATGTTTCCCTCACGTGTTATGGGAAGGAGCACATTCAATGAGATGGCTATGGAAAGTAAGGGCAGACCCCCAGAGGGGAGCTGTGGTAGGAAGAACTCAGTGTGTAGGTGAAGAGGTGTCTGATCTCACACTCTCTCCCTCACTTTCAAAACAAAATCTTTCCAAAATACAAACATCACACAGCCATTCTGAATAACAGAAGTTGAACCCAATCATGTTTATAATCTGTCCGCCCCTGCAGTTTAGTTTGAAACAATTTTTGACACAGGAGGTTCTTTCTTCATGTCATACATAAAGTAGTCTCATCCTGGGGCCTGATGTACAGTGGACAGTCAGTACCCATTAAATACATGCATCAAAACAGCAACAACAGCAACAGTAACAACAGAAACAAAACAACAGATAGACTACAATCTCTCCCATTTACTCCACAGCTTTGGGTGCTCAGCTGTGGGAGGAGATACTTTTCCCCTAGGGCATGCTGCTGTGGCTGGGTTATGCTATGCTCGGGTTACCCAGTGCCTGGTAACCAGGTGATTTAAGTTTGTTTCTTATAAGAACTTCCATGCAATTGGTTACATGAGTGAAGGTGAGGAACACAACCTGAGGCCAAGTCAGATGTCATTCTGTAATTGTTTCTGTTATGGCCCTGGCTCCACAAATAAGCTGGTGGTTCAGAAAGTCTCCTGTAGAGAAACACAGGGCAGACACGATGCCCTCATTAGAATTCTGGCTTGCCGGGTAGCTTAAAAAACAAATGGATGGGATTCATTTTCTTCCAAGGCTGAATATTATAAGGCCTTCTTATCACTGTAAAGATACTATTCCATTTTCTTAATGTGAATTCAAAGGAGAAATTACCCGGAGTTGGGATCATTAGAGACTGAATTTAGGATGTCACTGGGTCATCTCGCCTACCTAAACTAGATAAAAGAATTTGTGTTGCTTCAATGTTCAATGTTCATCCATGATATGAGCAAGAACAAAATTCACAAATAGTCCTAAGGTCCACATAAAGTGTCAGTCAGCCAGGCTTATTATTTAGTGGGTTTTAGAGACTTGAATGTCAAGATAGACTATTTTTGGGACATTGTGGGCAGTTTCTATAAGAGGAGCTTTTTGAACCATAAAGGGAATTTTCAGGTCAAATAAATTTATTATTATAATAGAATTCAGTTACCTCCAGGCTAAGTCTTCATTCATGGTCACAGGATTTGTTCTAGAGATGGATATTTTAGATTAAATATGGTGATACAGTCACTCATTCATTTTCATTCACCAACTCTTTATGGAGCCAGATACATTCTAGGCACTGGGGACAATTAAACAAACAAAACAAATCTTCATTCTGGATCCTAAATGTTGTTTCACATACTTTGACCTTACTGTGACATGGTGTTTCTGCCTCAACCATGCCATTCAGTAACTCAAAGGAAGGTCAGTGTTGTTGGGATATAAAGGCAAACAGAGCTGAGGTGCAGCTAAAAGTGTAATTAATCTTTGAAGTTCTAAAGGACTGTGTCTGCTCACATTGTGGTTTGTTGAGTTCTTCCTTAGAAACATTTCATCTCCAGGGCCTTGATGACTACTTGAAGCCAATCTCAACTTCTCCATACCTGGACAACAGAAAACCAAACATCCTCCTTTCATCTCAGGATGAGATGGAATTCATGTAGGATGATTTCAGGATTACACTTGATTACTTTTTTTTTTGTACCAAAATAGTGTTTAACTTTTAGGATGTCATGTTATGCATGAGGAAACTGACACCAGGGCCCTGGCAGTGACTGAGGTCTTTCTAGATGGTAATTATACATATGACAATCTCACTGGAGACTAGCATCTCATTCAGTTTTCTGGTAAAAGTTCTGTTTTGCCTTGACTCTTGGCTGTGTTTCAGCAGTTGTGCTATGACCAATAATGAATCTGTCCTGCTCGAGGGACATGACCTATCAGCTGACTGTAGCTTAGGAAAGGCCTATAAGGCTGCCAAGAAATTTACACTCTACTACAGGCTATAGATTTCCCCCAAATTTCAAATAGTCTAATTAATGATGTAGAGTTATTACATGCTTTATGAGAATTGTACTTCATATTTACAACTGTCTTCAATAGCTCAGTACATCACATGCTCCATTTCAAAGTAGAGATATATGTCCCAAGATTTGAAACTAATTTTATTTTTTTATATGTCATAATCTTCATCTTCCCAACCTTTGTGAACTCTCCTGCAAGGAGAAACTTTTAGTATCTACTTACTTTTCTTTTCTAAGCTTTGCTGTGAAGTTTATGAGAGTAATTTGCTTAGAAATATGATGACCCCAATCTCTTGACATTTTCCTCTTTTAGTATATGCATTCATTTATCAGTGTACTTTCAAAGGCAGTGCTGTATGCTAGTCAAATGAACACGAGAAGCCTCAATGTGGGTGGAGAATTTGTCTGGATCTAAATTTGAGATAGGAAAATTGGTCACTCAAAACATTCATTAGCAAACAGGGTGTGGTGGCTCACCCTTTTAATCTCAGCACTTGAGAGGCTGAGTCAGGAGTATTGACTCTAGGTTGACATTAGACTGTGCTACATAGTGAGTATGAGGCTAGCTAAGTTACATTGCAAAAGATCCTGTCTCCAAGAAACCAAATAAATAGATAAAATAAAAATAAATCACCAGTAAAGCTACAGCATTGGAACATTAATAAAACAGTGATGGAAAATGTAGCGACTTCATCCAATGACAGGTTCCATTCCTTTAAACTTTCCTTACATTGAATGATGGTGTATGTTAAGATTTGGTCCTTGGGCCTGGGGAGATGGCTCAGTGAGTAAAGAGATAGGTGTATATGCATGAAGACAAGAGTTTGGATCCCAAGAACCCATGTAAATGACCAAGGCTTGTGGCAGCCTGGCTGTAATTGTGGCTCAGAAGATGGAGATGGGAGATTCCCAGGAGCAACTTGGTTAGTTAGATGACCCAAAACCTGGAGATCTGGGTTAGACTGAGAGACCCTGCCTCAGTTAATACAAGTGGAGAGTAATCAAGAGTAATTTCCAATGTTGGTCTCAGGCTTCCAACATACATGTGCAAGCAAGCATATACTAACACTCCCGATCCTATCACCTGGAGTACTGGGTTTACATGTATGTGGCATCATGCTCGTGTGTGTGTGTGTGTGTGTGTGTGTGTGTGTGTGTGTGTGTGTGTGTGTGTATGTGTGTGTGTGATTTGATGGCAATTTCTTTCAGACATTAATTTGCAAGATTTTCTGTTTCATTTGATTGTCTTACTCCCACCCATACTGGTGATCCTAACAGAAGCAGCTTGTGACTAGAAATTGGGGACACCACCACATGAACTGCTGGAGATTCAGTGGTCAATGAAAAAGATAACAGTTACATCACAATATGATATTCTAGTATGTGGGAACAGCCTGTAAAGTAGGCTGGTGAGACCAAGACTATTCGTGGTAAGATTCATGATGACCAGAAAGGTAGTGTAAAAGGCAAACAGATGAGGGGATTTCCTCATCTGTCCCAGGTAAATTAGACACGGAAATGTACATTTGCAAGTCTAACAAATGAGGCAAGACCTAGATTATTATAAGTAAGATAGCTATGGAATGGACAGAGGAGAGAATAATCAGCAAATATAGAGTACTTACTGTACTAACAAGATTGTTGATAGTTGTATCAACTGAATTAGAGACCTCATATACTAAGTTCTTTGTCAGAATGGAAACTATCTCCAACCATGCACAGTTAGTCCTCAGTACCCATGGCTTCTGTAATTGAGGATTCAAGCATGTATTTCTGTGGATCAGAAATACTTGAAAAACTAAGTTGCCCCTGTGCTGAGGACATATAGACATTCTCCTTAATATCCAGTGATTTATACAGCATTTGCATTGTGTTAGGTATTATTAGTAATCTAAAGATATTTAAGGTGCATTGGCTGGTCTACTTCTGTCAATGGTGTCTTCACTGTCTCTGTTGTGTGGGGTTTAAACTTTGATATCATTTGATGCATTTTTGTCATGTTCCTGTTGTCAGCAATGACTTCTTGCCAGTTGTCCCACAAGACATTTCTTACACGCATTCCTGTCTTCCTCATCAGCGATGCTCCAGTGTGTAGTCATCTCCTCCTCTCAGCATCCCCGGGTTCTGCATCATCCTCACATTTGCCCCCAGATCCCTGCCTCTCAGGAGGAGGAATTTCAGGAAGCTCACATCTAATTTCTTCCTTGAAAACCAGTTCATCTTGCTTTTGTCCTCCTCAGGAATCCCAAAAACCTTCCAGTCCTGTAATACTGAAATTCCACAAGAGTACTTTGTTTTCCAGCTCTCTTCTGTATTAATCCTAGCTTGTGTTTCTTCCCCCAAATGAGTCTTTTGTTCTTGGTTTGTGGTTTCTCTGTTTTCTGCACTTGGAGAATTAGAAGTTCCCTGTTTGCCGTTTCTTTTAAGTATAAGCTAGGTGATGGCATTATTCTCACTTAGGAAGAGTCAGAATCTTTGGAAGAGTCTGAACCGTTATTCTGTGTCTGTGGTTGAGAACATAATTAAACACACTACCGTCTTCTTTCATCTCCACTGTGCTGATGAAACAACAGCAAAGGTGGGCGGCTTAACAATGTGCAGTGTTTCTATCTATCACAATGTTATTTTCCCAGTCACTTCCTAGCTAACTTGAATGTTATATTTATTATAAGAAACACATTTAAGAAAATCAAAAAAACCATGTATTTATATCTACCAAGTCAGAATTATGCAAAAAAGCATTTTTAAAGAGGGGTACTTTTTCTTCAAGTGGAGTTTATAGTTCACTAGATTTAATGTCAGGTTCCTTTAATTTCAGGTGCTGAGTGGTAGAAGATCTTAGAGAATCCCAACAAGCCACGTAGGTAAAATCCACCATCCATTTACTCAGTCCTTGACTTCCACTTTTGTGTTAACGTTTGAGTTCCTTTCCTTTGGCACTGAGTCGTTGGGCTCAGTGCTTAATCTTCGCTGGGCCTCTCAGCATTAAGAAGCTGCCAATATTCATCTGAAATTAAGGATTTCGAGATCGATGTTCTAAAGAAGTGCATAGTGACTGATCTCTCTGGGTATTTACTCACTTTCAGAGTCACTTCCCTCAAAATCAATGCAAAAGCTTAAGGATTGCTTCATCCAGATCTAGGTCCTTTACCCACGTGGTACAGCAGTTTCCTCCTGGTTGAAGCATTCCATCCAGAAGGGAGGCTGGTTAAGAGTCAGGGAATTCTAAAGAGGGGAGGATCCTTAAGATTCAGGAAGAAGCCTACTCATAAGCCACAGGAAGCCCCCGAATTTGAACAGATGCACCTCATCTCTCTATTCCAAGGTCATAGAAACAGGAAGGAGGAGACTAAGAGAAGCCCAGTCTATGGAAGAATTCTCCAATTTGTTCAACTACCAGCCAGTCATGAAGAAAGCTCTAGGGTTCCAGCTTTTATGATCATCACCTATGCGCAGGAAAGCTTTTAGTGATGAAACTAACTTCATCCTTGCTTCTGTAAATCACTGAAATACGTTTATTGATTTTGGTGGTATCATGCTTTTGGTCTGTTGTTGGTTCCCTGTCTGGGTTGAGATGCTTGTTCATGTTTCCCCAGGAATAGTGTCATGCAATACCCCAACATTACATGCTATGCTCACACAATGTAGTCTAATAGTCTATAGTAATGCTCCAGGAAGCCATCGGGGCAAGTGATGCTGACTTCTACCACTGCAACTGGTGTGTGTGTGGGGGGGCAAGCAGGGAATTTGAAAAGGGGCAGGGTTGTTAATCCTTTGGAACTCATTGGGCTGGCTCTGTGTGCCTCAATTTCAACCCTCCTTGCAAGTCACCTTTATGTGTATTTTATACCCGCTCCATGTTTTCTTTTGTAACATCTGTAATACATATGATAATGTAATACATATGATGTTATCATATGTATTACAGATGTTCTTATCTCTGGCTTTCAAAGACCAGCATGAACTCTTTTTCATACTATGACTCAAACTAGGGGATCCAAAGTTCAAATTCTATGTGCAGACATCAGTGTGGAAAAATCAAGTGAGTTAGGGCATAGCATCATAGTGAGAAATGGTGGCTATGGAAGTCCTACTCACCTCTCCCCTGCTTTTTCATTCTTTCTTGGGATTAATTTTCATTGGCTGGCATGAAATTTGATCTACATCAGCATAAAATGAATTTGCAGTGTTTATGATGGTTAATTTTATATATCACCTTGGGTGGACTATGGGATTCCCCAGATCAGTGGTTAAACTTTATTCTCTGAGTGTCACACACTCAGGCCGTTTATTTGTACACCTGGGTGGAGGCAGGAAGCTCCTGTTTGGAAACAATCAGATGTTATCCAGGGGGCACTTCTGTCTTATGCTGCCAAATCACTGATGTATCAACATCAGTAGGACCAGTGGAAGGATTTGTGAGTTAGAAGTGCGTGGAGATCATGAGGTAGTCAGAGGAGGGAGGAAAGCAGACACCCTGGGTAACAGGAAGAAGTAACATTGTCCCATTAATGTGAGACATCAGGGAAAGGAGAGAGGACAGTACAGGTGCTGTAAAACAGCAGTACTAAGATAGATCCAGGAAACATTGGGAGGGTGAGGTCAAGATTCTACAGAGGAAGATACATTGCAAGAATAAGGAAGGAGAGTTCACCCTCCAAGAAAGATATTTACTTACATAGACCAAGAAGATCAATTATTTGCATAAAAATAGAAGCACACTTACAAACTTGTGCTTGCTCCCAAACTGAAGAGTAGCTGATATGATTAATAATAGAGTCAAGGTTTAAGGAGTCATGTTAGAATGTGGGAATGATGAATTGAAACAAACAAAATGAACTTTCACAATGATAAATGCGAAGTTTCCCCTTTCTATGAAAATAAATCATTTAAACATACAACAGAAGGGAAAATAACTTAGCTCCATTTTATGTGCCAGAGGGTAAGATGATCCCTTTAAAGTTTGTACATCCCCAGACTTAATGATTGGGAGGCTATAGGCTCTGGCCGGCAAAGTCTACAATGTGACATATACACTGTGTAAAATTGGAATTGGGAAACAGCCTATAACTGGAACCCCAATTAGATAAAGCATGGTATTCTCTGATAATGGAGCACTCTTTGGCTATGAAAAATAATGAAGCTCTCTCTGTACTAATTTAGAAAGTTATTCAAGATATAGTTGAGAAAAACAAAGCTGCCCAGAACTATAGACTTGTTTTTATTTATGTAAAATATGGGAAATAAGAATGTATAATCATATTTATTTTTATTAGCATGAGGGAGTTCAGAATTTATAAAAGTGAGTTTAAAATGTGTTTACTTACAGTAGGCAGAATGAGGACGGAATAAACTCGGATAAGAATGAGATTTCTCAATCTGCCTGACTTTATTTCAGGGTGAACATATGGGCACATCACTACATTTAGGATACTTTTAATGTGACAGATGATTGGGGACAGACTTTTAGAGTGGAGGGGCACAGATCCACGTACACTGAGTCATAATGTCCCCATGACAGGCTGGACACTTCCTTTCCTCTCCCTTCAGTGACATCTATAGTCACATTGGTCATTTAGAAGCCACACATTTAGATGTCACACAACCACTCATTACATGTACAGAACCAAGTACATGTTTGGATTTCAGGACACGTGTCTCTAGGAGTCTGGGTTTATCACTCACTTAAGAGAGCTCAGTTTTAGTCTTGTGATCGCAAAAGAGCTCAGATGAGTGGCTGCTAAGGGAGAGAGAAGGGCCAGTCTGTTTTGTCAAGAAGCTCTGAAAGAATAATTTTCTTTTTTTGGTAGCGCTGAGACTCTCCAAGGAATAAGACAAAGCATCAACTTTGAGAGATTTCATTGCCAGTCAGGAGGCTCATAGCTCATCAATACATACAGCATGGGCGCAGTGGCCGCATCAAGACAGGGAGGCTTGCAGAGCCCGGTCCAGGATGATGATGGAATGATGGAGGAGTGGATTTGGAGAAAGATTCCCTGCTTGGCCAAAGTTTTTTTTTTTTTTTTTTTTTTTTTTTTTTGTCAGACTTCTGAAACCTCTCAGAGGCCCGTACCCTTTCTTACAAAATCCAGTTTTAGAAAGAACTTCTCAATTAGTTTAGAAAGAACCACTACCACTTGGGTTCTGTGTTTCTCCCTCATCTCACAAGAGTGATCAGTGTACTCTGTCTGATCTTTGACTAGAATACTGTTAGGAAACTTTAGTCAGCATCTGCTTTTCTGTTGATAATGCCTCTTAGTAACTTTCTATCACTTTATTTTCCAGCTGTGAATTCCTGTTTGTCCATCCTGTAGACGGAGTTCAGCACCCTCTCTGTCTTGAACTGCGAGCCTCTGCTGCATTAGCGCCTGCTGGGACTTGCTTAGCACGCTTTAAGAAGTAATGTCGACTGAGGTCTTCCTTCGTGAGAGTAGGCTTCCCGCTGGACAGCATGCCCGAAGCCTGAGGTTAATGTTAAAACAAGGAAAGCAGGCTTAAAAGGGAGGCGAGGGGAGCAAGGGCAGAAACAGAAACTGGGAAGATGAAGGTCAGCGTGTGTTGTGATGAGCATCAAGTGATTCATCCACAGACATGCGCACAGGGCCTGCGGTTCACCCAGAGGGATGCGCACAGCGCCTGGAGGAGTGTGAGGGTGTGACAGGACAGGCCAGAGCTGGAGAGATGGCTCAGTTAAGAGCGTTTATTGCTTGTGTGTGTGTGTGTGTGTGTGTGTGTGTGTGTGTGTGTGTGTGTGTGTTTTCTTTTTCTTTTTGGTACAGGGTTTTCTCTGTATTGCTTTGGAAGTTGTCCCGGAACTCGCTCTGTAGACCAGGCTGTGTAGCGCCCATGCTACCATCTGTTCCACTAATTGGGCAAAGGCCTAGAGATTTAAATTAAAGACAGGACAGTGGGTCATTTGTGCAACAGCAATGTTGGAATGCCGAATGCCATTTATTGAGGGGAAGGAGCGGGCCTGTATACTGACTCGCAGCAAAGTGGTCAAGCGCAAAAGTTCGGCCCCAGCAGATGTGTGTTAGCAAATCAGGAAGAGTACCAGCAGAAACAACTCTGGGGCAAGATGTTTCTGCCAACAGCTTCAGGTACCTGTGTGTGTGTGGGGGGGTGGGGTGGGGTTGGGTGGGGTGGGGGGGTGGTCCATGCAGGGCCCTGCAAGGATGGCCTCGAACTCACAGAGATCCTCCTGCCTCTGCCT
Source organism: Cricetiscus sungorus (assembly GCA_030556225.1). Lineage (NCBI taxonomy): Eukaryota > Metazoa > Chordata > Mammalia > Rodentia > Cricetidae > Cricetiscus > Cricetiscus sungorus. Next base: position 8,825,157 of record JANBXA010000731.1, on the reverse strand, counting down.
GGCACGTTTATTGCTATTCCCAGCTTACATTTGGGTGTTTATAGCCATTCTTAATTCTACTTCCAGGGTATCCCACACCGTCTTCTGACGTCTGCGGGCGTAAGACATGCACGTGGCACACATCCATGAATACAACATGAACGAAAATACTCATACACATAAAAATAAAATAAACCTAACACAAAAAGAAAAGTATACAACTGTTCCCTGCGTATGATCAAGACTGGTGACCACGATCTAGTGCTGTAGAAAGAGGGCGTGGCCTCAGAAGAGCAAATGGCGCTGTATCCTTGACCTTAGCCTAGATCAGAAGAAAACGAGGCAAGAACCATCAGCTGCATTTCCTGACATATCGAGATCGTGGGTTTCCCTTTGCACAGCGCTGCTTAGGACCATTTCCGATACCCCAGGCGTAGCACCACGACACTTGGCGCAGGCAGGCGCAGACCTCACACTCTAGCTGGGGGGTGGGGGTGGGGCGGGGAGAAGCCGGATATGGAAAGTGTGTAAGCATGACTGAGAGAAAAGGTGTTTACAAAGGGGCTGACAATAGAGCAGCCTGGTAACCGGCACAGGATGAAGCAGCTATTGTGTTAAAAAGGTTGTTGTGTCTCTAAGGGTTGTCATTCACAGTTACCTCACCACCGAGGAAAGGAGTCCGTTCCCTCAACTACGAATAGAGAGGAGGAGTCCAATAGTACACAGGGTTGGACCGGTGTGTTAGGATAATTTATGGGCCCAGGATGTTAAAATCTGCCTTAAGACTCACACCATCCCAAAGGAAAACCATTTTTAATAGAAGCAGATTGATTTTTCCTTGCCTTTTCTCCCTAGGAACTGATGCAGGGGTTGGCTACATGGAAGCTACATCAAATTAAGTTCTTTTAGCAGATGAATATGGGAGAGGTGTGCTAATAGCTAATGGGCTTCTGGTGTGTTTTGTACTAATATGTAGCAGTTCCGATAGTCTGGTAACTTTTGCGAATCTCCTCTCCCCCACACAGAGACCCAGGCACGCATGCACCCCTTTCTCCTCCTGGATGGACAGCAGATGAACAGCAAGGTCACACAACTCCCCTGAGCTCACAACAATTCAATGATTGGCCACAAAGTCGTTCTAAGTCCCAAGTGTTGGATGATTACACTGACCAGCTTACTGGGGGCATTTCTGTTGTTTTCTTTCTATATTTACTTTTATTATATTCAAATATTATTGAGACTTTATTATAAAATATTAAAACACGTCTTTTAATTTTTGGAAGTTATAATTCTTTCTTACATATTTTAGATCTTAAGTCATTTTTGAGAGTGATGCTGAGAGAACCAGGTGGGATTGTTTTCCTCTTCAACTTGGCCCCAGAGTCTTAGTTAAGAAAGCCTCCAGCTCCCGTGGGAAGCTCCTGCAGGCTTTAGAGACTTGTCCTGTGACAGTGGCTTGAGAAGTGAACAATCAGCTTACTGACAGGGCAGGAGGGCCTGCGAAGAAGTCAAGTCCCCCAAACCCCAGGATCCAACTGTCGTTCAGAACTAACAACTTCCACTGGGAGCAGGGCGGCCTGGGCTTTCCAGATGGTTTGTGGCAGGTTGGAAGGTCCACCATGGGGGCTGCGGAAGGAGCTCTCCCGGCGGCAGAACCCAACAACAGCGACGAGGGTCCTTCCTGATAGCAATCGGGGCTGCCTGCCCTGAAGAAGAAGGCTCCAAACTGCTGTCACCTCCCTGCAGGGTGCTGTCTCTCACGGTGCTCAGCTGGGATCACCGCCATCTCCACCGATGTGAATAATTAACAATGCACTGGATACAATCTTACATATGCTCTATTCTTGGACAAAGTCATCACGCTAATTATCAGCATCATGGGCGTGTGCACGAGAGGTGCGTGTGGGTGTATTGACTCATAAGAAAGCTGCAATACCCTGCACATATGGTGTGATATTAATGAGTCACCAAGAATGAAATTTAATAATTTCAATTCCCCTCCTCTCATGTATACTGTTTCTTCTCTATTTAGCTGGATTCTTGAGCTTGCAAAGTCTGAGACCAATGCATTAATAACAAAGATTTACTCTTACCTTTATCCCTTCTGCAAACAGATTTCATCAGATAACTGTTTATTTTCAATAACTTGTATTTTAGCCTTTCCAACGTGTTAAAAATGCCATATTCAGTTTTGTCTTTGCTTTTCCCATTAACCTTAAAGACCTAAGAAAATCACTAGGGCATAAAATTGAACTCCATTCAGAAACCACTATATAACTCATCATTTCATTGTTGCTGATTTGCTAAATAATTATAATGTATGCTGTTAAACTGTCCTTCAGCTCATAACTTATAAGTTCATTAAAATAATTAGTAGCATTTTGTAGCTAAAATATTTTAAAATTTGTTTTTGTTTAGGTGTGTGTGCCTGTTTGCGCGTTGGAGGCACTTGCATGCAGTACCGGTGAAGGCCAGAAGAGGGCATCGGATCCCTTGGAACTAGAGTTAACAAGCAGGTGAGCTGCCTAATGTGGGTTATAGGAACCCAATGCAGGTCTTTTACAAGAGCAGTAAAGACTCTTAACCTCGGAGACATCTCTGTAGCCCCGGTAGCCAAATAAAACCTTAATCCAGGAAGGTTATGTGACTCGCCGGTGTCAAGAGGTAGTTAGGAGAGCTGTATTCTGATTTTAATTCCCGGGCCACAGTCATGGTGTCATCTATGCATCTCTGTCAACAGGGGTTGCTTTCTTTGTTATTCACTTAACTCTATTTAAAATAGGGTAAGAGGGCTGCAGAGATGGCTCAGAGGATAAGAGCACAGGCAGCTCTTCCTGAGGACCCAAGTTCAACTCCCAGGTACCACATGGTGGCTCACAACTGTCTGTAGTGAGAGCTGATGTCCTCTTCTGGTGTGCAGGGTAGGCACATACATACAGATAGCGCTCTCATATACATGCCATTAAATAAAATGGGGTTAAGAAGATGTATCAGAAGGTCCAGTGGCAAAGGCTACAGGGGTGTCAGTCTTCCCGTGAACGAGAGTAGGTGAAATTTCCGTCAAAGAACTTAGGCCCTGGAAGAAGGGCTAGCGTTTTGCTTCTGGTTGTTTGTGCTCGCAGGGATTGAGCCCAGAGCCATATGTGCTCTAGACGGGAGCTGAGTTATATCCTCAACACTGTAGATTTGATGTCTGTGGACCAACCCCGTCTCCCAGGAGCCCCTCTTGTCAATGTAGGGTGCTTGATACAGTAACTTTCCTTCATGAAGGCACCAGCCATTAACAGAACAAAAGATGCGTTTAAAAGAGAAACACACAGAACATTTTTTTTTAAACCAGAATTTTATGTGACAATGAATTCTTTAGTGTGCAGACCAAATACACGAGGAAAAGCTGTCAGCTCCCTGCTTACCCGTGATGAAGAACGGTCAGTGATGAAATGAGAGATGACAGGGAGCTTTCTGCTCTGAGTCCCCTGGCATCTCAGTGTAGTTAGTGTTCCTTCCTCCCGGGTAGGCAGGGCTGCTGCCACTCTAGGCATTTCCAGGAGAAGGGGAGAGGTGGATGAGTGATCTCTCCACATTTTGAGTTTTGGCCTTACAAGATGGAGAGTTCTGGTTTCCATGACCAATCTTTAAGTAGAGAAATTTTAACTTTTATCACATTTCAGGGGAAGCAGAGGGCTTGGGGACAGGAGGCAAAGGTCAGAAAGATGTCTTTTGAGGTGTTCCAAATACCCAGAGGTTTCAATACTTTGTGTAGTGTTTCCCAACCCTGTGCTCTAAGAAAAACACACTCTGGGTGAAAAAAAAAAAGCCACAACAAAAACGATAAAGTGTGCCAAATTTATGTTTGTAAATGCACAGTGCTATAAATAGAGTAACCACACACACACACACACACACACACACACACACACACACACACACACGGAAATCCCTCTTAGAATGAGGCATTCATACACCAGTCTTCTTGAAGGAATCCCTACAGTATTTGCTCTCCTCTGTCGGCTTACTCTTTACATTTGTAGTCAGGAGAATTTGAAGAATTGCATTGCTATATGGCACATTTTTATTTATGCCAGTGTGGTAAATGTTTATTTAAACAACTACCTCACCATATATCTTGAAACATATTTTTTATAAATGCCCTGGTGTGGCAGTTTTTATAGTCAATATCCTAAAGAAAGACCTTTTCTTTTACAAAGTACAGTGTGGTTGTGGTTGTCCTATAGGTATAGATTATTAGTACAGAAAGGGACCAGTGAATTCACACACTCAGAGCACCGCGGCACGTTTACACGAATGGACGTGTTCGCATTAGCAACGCGACAATTTTGAGCCACAGTGTCTATATTCAAAGAACCTAATTATGGTTTTTAGTGGTTCTGACTTTGTGGAAGACGTAGTCTGTATCTGGTAATTTTGTAATTGATTTTATTGTATTCTTTTTTGATTTATTTAAAATGTTTTTTCCCCCCTCACATAATATATCCTGATATGGTTTCACCCCCTTCTATTTCTACAAGTTTGCCCTCCCCCCCGTCCATCCAGATTGACTGTCTTTAGGACTCTCATTGGAAAACAAACAGGCTTCTGAGGAAAAGTAAAAATAAGATAAAACAAAAACGGCTCACATTTGAACAAAACAAACAGCGGAAGGAAAAGAGCCCAATAGAAGACATGAGAGTCAGAGGCCCTCTCGCTCAAACCCTCAGGAATCCCATAAAAGGACTACACTGGTGCAGACCGGCGCCTCAGTCTCTCCGAGTTATATGAGCTTGGTCCATGTTGCTTTAGAGGCCTTGTTTTCTTGGTGTCCTCCATCCCCTCTGGCTCTTGCATCCTGTCAGCCTTCTCTCTGTGAGGAGTTGATAGTGATGTCCTGTGTAGAGCTGAGTATTTCAAGGTCTCTCACTGTCTTCAAAATGTCTGGCTGTGGGTCTCTGTATTTGTTCCCATCTGCTGCAGGAGGAAGCTTCTCTGATGATGGCTCAGCAGGCACTGATCTATGAGTACAGCAGAATGTCACCAGGAGTCATTTTATTATTGTGTTCCTTTAGCAGAACACTAGTGTTTGGTTTTACCCTAGAACTCTTGGCTTTCTGACCTCAGTTTCTTGGTCACTGTGCAGTGTCAGGCATGGGTGTTACAGCAGGTTTCCCCGCCGGCTGCCGCTGGTTCTGCCGCCATTGTCCTGCAACCACGTGTGCCCCAAATAACACTCTGAGACTCTGTATTTGATACAATCCTGTTGGCCAGTTACCATTATTGTTAATGGGCTAGCTCTGCCTTAATCATTAACCCATTTCTAAGTACTTACTTATCTAAGTATTTCCACGTGGTCGTCTTATCCAGGAGCCGTGCGGCAGGCTTCCTGCTTCTTCCCTTGGCTACATCTCTACTCCAACCAACTTCCTCTCTCTTCCTCCTGGTCTCCTAGCCCTGCCTATCTTGCTATCTCATTGGCTACAGTGCTTTATTAACCAGTATGAGAAACATATATACAGAATAACATCTCCCATCACATGGGTCATCTCACCGAGGGGCCTTAAGTCAAATCAGACATTGGTTGGTCATTCCCACAAGTTTGTGCTACCATTTCCCTAGGACAGGCAGGCACCACTGTAGATCAAAGGAACGTGGCTGGCTTGTTGTTTGCATTTCTCTTTGGTAGCATGCAGAGAACCTTCCTATACCAAAGACAGTAGAACACAGCTGTCTGTATAGGCACCAGCTTGACTTCTCCATGGTTAAAGGGCTGTACAGGTTTTGTTGTCAGGAATGTGACTTTGCCCACAGTTTGGAGAGGAACTAAGCCTTGGCAACAGCCTGAGTTGTTCGGGGGGGATCCCCAGGATGCCTTTGGCCAACCATTTGATTAGACATAAATCAATCTCAGTACTTGAAGTTTCATTTGATAACATGAAACATGACATCCACTTAGGACTATGTTTTGTCTATTATTTGGTGAGTTGATTCAGATCACCCTTGTATAGGACATAGTTTATGAAGTTTCTATTGCATTAAATTTTCATTCTGCCCCTCCAATGGCCCTTAATTTCACCTGTGTCTCCCTGTATTCCCTCCCTCATCCCCCTCTCCTCTCCTCCTCCCTCTTGATCCTCCCATTTTAGCTTCCCTCATTCATCCATAATTATCTATTCTATTTTCTTTTCCTAATGAGATCTGTCTGTCATCTCTAGTTCCTTACTCTATACCTAATCTCTGTGGATCTATAGATTGTGACTTGGTTCTCATTATTCTCATGTTAGTGGATACATACTGTATGTGTCTTCCTGGGTCTGGGATACCTCATTCAGGACTATTTTTTTAATAGTTCCATCTATTTACCCTGAGAATCTCATGATTTATTTTCTTTCTTTTCTTTTATGGATGAGTAATATTCTATTGTATAAATGTTTCACATGTTCTTTATCCATTCTTTTGTTGGGGGACATTTTGCTTGTTTTTAATTTCTGGCTATTACAAATAGAGCAGTAATGAACACATCTACTAGCTTCACTGGTGGAGGTTGTCTGTGGATTCCCAGGGATTTCTGTTGCAATTGGGGGCTGGGCTAAAACAATGAATGAAAAGGAGGAAGTTTGGCGGGGGTGGTGGTGGTGGGGGGTGGTGGGGTGGGGGGTGGGGGTGGGGGGGTGGAACTGTGTGATCCACTGAAGGAGGTGGCAGGGAAAGGGATGCTCCAGCTGGTGGTCTGCTGCAGAGCAGGGGGTTGATGGGAGATGCCATTCTGTAAATATGTTTCTCTTACTGGTTAATGAATAAAGCACTGTTGGCCAATAGGAAAGGAAGACAGGCAGACAAGGAGACTAGGAGAAGAGAGGAAGTAGGAGGGAGGAGTTTCAAGAAGGAGGACCTACAGGGTAGTATGCTGGGCTCTCTCTCCAGTAAGATAAGACCATGTGGAAATACTTAGGTTAATAGAAATGGGTTAATATTTAAGACGGAGCTAGCTGATAAGAAATTAGTAACTGGCCTATGGTTTTATATCAAATACAGTGTCTCTCTGTGTTATTTGGGGCTGGCTTGGCTCTGGGACCAGGCTGTGGGACCTGACTGGCTGGGGGAGGGGGGGGACTCATAACAGGGGGTGGTGCTGCTGGTTTTGAAAGAGCAGAGGGAGAGGTGAAGGCCTCTATTTAGCCTACCTGCTTCTCTGGCTGGAGTGCACAGGTGGTCTCTTACCAGGACCCTAACTTAAAGAAACATGATTACTGGGAAAAGAAGCATTACTTTACTAACTGAGGAAACTCTCTCTCTCTCTCTCTCTCTCTCTCTCTCTCTCTCTCTCTCTCTCTCTCTCTCTCTCTCTCTCTCTCTCTCTCTCTCTCACCACAACAAACAAACAAACAATCAAACAGACAGACAGACAGACAAACACCAGGCAAGTTAGATAGATGCATAGATAGATGCATTAACTCACTGTGTACCAGAGGACATGTAGCTCAATTACTTAGCAGCAGCATAAATTAAAGGCAAAGAGTTAAGAAGGGACAAAATCCTTCCATCCTTCTCCTCCTGCCTGCTCATTCTACAGTGGACAGCCAACTTGAATGTATTTTGGTGTTTGGCTTTAAGCATTCATGTTTTCTTGCCCGTTTTCCCCAAAGCTGGCCCGTGGACCTGCCGGCTGCTTGTTTGTTTTTACCTGAACAATGTCTCCATCTTCACCAAAGGGCTTGCATATTTGTATCCTTCACTTTTTTTTTTCCAGATGACCTATCAAAGCTGCAGGAATGTCATGATAATGTTTTATGGACAACTATCCCACCGTTTAGGAAGAGGCTGCACCATCTCAATAATTTACCTTGGGCTTTTGCAGTGAGAAAGCAAGTAGCAACAGGCCTTGCGGTAGCCTCTGTCTCTACAGCTTTGCCCACTTCCAATCATCCCAACCCCTTAAGTAAAATCCCAAATGATTTCTATGTTTCAATCTGGTCTCCCGTGAGGGTGGCATTCAACTCTGACAGTATCTACTGGCTGTTTATATTTAGGAATACACGTTGTATTTGCTTTTTTGATAAGTATTCCATTTATGAATTTCTTGGCTACTTACCTCAATTAAAACACCCTGGCTGAGATGAGAATATGCTACTTTCTTGCCAGTTTGATGTAATCAGATACAATCTGGTGTATCGCAGACCCCTACGTCTTTGTTGTTTGTTTATTTGTTTTTGTTTATTTAATAAAAATATTATTTTTTTAACCTTTTGTTACATGTGTGTTGTGATGGAAAGAGTAGGCCTAGCAGCCATGAGGTCTACAACTGAGCCCCAGTCTCTCCTGCCTACTATGGAAAAGGAGCTTTCCTTCTTCCTTCCTTCCTTCCTTCCTTCCTTCCTTCCTTCCTTCCTTCCTTTCTTTCTTTCTTTTTCCTTTTTCATGTGCCAGACAGGGATGGATATGCTTCTTGTCTGATGCCTCGTAGGATTCGGGTGAGGTTGAAACGAGCTTCAGATGTTTCACAAATAGACGTCTCTTAACTCCATCTTCCTGGTCTGTGAGTCTGGACTCCCTCTATTTGTTATCTACTTTCTGTGGCCTCTGCGCCAAGAACCCGCAGAAGGACAACTGCCCATGCAGGAGCCTCACGGCCTCCTGCTTCTTGTCCTGTCAGGATGCATTCCGAACAAGACCAGCCCAGCAGACAGCTGCAGTTTGTGGAGTCTGTCAGAGAGCCTGGGGGCGAGGCAAGAGGAAAGCCCGGAGAACCAGAGAACCACCCGAAGCCCTGAGTGCTCTCCAGCAAGCGCTCACTGTGAAGCGGGAAAAAAGTGTTCTGGAGCATCTTCTGGGCCTTTTTGTGAAGATGAATGAGTACTTGCTTTCCTTTAGGGGTCAATTTCCTGGACCAGTCCTCTTCTGATAGAACCCATGACCTCCAAATTTATCCCAAAGATGCCCAGCCCCACCATAAAGGCACCTTTCTCAGTGAAGAACAATACTGGAAATTTCCTGGTAAGTATTTCAGATACGGCATGAACTAGAGTAGACGCGGTTGATGGCTTTGATTATATCTGGTGACAGATTTAATTGACTTTAGGTATGTCTCTGTACACGTGTGTGTGTGTGTGTGTGTGTGTGTGTGTGTGTGTGTGTGTGTGTGTGTGGTGTCCTGAGAGACTACAACATGTAATTGGATCCTCTGGAACTGGGAGTGGGGATGTGAGCTGCCGTGTAGGTGTTGGGACTCAGACTCAGGTCTTCTGGAAGTGCAGCCCTGTTCTTACCCTCTGAACCAAAGCTGCAGCCCAGGGGATTTCATATTGTGTGGTTTCGCTTAGCCAAGAGGATGGTGCCTTTGTGTGAGAGTGGTAGAACCTGAGGTTAAACACGAGTATGTCTTGTGCTTATAGTCTGTATTGTCTTATGGTCATTATCTTCTGATTGACAAAAGGGACCCAACGCTTTAATAAGTCACAGAATCACATGACTGTTGTGAGATGCCCCACAGATGCTCACTGAAAACTAGAATAATTGTACTATGACCATGACGGTGTGATTTTTTTCCAAATAATCTCACCATGTTTTCCTTTCAGTTGTTGACTATGGTATGGCTAAAAGCCATCTAAACTCTTTAACCAGTTCCAGGTGACTCTGTTTAGCAGTGTAATTTGCACATCATGGTATCAGTTTCCTCAGCTGTAAAATAAAGATTCTGGCAGAACAATTCCCACGTCTCCATGTAAATTGTTATAAATTGACTCCTCTGACTTTCTCCTCACTCATCTCAACCGCACTCTCAGGATCCATTATTTATTTGTTATTTATTTCACAGCACATGAAGTGCAAGTGTGGGTGTGTACAGAGGACGGCCGAGCAATTGGGCTTCAGCAGTGCACTGCGTCTTGGTCTTGTTTTTGAGGCAGGGTCTCTCCTGTTATTTTTCTTTTTTTTTTCTGTATCATAGGCAGGTAGGCCCTTGAGATCCTGAGCACTTATTGTGTTTCTCTTCCCCATTTCCCGCAGGAGTGCTGGGGTTACAGATATGTGCTACCATATCAGGGTTGTAATGGGGGCCCAGGGCTGGAAGTCAGGGTGCCAGGTTTGCATGAGAAGTGACTCCACACACTAAAGCATCTCCCCAGCCTGGCTCCCTAGTTTTAAAAAGGATGCCTCAGACCTTGGAACCTCTCAAGTGCATTAATTCATGCATCATCTTAGAGTTGCAGGCATTTCCATTTTATGTGGCTATTAGGTGTCCTGGGACTTCATTACACCTTTGAAACTGAAATTAGAGGGAAACAGGTTGTCTGTGCATACATGTGTGTGTGTGTGTGTGTGTGTGTGTGTGTGTGTGTGTGTGTGTGTATCCACATGTGCAGAAGTAGGAAAAATGTTGGTAAAATAGTCATTCTTTACATATAGCTGGGTTGCTTTTTCTTATTTAACCAAACATTAGGAATTCAATGTTCTGAGCCAGGACGGGATAGCATGTGGAGCTCTAAAAATAATCTTTTATTGTCTCCAGTTTAGGGACAGTGAGGGAGGGAAGCCCACAGCATGTGAAGAGAGTGACATAGAATGGAGATGCCATAAATAAATTGTGGAAGGTTATTGTCCTTTAATATTTTATTCTCTATTCTTGAGGCAATGGCTTTTACTAGCTTCACCTAAATAATGTCGTTAAGTAGACAAGAATGCCATAACTTGTGTTTAAAAATTTCATAGCAGAAGCTATAATTATAAGCGGGTCTCGTTATCCTTCTCACGGGTGTCTCTCCCTCACCTCCCCACCGTTATCTAGGAAAGGGTCACAGCACTGCACTTGTGTGCATCTCAGGAAAGGGACCTGTTCCTGCAGCCATCATGAGGAGGACTTCTTGCCTACAATATGTAGCGGCCAAGGCTCATGTGCACAGGGTTCCAGATCTCACTGTCAGTTTTGGTCTGGGCTTTTGGGAGAAGCTTTTGCCCATTGCTATTTGCAGGAGAAAAACGAACTACTTGCTGCTGATTCATGCCACAGGCTACTTTTAACTGAGTTGTGAGAATGTACCACAAAGATAATTTAGTGTAGCGATTAATTCTGTATAATAACATGCTTTTTTAAAATTATGATTTATGGAAGAAACAAGCGACTTTTCTTTCCCGGGGAAAAGTTAGTGATACCGAAACATCGACTATCGGTTAGATTTTAAACATAAAGATGAATATTAATGGCTGTCATTAAATGAATTGGGGCCTAACTATCAGGTGCCCAGGGTTTCTGAGTGCTGAGACAAGGGGTTGTGCGGCTCTTTTAAAGGAAGGGGGGAAGCCGCACACTGGGAAACATGCTGTTTTGGGTGGAAAGTCGCTGAGTGGTTCTTCGGTCCCGGCTGCAGGGTGATTGATGGCATGGTATTGGAGAGCACTCTTAGGGGAGCCATTTCCTCCCTCTTCCATCTGGAGCTCCTGGGATATAGTTCACTGTGATGATGGCTACTGAATGAGCTGCCCTGACAGGACCCGTGTGACAAGGAAAAATGGCGGCTGGGGAGTTGGTCCAGAATCAAAGGGTGTCAAGGAAATGAATGGTGCTGAGCACAAAACCATCAACTCTCCTCACACGTGATGGGGTGACAATTCGAAAAGAAAGATGCTGCATGGGTTTCAAAACTCACAAACCCCAGAAATACTATGCCCCTTTGTCCTTTCACTTAGTGAGTTTACTTCATGGAGATACCGCCTCAGACGACAGGCGGCCCACAATTGGAACATGGCGTTCAGCCTCATTAGGTCATAAACTTTGTACTCATGTAACTATGTCAGGACAAGTGTAAGCTATTAATTCCTGATGCACGGGTCCCACAGGAACCTGCGATGCTTTATACTGGAGGAATGTCAGAAGACAAAACCACACACATGTGTACATATGCTTACGTATGCATACGCAATTTGGTGGTGTCTATGAAGTCCAAAAGGGATGCACATATGTAGGCACTCACTGTACAACCTCACATGGAAGCCAACGTGTAGGAGTGGAAGACGGCTGCAGAAGGAGGACATGTCTGGGAATGAAGCCAGAAGCTGAAGGTCTAGCAATCCCCCCTGGAAGAGAGTTGTAAGCAGAGCTCCAAAGGAGGGAGAGGTATGAGTTGTTTTGTTTTATCTATTTAATTTTGGGGTGGTTATGTCGCCTTCTTCTATTTATGAGCCAGTCATCATTTTGGCTATCTAGTCTGGCACTTACTGCAGTGATTTTGCTTTTAACAATAACCTTTATTTCCCATATTATGCTAATAGTTACAAAGCATGCCACGTAAAATGCCCATAGACATAGAAATAGAAAACATGTTAGAAAATGACCACTTAGTCTAGTTTCCCAGTTGGGCTCAAATTGGAGCAGGTGTGCTTGGCAGGGCAACACTTGAGATTAGGGCTTGTAATGTTATTAATTGCATAGATTAAAAACAAATGGAGCACGGAGGAAGGTCTCGGAGGTGGTGGCTAGCTCCTGAAGGAAGTTCTGAGAAAGGACTTGTAAAATGGGAGTGGTGACATAGGAAGGTCCCTGGGGAGGCATCTCCACACCCAGTTCCTGATGGGAATTGGAAAGATGTGCGAGAGAGTCTGTGTGCATTAGCGTGATCGGAGTGATTTGTTTGTTTAATGTTTCTGAAACTCTTCTTCGTTTGGTTGTACAGAATTGGTGGGTGGGGTCTGTGATTCTCCTGATTGTGGTTAGGAATTGTTACTCTGTTATTTCCTTTTTGTTCAAAATTTTGTACAATGCTTTATTTGTTTATACAAAAAGAAAAAAATTCCATGCTTGGCTATGCTGATTAGACAAAAGGCAGTGTTATTGGAATCAGAACGGCATTGTGTATTTGCTTGCATCGTAGGCAGTTATAAAGAGAACTACACAGAAGCCAAGGATTTCCTCAACACAGGCAAGTCCAGACAGGATTGGGATGATTAACACTTGGGAATCAGTGACAGGTGCTAGCTAGACATCTAATTTCCACAGTTCTCTTTGTGACTTGCCTGTTTTCTAATATCTCCACGAAAGGGTATCATGCATGAATTAAAGTGCATTATGTACCCTGTTCAAGCTTGTATAGTCAGTGAAAGGTGAGCAGGGATTTGAACTCAGCTCTCCTTCTGTGGAAGGTCATCTTTTCTTGAATTTTATTTATTTTTTTGTATAAGGAAAAATGAAAAAAAGCCAGAATATAAAATGAACCCACCTTGTTAATTATACAGTTCTTTTTTTTTCTTTACTAATTTCTTCCTATCTGTCTTGATATACAGAAACATTGCTGATTTTGTGTATAAATTTTGTAGTCTGCCACTTTGCTGAAAATGTTTATCAGCTCCACTAATTCCCCAGAGGAGCCATCTTTAAACACAGGTGTTTTTACTTCTTTATTTTTTCTGATTTGCACCAGGTACTTCTCCTCGAGTTCTTGGTCAGGAAAGTTCAGAAGGCCTCATCTCAAACAATGCAAGCCATTGCCATTGTTGTTATAGCCCACCAGCATTGAATGGTAAATCCCTATCGCTGAAGACACACACAGGTTGGCCACAGGACATAGAGAAATCAAATTGGAACTGACAAGGAAGCTTCCTTCCTGCTGGCCAGCTCTCAGAATGTTAAAAGGTGCTATGCAGGCTGCTGAGGAACAGTCATAAAACTGCCTTTCCCAGATGTGAACGGTAAGGCAAAATTCATGGGGACAACCAACTGCCTTTTGATTGGATTTAAGATCAGCATCCCAGCATGAACGGGGGTGGAGGGTGGGGTAGAGGTACTCAGAAGAATACGACCCACACAAGATCAAGCCAGTCAACACTCCAGCATTACCTGGGGTCGGGGAAGCACTCAGAAGCTCCCACAGCCACAGCTGAAGGCTTCCAGGGAGGGAGTACCAGTTTTCTTCGAGGACATTCCACTTGTAGGTTGGCGGTGCTCTAGGGTGTGATGGAAGCAGAGTTTGCATGGGCTGGGCCAAGCTCATACCAATCCCAGCTCTCCCTGCTCCCCCCTCCTGCTCTCCCACCCTCCCCACACCTCATCCTCATCCACTCCTCAGAGAGGGTAAGGCTTCCCGTGGGGAGTCACAAAGCCTGGCACATCTCTTTGAGGCAGGACCAAGGCCCTCCTCCTCTATCCAGGCTGAGCAAGGTATCCCTCCAAAGACAATAGGCTCCAAAAAGCCGGTTCAATCAATAGGGATAAATCCTGGTCCCACTGCCAGTGGTCCCACAGACTGCCCAAGCCACACAACTGTTACCAATATTCAGAGGACCCAGTGTGATCCTGAGCAGGTTACCCCATTGTCAGTCCAGAGTCCATGAGATCCCACTAAGCTCAGGTCAGCTGTTTCTGTTGGTATCACCAAAATGGTCTTGACCTCTTTGCTCATTTCATCGCTTCTCTCTCTCTTCGACTGGATTCTGGGCAGAGGTTTCCCTTTTTAAATGAGGCTATCTCTGTTTGGTATTAATTTGTGAATATCAAATGTAAATTTAACTTAACAAAACTACCCATTTAAACGAGAAGTCTTTGGTTTGAAGTTTATTTAGCATAAGTGAGGTCAGGCATTGTGGACTGAGTTTTATAATTCCAGGATATGTGCTTGTCTCTGAGTTCAGCTTCCTGCTCATAACTTTATTTGTAAATAATGTTCTGTGTCTGTAAGCAAATTAAGATGAAGTCACACTAGCCTAAAAACAGGTCCTTTTATAAGACTAGCGGATTTGAACAGAACACAGGACTGTCCATAAGGAGGGTGTCATTTGAGGATGTGGGAATTAAGAGTGTTGTATCTGAAGCCCAAAGACATTAGAACTGGCAATCACCACTAGGATCTAGGGACAAAGCATGGACCAGACTCTCCCTCTGAGACTGTCATGTAAACCTTATTTACATGTTGACTTTAGCTTTCTACCCTCAGAGTTGTGAGGAAAAAAGATTCCATTTGTTATGGGAGAGTCACAGATGCTGGCTGTCTGGCTTGTGATGCTTTGTTCTTCCATACTTGGGAAATGAATAAGGATATTTAAGAATGATGAACAATAAAAATCACATCTTTCTCCTCTAACGAGTACTTTTGTCAGGGTTATGGGTTTTGATAGATGCCTAATATACAACAACTAGTCCCTCTCTCTCTCTCTCTCTCTCTCTCTCCATATATATATATATATATATATATATGTATATATATATCCATATATATATATATGTATGTTTGTGTGTACATATCTATAACATTTTGAAAATGAACTATTTCCAAGCATAAGAATATGTCCAAATTTATAGCTCTGAGTATGTAATACATTTCTCTTCAGAAAAGTTTCAAGATAAAAGTATTTGAACAATTTATATAGTTTCAGGAATCAATTACCATCTATCCGATAATATATGGCAGATGTGCTACTGTTAGGAACCAGTATATGGTCCTATTGTTCATGAAAGAGAAAGATGGTATAGAAAGGTGCCATTTAATGCTAGCACAGAATCACACTCATTTTGTCAATTTTCTGAGAGTTTGCACTCATCACAGAAGAAAGACATTTACTATAATACTTATTTGCTGAATAAAAAATAGCTAAAAATAGAATTCAAGATAGCTATTACTGAGAGACTCAAAATAATCATTTAGAAAAGAAAAGAAAAAACCAAACAAGGCGTGGAATGCTTGCTGCCTCTCTGTGAGGTTTTGCAGATCCCTTAGTACATATTTTGATGTATAAAGATCATCCACTTTTTCTTTCTTTCTTCCTTTCTTTCTTTCTTTCTTTCTTTCTTTCTTTCTTCCTTCCTTCCTTCCTTTCTTCCTTCTTTCCTTCCTTCCTTCCTTCCTTCCTTCCTTCCTCTCTCCCTCCCTCACTCTCTCCTTCCCTCCCTCACTCTCTCCTTCCCTCCCTCCCTTTCTCCTTCCCTCCCTCCCTTTCTCCTTCCCTCCCTCCCTTTCTCCTTCCCTCCCTCCCTTTCTCCTTCCCTCCCTCCCTTTCTCCTTCCCTCCCTCCCTTTCTCCTTCCCTCCCTCCCTTTCTCCTTCCCTCCCTCCCTTTCTCCTTCCCTCCCTCCCTTTCTCCTTCCCTCCCTCCCTTTCTCCTTCCCTCCCTCCCTCCCTCTCTCTCTATCTCTCTCTCTCTTTCTTTTTTTCATTTTTGTCATGAAAACAGCAACATCAATGTCTTGTGACTATCAAGTTGATTAGCTAGCTTGTCATTTTCAGAGTCAAGTTCCAAAGCTCTGATTTAATAACCTGTTGCATTTCGT
Organism: Cricetiscus sungorus; assembly: GCA_030556225.1. Taxonomy (NCBI): domain Eukaryota; kingdom Metazoa; phylum Chordata; class Mammalia; order Rodentia; family Cricetidae; genus Cricetiscus; species Cricetiscus sungorus. The sequence goes on along the minus strand of JANBXA010000731.1, from coordinate 8,808,939 downwards.
GTTAAACAGCATTCACACAACTCTGTCCACTAAAATAGTGCATACACTACATTAAGAAGCATATTACATTCAGACTAAAACACAATTCAGCAAGAGAGATAAAAAACAAAACAAAACAAACAAACAAACAAACAAAAAACAACCTGTTTTCTGGGGACCAGAAGGTGTTTTCTAAACAGCCACAAGAGTTTATGTATTAGAAACAGCTCTTTATTTTATCTTGGCTGTTTTAGTAAGAGATTTTAGAAACAGTTGTGTCTTCTCTGGAAGGGCAGAAATGATGGAGAGATGTGTAGAATAAGAATACCACTGAGCAGTACCTGCTTTCACCCACAGCCTTGTGGCTGGGAGATGTGTCTGGAGCTGTTGCTGTTGAGTGGGATTCTGCAGTGAGCCCTAGGGAACCTCATTTCTGGGGTATGGTCTGAACAGCTCTGGGATGCTTTGTTAAAACTCAGCACTGACTTTAGTAGTTGATGCAACCACAGACGAGTGAATACTGTTTTAACTACTTGACTCCCGTGGTGATGGGATAACACTGCATTTTTAAAGCACACCCTTAATTTTGTAGCTTCCCGTTGACCTCCCATCTTACAGAAACAATACATAAGCCATTTGATTCTTGACTCCTCATGTATTTCTTTCAGCCAAAGAATGATTACCTAGAATCTTTGCCCTAGCAAGGATGTATTGACATAAAAACAATTTCTGTTTGTGAAGTTTTAAAAAAATTAATTGTGATAAACAGTAGTTTCTTGTCTTTTGCCAAAACTGTGTCTCTCAGGAAGGACATCCATGGTTACTGTGTTCCAGAGGGATTACCAAAGCCATCTTTGGGGCTCTGAGCAGCTTTTACAGTAGAGATAGAGTTTCACCGCTTTTACAAATTTTACTTAATTTTAGGTTCATCTTAGATACCCAGTTTCTGGTTTTAATTCAATCTTCCATTTATTATACATAGGCATAAAAGGAAACTAAAGTGTGTGTGTGTGTGTGTGTGTGTGTGTGTGTGTGTGTGTTTCTCTTCCAAATTGTAGCATGAAGATTGACCACCAGAGGAGGCCATTGAGCTGCAGTATGTGCTCTCAGAGTTTTCTTTGGTCTCTGGAGAGGACAATGTAAATTGCCTGGAGAGCAAAAGAAGAAACCGTGATGCATACTTCATAGATTCCTCATTTCCATGTATTCAAGTGGAAAATAATAGTGGCTATATGTATCGAAACATAAAGAACATATAAGGAAACCAATAGACAGAGTTACCCATGCATGCATGTATTTGTACGCACACAACACTGCATATGCATCTTCAGCAAAACAACTCTATATTGTACTGAAGATAACCATCTTTGATAGAGACAATACTTTCTCCAGTGTTCTTTGGACTGAAGACTGTGGTACAGATTTGCTTACACAGGTGATTATTGCTATTATTGTTTTTAAAGAGAAGATCCAGAGAGTAGATATCTCTCTAAGCTTTGTAATTCTATTTCCTGTTACTTGTGATCACTAGGTTTGACTATAAAAATTCCAGTCTAGACAGGCAATGTGTAAGAAATAGAAAGGACACAGGATGGCCAGACAGCATGGAAGTGCCACATTCACTCATTCACAGCCACACAAAACCACTTGTTCCTCTGCCAAGAACAGTTACGTTTTGAGCCAGTGTCAGTGCCATTCTGTAACCGTTCATAGAGCCCTTTAGAATATTCTAGCATGACTTTTTCATTAAGGGTTATATAAAATGAAATCAGTAGTGTCTTCCTCAGTGTTGGAAATGGTTGTTAAATACTGATACAGACTCCTTTATCTGTGCTTAGGGATGTGTTTCAAATTCGTCATCAACTGAGCTTTCACCTTTTAATTTTCGCATTAGTATTTTCTTAGTTTGAGTGGCCATGGTGTGGGAATCAATTAATAACAGTCTTCCTTGTTAAGTAATTTGTCTGACAAAAATTAATAGAAGTGATTTCTTCTTATTGTTTCATTAATTAAATTTGTGTTTTTAAGAAATTTGTAGGCATTTCACTTGGCTCGGAGTGTGGCTATTTGGGTAAAGTGGTTGAGATGTGCATCTCTGCTGCTCTTACACTTTGACTTCATGCAGAAAGAGTGACTTTCTCTATTGTCAGATAATGAAAATTGATGTCCTTCATTTCTGCTTCCTGTTTAGAATTGTCATATGTGTCTCTGCTTCTCAGAGTCCTGCTCTACAATCTTTTTCTAAAGTTTAAGTCCTCTTTACCATCATTCTGAGGTTCACAATACTTTCATTTAATTTCTTGTTTATTTTACTTAAGAAGAATATTCTCTGGTTTAATAATTATTTTTACCAATTTTACTTAGGTTCTGAGTAATTTATAAATTAAAAACATACAGATTACTGTGTGTGTGTGTGTGTGTGTGTGTGTGCGCGCGCACTACTCTCTGTGTGTATAAGTCAGAGCACTTTGTGGAGTCAGTGCTTTCCTTCCACAAATGCGTGCTTCCTGGATCTCAACCCTGGCTGCCACATTTGCACAGCAAATGTCTCTGTCCACTGAGTCGTCTCCTCAACCCTCAGCGATTCTTTATATCCAAAAATTATTCACGAGCCCAAGCACTTTGATTTGTGATTTGATTGCAAAAAATGCAGAAATATAGAAGGTTCCAGAATACTTACTTGCTCATTTAAAAGAACACTTAAAACCATTATTTATTAGCTGTTACACGCATCAACATTATATTTTAATGTACGTTATTTAAGATGCAAGTGTTACATGATATAAGGAGAAACTTGAGTATAGTAATGTATTTTATTTTTATCAGTTCTTTGAAACTCCATACAATTCAATGTTTTGATCATACTCAGCTACCCTCTGCCAGCTACCTCAGGCACACAATCTTCCCTTCCCCACACAGCTACATGTCTTTTTTTTTTTTTAACCATCAAGTCTAATTTGTGTTGCTCATGTAGCTTCTAATGTTCTGGCTAAGCAGTCACGAATGTGCTGGTTTTCCACTGCAGTATGGCCAGCTTCCCAGGGCCTAGTCTCTTAGAGGAAACAGATCTTTTCTCTTTGTAATTGCTCCTTGACTAGGGATGGAACTCTTACCCACTTCAATCTTCCTGCTGGCATTTGGTCTGGCTTATACTTGCACAGGCTTCATGTATGCTGAGTAAGAAACTTTACATGAATATAGTTCCTAACACAAAAACTTGATAAGAATTCTACTTTCCCAAACCTTTGGTGTCTGGTCCCAGAAATGCCCCTCTCAATTGCTTTTACCCATACATCTGTGTGTTCAGTGCTCCTGTAGGATTGATCATGCTCTACAAGCTCAAGAATCTCAACTGGATACTGTCTCTTTTGCCCTCTCCATCTGTGCAACTTTATTCTCAGAGCTGCCCAAACCAGAATCCTCGGAGTCACTCACAATTGCCATTTACTGTTAGTGTTTCCTGGCTAATTAGTAACTATACCCATTTTCTTACCACATTCTTTCATGGTCAGCCTTATGGAGATTCAGTTCAAGTTGTCAGCATCTCAGTCTAGTCTTTCCACTCTAAATCCCTAATTACCCTCCATGTGGATGCTAGAGTTAGCTCTTGAAGGTGAAATTCCATCATATGTCCCTGTCATTATTCACTTTTGTAGCTTTACCCCCTGATCGGTCATGACAAATTGTTCACGATAGAGTATTTCATGGTATGGAAATTCACAGGGGCTGATAGATAGCAGGTTCCCAACACATGATTTTTCTTTTTAAGTATTCTCCTTCCAAACTCTTTTTATCTTATTGAAATCAGTACCCATTATGTTAGAGTTAGAGATGTTATTCAGCCACATGTCTTGCTTCTTATATAAGCTAATTATCAAGTAAAATGTTATCTAGTGTAGTTTAACATAACTAAGTAACATAAACAGATTACTCTGGATCCATTTCTATCAAATTTCAAAGTTCGAGTCTCTTTGAAGCACACAATTTCTCCTAAAGGCCAGCCTGTGGCACTGATGGGGGATGGGGGTTGGGTACCTTGGTGGTGGTGAGGAGGAGGGGTGATTGACTTCACTGGCTTGTCAAAAGAGATCTGTGGCCCCTGCTGGAGATGAGCACTGGCAGAGAGGACGTCGGGGGCAAAGAGGCCAGGCCTCAGGTTCCGTGGCAGACTGAGTGGGAAGGACTTTCAAGCAGGGGGAAAAATTAGATCATGTTAGATCACACGATGCAACTGGTCTGTACTTAGGACTAAACTTTGAAAATAAATTATCTGAAGTGTGTAACTTTGAACCCAAGTACCCGACCCCTGAATAGGAGCCAATAAGTAAGACCATTAGCTCAGCAGACCTGTTATCTCTGACTTCTGCACAGCATCCTGTGGGCACTTCGGCGGTATCGCCGCCTGTGATGATCTCAGCCTTGGGCTTTGCTTCTTTGGTGTGAGTCTCCTGTATTTTCCTTTCCTTCTTTATATGCACTCAGTGTGGTGCCTTTTACTTTTTATTTTTAGAAAAGACATCAGAATAGATCTAAAAATGGAACCTCTCGGCTTTATTTTTCTACAAAAGCCTGAGCAGAGGCAAAACGAGCTCTTCTTTGACCCTTGGCTTCCTTTGGAAAATATATTTATTACTGGGATTTTTTTTATCATGCTCTTTTTGAACTTTAAATTGACTATGTGGCTAGTTTAACTAAAACCCAATAAGATATCAGAAGAATCATTTCATGAAATATGATACTGTGTCTAATGTTAGATTATGGGTGTGGGGCAGAAACAATAGGAAACTATGGATGTTCAGAGTGAAATGCTAACAGTACATGTCTTCCACATGAGATTCTGCACGTGCTGCTTCCAGACACCAGAATAGAGAGGAGCTGGGATGCCAGTGTCCTTCCCACAGGACAAAGGCATGTCCCCATTAGCCAGTTTATTGAGAAAAAAAAAATAGTATTGGTTTATTTCTCACTCCCAGGAGCTTCTCTGACTACACAACAATGTCACTGCCTTTTGCCCTAAAAATGTGACTTGTGAGTCCACTAGTGCCTGCAGAATTAGGCAGATATGGAATGTTCACTAAAACCAAGGAAACCAAGTCATATGGAGATGGGCTGGACAGTCTGTTCTTCCAAAAATTATTATTAATATTTTATTCTAAATATAAGTGTTTTACCGGTGTGTATGGCTATGCCCCATATGCATTCCTGGTGCCTGCAGAGGCCAGAGTAGGGCATCAGATCTGCTGGGGCTGGAGTTACAGATGGTTGTGAGGCACACTTGGCCAATGGCTCAGACACATTACTGACTAGCTCTCTCAATTAAATTGGCCCAGTTTTACTAATCTGTGTATTGTCACATGGCCATGGTTTGCCAGTAATATCCTGACATCTTACTCCTTTGGCATCTCCCTGGCTCCACATTCTTTCTCTCCATATCTCTGTTTGGATTTTCTACCTAGGTGCATTCTGCCCCTACATAAGCCAAAACAGCTTTATTAATTAACCAATGAGAACAATATGTATTCACAGCATACAGAAGGGTCTCGTGTAACCCAGGCTCACCTCAAATTGCTATGTAGCCGAGGAGATGTTGTACCCCTAATTCTCCTGTCTCCGCCTCCCCATCTCAGGATTGCAGGCATGGCGTCTATGCTGTGGGGAGGATCGAACTCAGACATCCTGCAAGCACCTTGTCTCATTTTCCTTCTGTAGTTTGGAGGAAGGACCACAGGGTATGTTGCTGCTTGAAGCTTCACTGTTGCACTGGAACTAACCTGCACAGACTAACTGCACCATCCTCCAGCATGGTCTGGTGAACATCCCTGGGGGATATGGCTCAGGTGGTACAGTGGTCAGTTGTGTTTCCCTGGTGATGCTTCTTTTTTAACACACTGACCACCTGTGGCAAGTTTACCAAATTAAGAGACCTGGGCCTGTGCTGAGGGTTGGGATTAATGTGACACTGCTTCCCTACACCGCTGTTTTGAATGAGAAAAGTGTTTTAAGATGATTCCCTGATAATCGACTTCTCCATGTATAGCTTTTATAAGTAAAAGGTGGAATTACAGAAAATATAAAATTAAGGCATTGAATAAATACAAATGATTAAGATGTGTAAAATGAACACATTGCCAAACTCTAGAAATAAAATCCCCCCTGAAGTGGTTATGGAGGAGAGCTTATTGTCCCTGGTGCAGGTCTCCCTCCACTGCTGAAGTAGGAAAGTCTTCAGGTGTGTGTGTGTGTGTGTGTGTGTGTGAGTGTGTGTGTGTGTGTGTGTGAGTGTGTGTGTGTGTGTGAGTGCGTGTGCGTGTGTGCGTGCGTGTGTGTGTGAGTGTGTGTGTGTATGTGTGTGTGTGTGTGCGTGTGTGAGTGTGTGTGTGTGAGTGTGTGTGTGTGAGTGTGTGTGTGAGTGTGTGTGTGTGTGTGTGTGTGTGTGTGTGTGTGTGGCCTTGGCTTTGCCCTCTGGGATCCCTCTCGACCCTCGGGAGCTCTTAGACTTGGGATAGGTGAGATGCCTTCCCTCCTTTGTGAGAAATTCTTCAACTCTTCGTTTCCCTACAAAAATGGGACACTATTTTTCATCTTGGCAGAAGTCTGCCTAGCTTTCAATTGTTGACTATATGTTTTCTTCCTCTTTTTTTTGGGGGGGGGGTTGAACAGAATATGTATGTTTTCTCATTCTGCTGTTATAGTTCATGGGTTTTTTTTTTTTTGCAGTATCTTAGGATAAGTCTTTTTAGAAACAAAATATTTCTTGACAAGGAGTTTCTGAAATATAGGACACGGTTTTTGAAAGGAAATAGATGTAGAAATTTCTTGATTAGCATGCAGCAGGCTTCAAACAAACTTAACACTGCTCCATGCTAGATGTTGTTTTCTTTAGATACTTTGTCTACATTTCAAGTTCCAGGAGTATTCAGGAGTCTGTCTCTTGCTGTTCTTTGCCTTACACAGCCTCCCTAGATAAGACCCAGTGGCTAGGAACTCTCTGATTTAGCCTTTTCCTACTGAAAGCAGCATTTCAGAAGAAGAGAAAGTATAGGAAGGAATGAACACACACACAGAAACGTGAGCAATGTTAATTCTCGGGTGCTGCTGAAGTGGAGGGCTAAGTATACACAGAGAAACTTAGAGGTGTGAGTGTGTGTGTGTGTGCGTGCGTGCGTGTTTGTGTGCGTGCGTGTGTGTGTGCGTGCGTGTGTGTGTGTGTGTGTGTGTGTGCGTGTGTGTGAGTGTGTGTGAGTGTGTGTGAGTGTGCGTGTGTGTTGCGTGTGTGCGTGTGTGTGCATGTGTGTGTGAGTGTGCGTGTGTGTGCATGTGTGTGTGTGCATGTGTGTGCGTGTGTGAGTGTGCGTGTGTGTGTGTGAGTGTGCGTGTGTGTGAGAGTGTGTGTGTGAGTGTGTGTGTGTGTGCGTGTGTGCGTGTGTGTGCATGTGTGTGTGAGTGTGCGTGTGTGTGCATGTGTGTGTGCATGTGTGTGTGTGCATGTGTGTGCGTGTGTGTGTGCGTGTGTGCGTGTTTGTGTGCGTGTGTGTGCGTGTGTGTGCGTGTGTGTGCATGCGTGTGTGTGTGCATGTGTGTGCGTGTGTGCATGTGTGTGCGTATGTGTGTGTGCGTGTGTGTGCGTGTGTGTGCGTGTGTGTGCGTGTGTGTGCGTGTGTGCGCGTGTGTGCGTGTGTGCGCGTGTGTGCGTGTGTGTCCTCTGGGATATTTGATTGTTGGCAATTTCTCTGTGAGATCTATCTCCAGTTACTAATATTTCATGGGAGCAGTGACCCCTGGAAGTGATCCAGGGAACTGTGTGATTGTCCCACTGCACGGAGTCAGGTGTGACTATCTCCATATGTTTCATTATTAAATATATCGTGCTAGGCACTGTGGACAAGCTGTGATCCCAGCACTTAGGACGTGGAGGCAGAAAGATCCGGGTTAGCTTCATCTACCTAGGAAGTTTAAGGTGTCCAGCTTGAGTTACATGAGATACTTTGTCAACACACAAAAATGCAATGGCATTCGTAGTGTACCTGTGAAGAATAAATGCCTGGCTGTGGGAGGGACTACTCTGTCAGTCTTCTGTCTCTGTGTGGATTAATGCCTGCATGGGGTGTGCCAGCCTGCGGTGAGTGTGCAGGTGGGCGTAGACGAATATGTTTTGTGTCAGTCATTCCCATGGAAGACACGCGAGCATTGTTTTCCAGCATGATTGTTTTCAGGCCAGCATAATACGGTGGATGGCTTTAAGCCAAGATGACTATTTCCTTACCAAAGGGTATATAAGGAACTTCTGGCAGAATGGACTCACATTTTTAAAAAAATGCGAGAAAGTGAACTGAGCAGAGAGTAGAAATTGGAACTGTGCGGAAGAGAGCATATGTAATTGAGGTGCCAGGGGGCTCCCGTACTGTGGGTAATTGTAGCTTCATTGCTTAATGTATGGGAAATTCATATAGACTAGGACAGAATTATTCCTACTTATGCATTCTCTTTTGCTTATATTGGGCAATGACACACCAATTATAACTGCTCAAATCACTTAGTATTTCAATTACCACCCACTCTGATGTGTGTGCTTTAGTTTTAGTGCCCGACGTCAGAGGTAACTTGGAAAATTGCTTGGCTAATGGCTGGGAGCTTCTCATCCTGCTTTGGTAGCTGCTCCTCATCAGGTGCTTTTGTAGGTAAAGGAAAATAGAGAATTGCTTCTTAGAGGAAGCCAGTAAGTCATTTGACACAAGGGCTCCCAAGCCTTGTCCCTGGTGGGATCTCAATGTCCACTTGTATTTATAATTCCTTCCGGTCTGTGACAGATTATATAATCACAGCTGAGCCCCAGGAGGGACGCTTTCCGGATCATCACAGTTTTTAAAAGCGGATCTGTGTCACAGAGGAGGCAGAGTTAAAGTGACCCGAGGGGAAGCTGACAGGTCGTGAGGGTGAATTAGCTGTCCTGGTGTCAGTGGGTGCAAATCACCACAGGGGCCGATGACACTGTCAGGAAAGGTCTCCTCTGGGCTAGCTGCCGGGCAGTGAGGTGCTGATGGCAGCAAAGAACTTTGTTGCCCTCCACACTCCTCGGTGGCATGAGTGGCCCACTGAGATCAGTGTCAGTATGACGGTAACCATGACCACTTTGATGTGAGGAGGAAACAGTAGACATTCCTTAACATTCTCTTTCTCTAACGTGTTACAAAAGCAAGAAGAGCAAGCTGCCAATGAAAGTGGTAAGCTTCTGAAGACCTTCCCCTTTATTCAGACTTTCAAAGACACATACTCCATGCCCTATGCAGTTTAGGGTAATATAAATGGAAAGGGGGCTACATATGGTGGTACCTGATTTTAGTTCCATCACTTTGGAGGCAGAGGCAGTCAGATCTAAGTGAATTTAAAGTCAGCCTTATGTATTTCAAGTTCCAGGCCATCTAGGGATGGATAGTGAGAACTGGACTCAAAATGCTATCACTACTACTATTTGTACATTCATGGCGCAAAGTCGAAAGGGAGCTATTTGGGGAGAGGAAGGAAAAATCGGGGAGAGGGGCAGGATGGGTTGATAAGGATAAACATAAACAACATACAGCATCTGTATCTATGAATGAAGTGCGTGACACACGCACATGGATATAATGTATGGCACACACATGTGACTAAAGTTCATGGTGCCACACATGTGAGTGAAGTGTGTGCTACACATGTGAATGATATGCACTGCACACATGTGACTAAAGTTCATGGTGCCACACATGTGAGTGAAGTGTGTGCTACACATGTGAATGATATGCACTGCACACATGTGACTAAAGTTCATGGTGCCACACATGTGAGTGAAGTGTGTGCTACACATGTGAATGATATGCACTGCACACATCATGGTGCACAAGTGCGAATGAAGTGAGTGGTGCATGCATGCAGAGGAAATGTGTGGCACACATGTGAATGATGTGAGTGGTATGTATGTAAATCAAGTACATGTATTCATGTGAATAAAGCTCATGGTGTGCATGTCAACGGAGTGCACGTGTGTGAACAGGTGCATGTTCTACATGTGAATGAAGCCCATGGTGAACACACGTGAACAAGTGCGTGACACACGTGGGAATGAATTACACGGTGCATGTGTGAAAACGGGATGTGGTGCACACATATGCAGGAAGTACACAGGGCACACACATGAACAGACTGTACGGTACTCACAGGTGAATAAAGTGCCTTGTGCGCACACGTGAATGAACTGTAAGCATGAAAATGTTTCCATGCTACAATGGATTGGTGCTAAGGACAAAAACATATGCTCTTCCCTCTCACTGTTGCATCTTCATTTGTATTTTCTTTTTTGTCATTAGTCCACTTTATGACATCAAATACGTCCTTGCGAAATGGATCAGCGGGTAAAGCCACTTGCGCCAGGCCTAGTGACCTTAGTTCCACCCCGAGTCCCACATAGTGGGAGGAAAGAACCAACTCCTGAGTTGTTCTCTGATGCTGATTGTATGTGTGCCTCCCCTGCACAACACATCAACAGAACAAAAATGCAAAGGAGATAAATTAAATTGACAGTTTAAAATTAGTTTATGGTCACAAAGACTGGCTGTTTAGGGAGATTACGATTCTTGAGTCTATTTTCCCACTATCTATTTTTAGGAAATTGGATGGCATTCTCCTAGAACAAAGCTTGTACTCTGATCATAAAGAAATAGCATAAATACATGTAATTAAATTGGAGCCAATATTAAAAGGGGAGATTAAACAATTTACTTCAATAAAGTGATGTCTTTTGGATTGTTCAAATAAAACAATACAATATTGTAAACAAATTCCCCAAAGAATATTACTATTTGTATTAAAATTTTTGTGTTTGTCATATTGCAAGACTTAGTGATCTCAGCTGGGGGTCCTGAATGGTTGGCTCACAGCAACTGCACTATCAGAATGAGCAAGATTGCCCTCAATACCCTTCAGGTTGATTCTGTGACATCCAGAAGTCTCCAAACCAGCAGATGCCCAAGTCCTTATATGAGGTAGTATAGATTCATCCTCCTGTGAACTTTAGATCCCCTGTGGATTACTAGTACCACCCATTCAGTGTAACTGCTATCTATACAGCTATTATTCTGTATTATTAATAGTACAATGGCTAGGAAAGATGTATGTCCCCAGTACATGATGAGGAGCCCAAAGAGGATGAGGCCCAAGAGACTCAGTATGTTTTAGTTGTGCAGGGTTGCCTAGAAGAACAAAACTGACAGAAAGCACACACACACACACACACACACACACACACACACACACACACACACACACACACACACACACAAAACACAGATACACATGCACATTCACACACAGACACACATATATACACACATAGGCACACAACATATATGCATATCTATACATATACATACATGCATGTATGTGTTGTCTGTGCTATTCCAAATTCCTTACAGCTTATAGTCAAGGTTAACCATCTCTAGTATCTTTTGTTTTTGTACGACTTTGGTCCTGAATCATTCCCCAGACAATATCTGACAAAACCATTAATGTGATAAAGGGTAATGAGCATATGAAAGATGACCTTGAGAATCATGATGGAAAGCAAATATGTACCCTGGAGGAAAGAATCAAAACATGTACACCAACCTGACAAAGCAAGGCAGTGGGGCGGCATGGCCCTTTTTGCTACCTGTTATCAATAGCATGAATCCCTAATCTATGCACCCATTTAGTACACATTTCTGTGCAGTGTTAAAAAAAAATACTTCTTTGCTGGGTGGTGGTGGTGCATGCCTTTAATTCAAGCACTTGGGAGGCGGAGGTAGGTGGGTCTCTGTGGGTTCGAGGCCAGCCTGGTCTGTAGTGTGAGTTCCAGGACAGCTAGAACTGATATACAGAGAAACCCTGTCTTAGAAAACATCATCATCATCATCATCATCATCAATATCTGTTCATCTTGCAAGAGTAGGAAATATTAGATAAACACATACAACCCTTTAGCCAAAGTGGGGTATATTGTTTACAATTAGTCCCTGGCTCTTTGAAAATAACCTGTATTAAAATAGTCCCCTCGAATATAATAGAATTCAAGTGGTCCTAAGACAATCCAATTTAAATAAAAACTTCATTGTGATAATAATTATTTTAACAAAGAAAAGAATGGGCTAAGTCCTCAAAACTTATAGCACAAAAATGTTGTTTTCTTTTTGAATTTCAGTAATAAAGCTCCCCGAAATGCAGACATGTAGGAACCGTCTCAGCCGATGATCACATTGATCTCTTCAGGAGAATGGACCTGCAGGGCCTTTGTTTCCTGTTGCAGGGACAATGAAGTCCCTTCCAGTTCAGCAGCCCCAGGGCTGCAGAGCAATGGTTTTCCTGGCCTTATCTTCTGCTGGCTGCACTGTGGTTAGTGTAATGTGGAATTCTCTTAGTTAATGCCTTATGTTACATTCAGTTCTGGCGGGATGGTGGGATGCACTATATTGGGCTGTGCAGCAGCTGCGGTCAGCTTGGCAAAGGCTGTTCTCAGTCCACGTTTAGAGAAATGATAACTCTGTGCCTGGGATGGGGTAGAGATCTGTAGAACTGCCTCCTCCTCCTCCTCTTCCTCCTCCTCCTCCTCCTCTTCCTCTTCCTCCTCCTCTTCCTCTTCCTCTTCCTCCTCCTCCTCTTCCTCTTCCTCCTCCTCCTCTTCATCCTCCTCCTCTTCCTCCTCTTCCTCCTCCTCCTTTTCCTCCTATTCCTCCTCCTCTTCCTACTCCTCCTCGTGCTCCTCCTCCTCTTCCTCCTCCTCCTCTTCCTCCTCCTCTTCCTCCTCCTCATGCTCCTCCTCCTCTTCCTCCTCCTCCTCTTCCTCCTTTCCCTCCTATTCCTCCTCCTCCTCTTCCTCCTCCTCCTCTTCCTCCTCCTCTTCCTCCTCCTTATGCTCCTCCTCCTCTTCCTCCTCCTCTTCCTCCTTTTCCTCCTATTCCTCCTCCTCCTCTTCCTACTCCTCCTCGTGCTCCTCCTCCTCTTCCTCCTCCTCCTCTTCCTCCTCCTCTTCCTCCTCCTCATGCTCCTCCTCCTCTTCCTCCTCCTCTTCCTCCTTTTCCTCCTATTCCTCCTCCTCCTCTTCTTACTCCTCCTCGTGCTCCTCCTCCTCTTCCTCCTCCTCCTCTTCCTCCTCCTTCTTCTCCTCCTCCTCCCCCCTCCTCCTCCTCTTACCAGGAAGCAACATAGGGAGCAGTTCGCCTTCTCTGTGATTGATCTCCCAACGTTGTGCCCCTTATTGTGTCTTGTGAACTTGTCTTCATCATTTCTGCTCTCAGTGTGGAGAAGACCACAGGGCTTGTCCCAAGCTTGGGAAGGAGAACAGGTCAAGTCTCCAGGGAGGAAAATGATACTTGCCTGAAACAGCTGAGAGCAGATACTGTTGAAATCTAGAAAGAGGGAACATCTCCAATAGCAGGAAAGTGTCATGTCCTCTACATAAAGATGAGGAGCTTGCGGCTCAGGCTCTGTCCATAGCTTACTGTCTGTGAACGGCTCTTGATTCCAAGGGCTCTTGACAATCACGTCTTGATCTTCCTGGCTTTGCTGCCACTCAGCCCCTCTGTGCTGGTCAGCACTCAGCCTGCCCCTGTTGATGCTTGTCATTGTCACACAGTGCCAGGAGCTTTCCCATTTTCCCAGTCTGGTCATCGCTCTGCACTTATCAACATTACAGGTGCAACATCCAGATGGATGCCTTTGGACACTGGTTTAACATTTCACTTTTGCTTTAAACCATGTGAGATAAATCCCTGTAGGCCAGGTAGAAGAAAAAACACTGAGGGAGCAGGCAAAACAAGATGGCAAGAACAAGTCTGCCTTTTCTTGGGCTTGAGGAATTGCTGAGCCCATACCAGACAGACAGAAAGCAACTCCAATAAGCTGATCATAATTGTAGCCTCTGAAAATATTGAAATAGTTTTCCATAGAATTACAATCTTGTGTATTTATATGCCACTCCAATTCCACAATCAAGTCTTATATTCCAATCAAAACATTTATATTTTTCATTTCTCTAGAAGAAAAAAGTAAGCAATTTTATTGTGGTTAGTACAAATTAGGTAATTTTGTTGCTGCTTACAAAATGTTTTCTAAAGTTTCTAATTTTCTCTTCTATAGGGATTAAAAAAATACTTTTCTAGCTGGGGATATGGCTCAGTTAGTTAAGCTCTTGCCATGCTAGCTATCCTGGCATCCAGAATCTGTGAAGGGCAAAGAGACCTTTTGTCAAGCAAGGAGGAAGGATGACTGACACAGGAGGCTGTGTTCTATCCTTACCCATATGTACACACACACACACACACACACACACACAGAGAGAGAGAGAGAGAGAGAGAGAGAGAGACAGAGACAGAGAGAGAGACAGAGAGAGAGATCATGCACACAGGATACAAAGGCTGCTACTCTGTGATTATGGGGGTTTAGCGACAGCAGAAGAATAACCATCCATGTCCTCTCTTGTTGAAGTCCTCCATGCGACATTCCCATCTTGGAGCCATGATTGTTTGCTAGACTTTTGCTGTGAGTCAAGGGTGGGGAACAGACACCTAATTTTGAGTAGGTAGTTGGTAAATGTTTCTTGGATGAGTTGATACAGTATCATTTTTTAATAAAATTATAAATGTAAGGAATGCTTATAGGAAAATAACTTGCTTATACACAGATATGTGATAAAAGTAATAAGAAATAATCCACAATTCAATTACCCAGAGACATTATTATTATTTTTAAACTTTTAGTATATTTCCATTTGATGTATTTTATACATGTGTACAAAATTTAATAACATATTGTTATGTAACTTGTTTCCCCCCTATTTACTATAATAAACAGAGCATTGTCAGCTTTCATGGATGTGTAATAAACACTTCACCATAATTCCTCTAAGTTTATGACAGAGATTCAAACTTTGTGGATGGAGCAGAGACTTTGGGATCAGCCTAGTTAAATGTCTATATCTACTATTGCCTCTGTAATCTTGAACACGTTATCAACACCTCTAAGCTTTTAAAGCAGTATAGATTAAGAGAGAAACTGTAATGAGCGAGGAATTGAAGGGACATAGATTACTAAAACAGAGGCAGCAGGAGGCCTGTTAGCAGAGTGCCCTGTAACTTGGAAGTCATGAGCAGCTCATTCCAAGCTCATTTCTTTGGCCGCACCCAGCTGTCATAGTCCCGAGCCGTCACAGTGTTCCCAAAGTCTCTTCTGCCCTTAGCTCTTACAACCAATAAGAATCACACCACAGCTAGAATTTTATTTACAACTTTTAAGTTTTCTGTGATTTTTAAATTATTTGTCTGTATGTCTTTCTGTTTGTGGGCATGCGCATGCTGGCACATGTGCCACGCAAGGCCACAGGCATCAGATCTCTGGGGCTGGGATCACTAGCAGTTACGAGTCACCTGAAGTGCATTTTGGGATTTGAACTTCATTTCTCTGCAAGACCTTTACCACTCTGAGCCATCTCCCCATCTCCTATTATTTACTTCACGTATGTGTGTGTGTGTGTGTGTGTGTGTGTGTGTGTGTGTGTGTATGTGTGTGGTGTGATGTGTGTGTGTGTGTGTATGTGGTGTGGTGTGTGTGTGTATGTGTGTGTGTGTGGTGTGTGTGTGTGTGAGTGTGTGTGTGTATGGTGTGTGGTGTGTGTGTATGTGTGTGTGTGGTGTGTGTGTGGTGTGTGTGTGGTGTGTGTGTGCGTGTGTGTATGTGTGTGGTGTGATGTGTGTGTGTGTATGTGGTGTGTGGTGTGTGTGTGTGTGTGGTGTGTGTGTGTGTGGTGTGTGTGGTGTGTGTGGTGTGTGTGGTGTGTGTGAGTGTGTGTGTGAGTGTGTGTGTGTGTGGTGTGTGGTGTGTGTGTATGTGTGTGTGTGTGTGTGGTGTGTGTGGTGTGGTGTGTGTGAGTGTGTGTGAGTGTGTGTGTGTGTGTGGTGTGTGTGGTGTGTGTGAGTGTGTGTGAGTGTGTGGTGTGTGGTGTGTATGTGTGTGTGTGTGTGTGTGTGTGGTGTGTGTGTGATGTGTGTGTGTGTGTGTGTGTGTGTGTGTGTGTGTGTGTGTGTTTTTCCTGCGTGCCTGTGTGATAACACATCTTTTGGGAGTGGATTCTTCCCTTCCCCCACGTGACAGAACTGAGGTCTTCAGACATAAAGGCAGCTGCTTTCACTTGATGAGACGCCTTGCTTCCTGACAGGTGGGACTTGAAATGCCTCACCTCTCTCAATGTGACAGGGCGGTTAGAGACTTTGGCATTGCTGTCCTTGTCTTGTCCACACTGGGGCATCCATGTCAGCAAAGGTGACTGACAGCCCATGAAATGCCACTGAGTTTCCCTCAGTTGCTTCTCTTGTCTGAGTTATTATTTTTATTAGAACCGTTAGCCTCATACGCAAGCTTTGCATTGATTTTATTCTCCCGCAGGAATACTCCTTCCCAGGAGGACACAAAACAATAAAGTCCCCTAGTATAGTAGTTCCAGCTTCATCATGTCCTCCCAGCTTAGGGATCGTAGAGGAATTGGGAGCCCTCTCTCCTGCAGACAGCTACTGTAATTGTTTTGGGTCTTACCTCACAGGGTAGGAATCACATCTTTTGGCATGAGAGGTATTATAAAAACATATATATGCACAAACACACATATACAGATACAGACATGCAGACAGACAAATAGGCAGACGCACAGAAGGAGAGCAAGAGCCCAAGACAGACACAGAGAAAAAGAGGAGGAGGGGGAGGGAGGGATGTGGGGAAGAGAGCAGGAGAGAGGGAGAAGGGATGTGCTTTTTAGTTAAAGGTAGGCTCAAGACTCAAGCTCCTTCCCTGGGAGTTAAATCTCTGGTTGGGGCACACACCTTCGGGAGGTGGCTAACTGCCCACTTGTGACAACTCCTTTGTTGCCACTGGACTGCTCCTTTGTTCCTGGAATAGCCAAGCTGTTGTTGTCTCCTGTAGTCCCTGTTCAGCTCAACGAAGAGTAAACTGCCCATTTCAGATGCAGGCAGTTCCCTCCTCAGCAAAGAAAATTGCAAAAATCTAAGCTTGAAGAGCGAAGCTAGAGTCATGCCTGCTCCATTTTCCTCAGATGCACTGAGAGTCTGATTAGATTGCAGTGCTTTTACCTGGGACTTGAGAAGAGTAACTAACAGTTGTTTCCAAGGCTGGATATAGATCTGCACTAAATTCAAACCAATAGTTACATCCTTAAAATTATATAATTATTTGAATTTTGGAAAGCAAACCTCAGATTGGTACATATAAACATTTACTTATAGCATAATTAAAGCAACGGCGTTAATGTCACAACATTTAAAGCAAAAGAAGCCATGAATTTGAGAGCGAAGGAGAGCAAGGGGAGGGGTTGGCGGGAGGAAAGAGAAGAGGGGAAGGATGTAACTATGTTGAACTTAAAGAACAATGATGTGAAATAGTGCGATAAGGAGGTGAAATGTAACCCCGTGCTGTTGTGGAATATTAGTTTAAGATGTGCTACATTCATTTATGCTGAGGAACATTTGTTTAATGATGCAAAGATGTGTTGCATTCTTTTATGTCACATTTGTTTAACTCTGTAACGCTGTTACTTTATTGGTCCAATAAGTAGCTGAACTTCCAAGAGCTAGGCAGGAGAGGGATAGGCTGGGCTTCCAGGAATAAATAGGTGGAGAAATCTAGGTTGGACAGAGGATGGAAGAGCGAGAAGGGATACACAACACACACCTTGGATGTATGAAGTGACCGAGCATCATACTTTGAGAATACAAGCATTACTTCCTGTTGTGTTTTCATTCAAACATGTGTCAGTGTTTCCAGGTGTCTGGCTTCCAGGTGACTAAGGTGAAAGTTAAGTGTCTATTACGATTGCTCTTGGGAATACACAGCCAAACTCATTTGAGAGCCTCACCATGTAAGAAAACATTGTGACATACGAAAAAATAGCCCTGAATGTGAGGCTGTCTCATCCCCATTTCAGTGGGATAGAATGACATAGTTACAAGGCTCAAGTCAAGACAACCAGTTCTCTTGCTGGGAAATACCAGATCACTCCACATTTATAAAAGATAGAGTCTCCACTCTGATTGCTTCTTTCCAGGTTATTCAGGCTCCATCAAACACACAGCACAAGAATGGGCGTGTGTGCTGAGTCAGACATCACAGTGTGCCAACAGCTGGGCTACAGGGCTTGGCAATTCTTTCCTAAATATTCCAGGAAAATGAAATGAACTCTTTCATCTTTTCATAGTCTCTCCTGTTTCACACTCAGGTCTATTGAACTCTTTTATATGTGACATGTGACTTCCATCACCTCTGGTAAAGTTTCTGTTATTATCTTTTGTGTGAAGTGGGACTCCATGGTTTATTTTAAATGTAATTCTATGCATTTTCAAAAATAGTCTGAAGGGGTCGAAATTAGGGAACAAACACAATAGGATGACACTAGGAATGATGGCCCCCAAGCTTTTGAATGCCTAAGCTAGGCTGAGCATTCAAAACTAATAAGAAGTGTACATATCATGATTTGGGAGCTAGTTGGTGGCTCAAAGGGAAAGCCTGGTACAAGTTAAAGTTTCCTTTTCCGGTCTATGTGGGAAGTAATAACTAACTTGGTGAGACATGCCAGTGGCACTAGGGAATGGAAGAGGAAACTGCAAGCATCTACAAGTAGGATTGATAAACTTTATAGAAGGGTAGTCTAATATTGGATGATCAGACAGGCTAGATTCCTACATTGTTTCTACCATACTTTAAACATGTAATTCAAAGTGAACTGAATAACTGAGATGAGACTGAGTCTTAGCGACAGTTAACTGGGGGTAACAGTGGGATTTACCATTTTGGTGGTGATGGAAATTAAATTCTAATGGGAGGAGTGTTGCGGCAGGTTTCTCCCCGCCAGCCTCCCGGTCCTGCCGCCATGTGGGCCCTCTGGGCCCTCTGCCGCGCCAGTCCCAAATAACACTCAGAGACTCTGTATTTGATACAATCCTGTTGGCCAGTTACCATTACTGTTTATGGGCTAGCTCTGTCTTAATTATTAACCCATTTCTACTTATCTAAGTATTTCCACGTGGTCGGCTTATCGGGGAGCCGCGGCTGGCGTCCTGCTCCTTCCCTGGGCTACATCTCAACTCCTACTACTTCCTCTCTCCTCCTCCTGGTCTCCTAGCCCCGCCTATCTTGTTATCTCATTGGCCACAGTGCTTTATTAACCAGTATGAGAAACATATATACAGAATCACATCTCCCATCAGAGGAGCAGATTTTGAGCAGTGTCTGTGCTGTGGTACTGCATTCAAGAAGGTTTGAGTGAAAGTAGTCTCCCATGGGTGACTTGGTAGATGATGTTACAACCATTTGAGGTAGAAAATAGAGGAGGGTCTCATTTGGGAGTAAAATATCTGATTCTAGTTTTATATTAATGGGCTTGGTTATTTTAGGTTTCATTTCCGGGAAATAAATTTTAGACACTGTCTCCACACACCTGGGACTCAGAGGTGGCTTTTGAGGAACAAATAGAGATCTGGGAATAATCAGTGTTATTATGTGAGCACCTGTAGCATGTATGTTTTCTGCCAGCCTGCCTGGTCCCATTTTTTGTTCCTCCCCGCCGGCTGCCCGGTCCCGCCGCAACGCATGCCCCAATAACACGCAGAGACTCTGTATTTGATAAAAGCTGTTGGCCACTTATTATCATTGTTTATCAGCTAGCTTTGTCTTAATGATTAACCCATTTCTACTTATCTAAGTATTTCCACGTGGTCATCTTATCAGAGAGCAGCGGGTGGCATCTTGCTTCCTCCAGGCTCTACATGCTGACTCCTCCTTACTACTTCCTCTTTCCTCCTTGTCTCCTAGCCCCGCCTATCTTGCTTTCCCATTGGCCACAGTGCTTTATTAATTAACCACTATGAGAAACATATTTACAGAATAACATCTCCCATCAAGCACCTCTGGAATCCATAGATGATGATATAATTTATAGGAAATAAATGTCCACGTAGAGAAGACTTAATTCTAGCATTCACAGAGCTGAGAGTTCAAGGACAGTGGAAGATACAGAGTGGATTATGGGCCAGCTTGGTCCACATAGTGAGAACCTACCTAAAGAGAGGGGGAGAAAGGAAGAGGAGGATGAAAATGAGTAGTTACAGGAGGAGAGAGTGCAAAGAAAGGTTGATGGAAAAAGCAAGGTAGGGCTGGGAGACACTGGTGTCTTCGCTTGTGTTAAGTTACAGATAGCTAATAACCCTTAGCTCCCTTACATCATACTTTGAGGGGAGTGACTCTATGTAAAGTGGCTGATGGAATGAAAGATTCCGTTCTAAAGGAAGTTGTGCACATCCACTGAATTACCCTTCATCTTATGAATCCCAGTTTCTGTTTTCTGTGTTCTGGCTCTCTTTACCTTTCTGGTATACAAAAGGACAAAGCCCCACATAACCTTTATGAGAGTAGCAAAGAAAATGAACAGAACTCTTCAGATGTAGACAAACCATGGCTTTTTACAAATGTCCTGTTTATTTCCAATCTTCAAGGCTATGTTGGCCTCATTTACTGTGAAAACATTTTGTTCTGATTTTGTAAATGCCCGGTCTTCTGCAATGATGCATGGCTTTTTTTTTTATATGAAAAAACTCTCAACTCCATTTTATATGCCCTGTGCAACCACAGATAGATAGAAAACAAAATCCAAACCAAATCAAAACAACCAACCAAACAACAAATACACACACAAAAATATCGCCTTTATTGTTCCCAAGTACAAAGTCTCTCTTACCCTGGCCTCATCTCTATGTAGGGCTTCCTATCATTGTTTAGGGTTGTAAGCCTCTGCATGACATACCTAATTTATTTAATGCCCATTTTATGCCACATGTAGACTGCTCAGAGGCAAAACCAGTGTAAGTATATAAGTGACAAACAAAAGCATTTTGGGTGTATCCTCGGTCATGAAATTGATATAGCGTGTCTATGAGATGGGACACATTCCTGTTCATGTACCCCTTCTCCTGGACAGGGTTGAGGTTTGATGTTTCATTTATATCACTAAACTGAACCTTTGATTTTCATATTGATTTGCACATCCTGGGAACTACCTGTGGTCACAATGAAGGCGTTGTTGTCGCAGAAGCTAAGTTCCACCTTCCAGCACAATCTGCTAACGTTCTTTGTGCTTCCCTTTTAGGTGAGAGTAAGTCATGCGAGAAGAGAATTTTGGGGGAAACTGGCTTTAGGACGATGCCTTTTGCAGGAGTGAGATCTTTTCTTTTGTGCTTGCTTCTGAATTGTTCTTCTCTTTATTGTGTGTGTTTTCAACATATGATATAAACATCAAAACTCAACATTGTCAAATGTACCTTTGTTGAGCTACTAACAAACTCCACTTGTCACCTCTGAGGGACTAATGTGACTATTTACACCAGAATTACTAAAGATTTGGCTCCTGTGGTTTTCTACAAGGATGATTTGTTTGTGTACAGTGTGGAGAATGAGTCCAAAAGAATAGAATACAGACAGAAGCCTGTAAAAGGTGGCTATGGCTTGCCAAATCTTGAAGTTGTATGCAGCTGAGGATTTCTGAGTGTTAGGAAAAAGTATAGAATTACAGGTATCTATTTTCTATTTAATTTCTTTCAATTGAAAGTAATACACATATTTAAAAGGTTGTAATCCTTTGGTATCATTTGAAATTTCAGAGTATAGATTCTATATATTTGAAAATTTATCATAGTAATTTTTGTTTTATAAAAATATTTTTTGAATTAGATGGTAATAATTTAGAAAGATATATTTTTACAAAGAAAAAAAAACTTGATTAGGTGTGTTATTATGTGTTGTATGTGAGATGTGTGTGCTGACCAATGTGGAGATGTGCAAATGTACATACAGGACGTGTGCATATGTACACACATGTGTGTGGAAGCCAGAAGTCAACACTGGGTGTCTCTCCTCAACTGTTATCCACCTTTAGTTTTTGAGTCAAGGTCTTTCACCTGTTGTTGGGGTTTTACTTTCTGAATGAGAATAAAACACAAGACAAGGTAATTCCCAGGAACAGGTTTAGGAGAAGGATTCCTTTTGCAATATAAGAGATCACATATGCCCTTGTGGAAGTGAACCCAGAGCTCATGTATTCAGGTGGACTGGCTGGCCAGATCTTCCCCAATCTACCTCAGCTTCCTCAGTGCTGGGGTGCCTGGGGACCTGAAGTCAGGACTCCATGCTTGTGCAACTGTCACTTTACCAACTGAGCCATTTCACTAGACCCCAAAGTAGTTAGTTATGCTTCATGGTATTATACTCAAATTATAGGTAAAAAAATCATTCATATGTTAATATAATAAATGTTTACCTCTAGTTCAACTTTAGAAGTAGCAAAGGGAACTGAATACAGTTTTAAATTAAATCATGCAAATAAAGGGCTATCTGTATGCAGAGGAAACAGAAAATTCCTAAAAACTACTCATCAGTACGTAGATCTGGTCAAGTCCTTTTCCAAGTTCTTTTCCTGGGAGTCGTCAGTTCTAGAAGCTAGTCACCTTCTCAGGAATTCTTTGGTGTCTCTTTTGCAGAATTCAGCCCAGTGTTCTTTAAATGAAGAATTCCCAGGAATTGTTGGTTACATTTCAGGTGAACTGAAATACTTCTCCTTGAATTCACAATAATGGTAGAAGAGACAGGCGGCGGCAGGAGCCTGCACTTGGCAACGACCTTGGCTCAGAAGAGGCTCGCAACAGCATCAGCGAGCGAGTGCAAGTTTGTCAGTAAAGCTGCACTCCATCCTGTTGAAAGCAAAAGGGACTTAAAAAAAAAAAAAGAAGCATTGATTCTGATTCTGGTTATGTTTGAAAAGTAGCCTTGTTGGGCACACTCAGCAAACTTTCAGACTTATTAGGCAAAACACATTTCATTTTTCTCAGTTCTAAAGCCACTCCAGGCCAGTGTCTACCTTCTGCTCCAGGCTGATAAGCCTGGTAGGTGAATGCCCACCAATCTCTTATTGCTCTGGTGTCTTCTCTATCGTAGCATGGCCTCCTACAATGGGAAAGCTGGGGGGAAAGGGAGACACAGTACAGAACACTGGTGCTGGTTCCCACGGCCCCTGGGTGGCTTCGACACAGTTCCCTGAGTCCATGCAGGTGTGTTCACTGCCGCTTTGTGGATTCACTTGGGATCATCACATCCAGCCAGAGGACCAGTTCAGAGCTGCTCCCCTTGTGAATGGAAGCCTAGGCTGATTATAAATGAAGAAAGCCAGCTTCTTTTGTTTGTTCCAGTGTGTGAAAAAGATACTCAGCAGAGTTGTGAGCTCGCGGTCTCTGCTCGGAAAACACTTAAGGCTGGGCTTCTCTGTGCGGAGCAGCCACAGGAACAAGCCAACAGTGGGAGAGCCCTCTTCCCCTGGAGCAGCCACAGGAACAAGCCAACAGTGGGAGAGCCCTCTTCCCCGGGCATCAAGTGCTCTCAGACACTTCCCCTTTCCCGGTAGTCCTCGTGAGCCACGCCTCTTCCCTTCTTCTCTAGTCCTCTTTGCTGTTTGTTTTTGGATAGGGTCTTGCCATGTAAACTTAATGGCTGCAAAACTGTGATCTTCCTGGGCCAGTCTTTGGAACACTGGATTTACAGGCCTGCCTCCACACATTGGGCTCTAGTTTTCAGGACAAGTTTTGTAAGACTATTTGGCCTTCTGCTCATCAGATCTCCTCATATGAGCCGGCATGCACACCTGTGGCTGTAAACAGCCTGCAGCAAGAAAACAAAGTTTATGACTAAGAACATTCTGTGACTTATGTTGATGATACATTTGTTGACACTTGTTACAAAGGGACAAGCAGAATACTGCTCACAATTTTTGTCTTTTATATACTGATTATTTCTTAGCAATAGCATCTCACTACCATGTTCTTATACTAAGGACTAACTAGGTTTTAATACATATATACATATGCATATCACACATTTGTATGTATTACTGGGCACACACATGCATACCATACACATTTGTATGTATCACAGGGCACTGGGTAGGAATAAATCAAGATAGTCTGTGAATATAGGTAAACATATGAATCTTCATTAACAGTAGTCAAAACCCCCACTGATTTAAATAATGTTTGTAAATCTCATTAACAGCGACAATGATCTGTTATCTCCTGCTAGCTCTGCCTACAAGTACAAGTCTACTACTGTCCGTAGCAAGTTAATGCTACCATCGCTTCCTCTAACCATGTCAAAGTCTTCTTATTTCAACATTTCAATCAAGGTGATGATTCAGTAATAAGTTTTACTATCTTAAACCCATTTTAAGTATCAATAGATACAGTACACATAATGTTTAGCTATTTAAATAACTATTTGCAATACTGCTATCGAGACCACTTTATCCATGAATGTACACAGAGTATTTGGAAATGATCTGTGTTATGATAACTTTTAAGGTTACAAAGCAGGTCTGATACAATGTTCTTTGTGTACTACTTCTGGAGTTAGGTATTTTAAAGAGGTGCTTAAAAAGAATATATATATATATATATATATATATACACATACATACATATATATATATATATATATATATATATATATATGATGCTATAAAAAAGGAAATATCACCAGATCCCTTCACTAGGATAATTTGGCTTTAGGAAGACTTTTCAGGTCTCACTCACTGGTTATTGCTCCACAAGGATCTCTGATGAATTGGGTGGTAATTCCACCCAAGGGCGCAATCTCATTTCCTGTCCCTGGTTTAACGGAATGGAACTGGCCGCAGTCGATAAGGCCAGCACACACCCCCAAGGTCCTAACTAAAATGCTGTTATTGATTCTGGAGGTGGATCATCTTTCTACAGTTCAATATCCTTAACTAGTATTCCAGTCTCATATCTCTAGGAACACATCCTTTCTTGGCTATACTCCTTGGGGTGTGAGAAGAGTCTGTTTATATTATAGTTTAATAGGCTGTGTTGGTGCCATTCTAAAATAGTAACGTGTAAAGGGCAGTATCCTATCTGCTTGTTGGAATGTTCTGGAATGCTGCTTGATGTCTTCCTTCTAATTCTCTTTAGCACAACCAAGTAGTATCTTGCTCTTTCTGTTGAGTTGATGGAGTTCCCTTCCTTTGATAGAGTTCCCTTTCTCCTTTGAGCAGGGCAATCTTTAGGGTCTGTGTTATGAATGGCATCCCAGAGGATGGAAACTTGCACTCACTATTCCTCCATAACCTTATCCCCCAAAGCAGGAGATCCTTTGTAAGGCGTGTGTGGTGTGTGATTTTCTTTTGTTTCTTCACAGAGCTATTTGTGTGTGTGTGTGTGTGTGTGTGTGTGTGTGTGTGTGTGGTGTGCACGCAAGTTTCTTTCTTGGTAGGGACAAATGGCCCTCCTATTTATCTCATGCCACTGTTCTCAGTTTGGTACTGTTTTATACATTTACACTGGTTACCTCCCATTGGCCAGTTTAACAGAGATGGGAGATGAACTCTACTCAGATTTTTAGTTGAGTCATCAATAATTCTACCTCCTGATTTCCAGTAGTTAAAACTATGCTACTTCCAAATACTTCCAAGTACTCCCATGTGTATCTATCAACCCTTTCTACGAGTAGTCTGAAAATATTTTGTTACTCTTTGTCTTTCTTAAAATTCATCTAGAGGTCTACTGAAGACTGTATCTTTGACATTGGAATCAATTCAAAATAAATATATTTTCTTTAAATATGAACAAATGATGAAACATATATTTCTAGAATAAAATTTGATAACTTCCCAGATCTATAAGTTGTCTGGAGTGACTAGAATGTCTTCTCAGAAGCATTTTCACACTGCCCTTCTGGGTTTTGAGTTAGGAACTAACTTGGTAGTGTGTCCTTTCTGGTCTTCCTGCTTAGGCCCAGATTCAACAGGATCTTTTCTTGAATGGTGAAGTGTTTATACATATTGTTCTCTATGTCTTATGCCATTAAGATATAACTTTAGAAGGATATCTATCATGTCATATAAAAGTTATTAGTAAGATTCATTTCTCCTTACTAGACTACTACTATTTTTATATCCAAAAGCAGCTCATTTATGTTACCAGATTTAACACATCTCTTACTTTGCTGTGTGTGTGTGTGTATGTGTGTGTGTGGTGTATAGATATGCATACAGTTGCACATATGCATAAAAGTATGTTAGGTGGGACATGTATATAATGTATGTATATATATATACTAAAGGACAACCTTAGGGGTTAATCTCAAAAAAGTCATCCACTTCCTCTGTCATAGGCTATAACACCAGCTCACCGATGATTTGGTTAGACTAAGGCCTTTGCCTTAGTTTGTTTGTTTGTTTTGCTTTTTTAAGGCAGGGTTTCTCTGTATTGCTTTGGAGCCTGTCCTGGAACTCACTCTGTAGATCAGGCTGGGCTTGAACTCACAGAGATCGACCTGCCTCTGCTTCCTGAATGCTGGGATTAAAGCACATGCCACCACCAATGCCCAGCCCTTTTACTTTTATAAACCTACCTTTTAATATATGTTTATAATCTCATGTATATTGTATAGAAGAAATAAATATATTTTTGCATTTATAAATACCACTGCTACTTATGCATTATTTTTCTGTCTCCACCTCTCCAAGGCTATGATTATAACTGCTTGGAGCCATACCCTGCCTCTTACATGGGTGCTGGGGATTGGACCCAGGTCCTCATGCCTAAGATACAAACACTGATTGAATCTTTCTCTCCACTCTTTTTCCTACTCTTTTTTTTTATACAGAAGTTGGAGATCAGACAAGGGGAGGTTAAAAAAACAAGGTCAAACAGCCACTGAAGAGGCAAAAATGGATGACCTCGGCTTTATTATCTTTGTATCATAATACTACATAAGCTTATCTTTTAATATATGCTTCTACTGTCATGTACACCGTGTTGAAGGAATAAATATATTTGTTAGCATGTGTAATTATGCCACTGTCACTTATTGATTAAGGTGAAAAGATCATAGTTTTATGAGGCTTATGGAAAAAAGAGAAAAAAATAAAAAACAGCATTCCACTCATATTTCCTTCTCAATGTACAGTTTATAACTCTCAATGACAAGGATTTTCAGTATGTTTGTTTGCTGTATCTGAATTTGCCCCCAACTTTCTAAAAATATGCTTTCTCATTATATTTGTGTTCTTTTTGTTTGTAGAGTTGTAGAAAACATTTAGCTACAGTTTACTGTGCAAAGCATTAGCCTCCCCAGCTCCTGGTCCTCTCCAATCACATTTCCCTTTCCTAATCTTCCTGGCAGAAATACACCCACCATTGTTAGTCAGCGTTTGGGCTCACTTTGTTACAACAATGTAAACCGTTTTAAAAACAGTTGAGCCACATTCTAAGTAGGGCTGCACTTACTGCAGGGTTTTTTCCCCAGCATCCATACCCCCCCCCAATGAAAACACTCAGTTTTGGTTTTCTGTGTAATATCAGTTATTTCTGAACTTTAACCTTAGCGACAGGACTGAAGTACCCATAGCTGCCATCAGTTATACCCAAAGTTGCCACATATTTTCAAAGAAGCCATCATTTCTTTTGAGTTTTTCAGGAAGCCATCTTGACTGGTTTCCCCACGTAGGAAAGGCTGTTAGTGTGGGAAGCTCTCAGGAGGCCCTGCTGTTTCTCACCTGCCTGCAGTGCGGTGTGCATTAGCTGGTTCCGGCCTTTTGTAGGAGTTGTTGGGGGATATGCAGTCACACTGTATTTCCATTAATTTACTAAAATTAACCTTGGGTCAGGAGACTGACTTAGCAACTAGTTGACAGAAAGTAACCATAGAGCCTCAGGGAGCGTCTGGAAGAGATGGAGAGGAAGGGGGTGGGGATAGTGTGGGTCAGGTTTGGCAAAGCAGAAGCAGCACAGCTCTCGGAGATGCTAGTACAGAGAGAAGGTTAGCTACTTACAACCCAGCCTCTCTGAGCTAGCAGATTTTCACCCCAGACGTTTTTTTCTTCCAGCCTTTGAATCTTGAATCTTATTTATAAACAGAAATTTAACTAAAGCTACCTTTAGCAGCAGTGGCAGATCCAGTGTCTGCAGGAACAGGATTCCAGGCTGCATGCAACCTTAGCGGTCAGAGCTAGTAATTTCAGAGCTGCAATTGCTGGCTGGAATAGCAATAGAATAAGGCAGAGCCACAGTGCTGAACTCAAAGCAACAAGGAGCCCCTTTGAGAGGGTCCCTGGGAAGGATGCTGGGAAGCAATGTTTTTTCAAATTAATTATTTTAAAAGATTTCATACTCTTTATGTTATGCAAACTGGAGTTTATATTACATTTTAATTGGGAAATAACTTTAAACTTTTATAGAAATTGTGTTCTCATCCTTTCAATCATTACTTTTTGCTTGAAAAACATACATGCATGTGAACACTATGCAGTTTATCACACTCATCTCTTACCCCTCCTATTCTCACCGACCCACAACATTTATGTCTTTCCCTTTTGATCCAGGTCCTCTGCCACTGTTTGTTGATGATTGCAAAGGCCATGTCACACCCAGGTTTTCAGTGTTTCTTCCCCATCTAGTTCTTAAACTCCTTGGACTACCCTCTTCTCTGCTCTCTGGGGCTTGGAGCAGTGGTAAACCCATTTCCCCGATTCCAGAGAATATTTAGAAGCTCCTCTGGACTCCATGGCTCATGGATTTTGGATGCACTTTGTGTTGTCAGACGCTAATCATTATTCTGGGAATTTGAAAGATTCTTTAAACCAGGGCATGGTGGCATGCGCCTTTAATCCCAGTACTTGGGAGGCAGAGACAGGTGGATCTCTAAGAGTTTGAGGTCAGCTTGGTCTGCAGAGTGAGTTCCAGGGCAGCCAGGGCCTCATAAAGAAAACTCTGTCTTGAAAACTAAAACTAAAAGCAAGCAAGCAAGCAAGCAAACAAAAATGATTATTTAAATATATAGTTCTTGATTCAGTACAGTTTTCATTAATTTTAAAAATTAATTTCCTTTATTGTCTCATTACTTGTCTTTCTGGAACTCCTACTGGTGCATGCTGGGCTAATTTATATGCTTGTCCTTTCTTCTTTCTGTGAATTTCCCTTAAGTTTGTCCTTAAATCAGACTGGTAGTGCTAAACTGTTTCATTTATGAAATTGTAAAATTCCTTTTTAATAATGTCTTTTATTTAGAAGCAATCTTACCTTACATATTAATCCCCCTATCCTCTCTTCCTCCTATTGTCCCATGCTCCCTACCAACACTCCCCCAACCCACCCCTCACCCACTCTCCAAGGATAGTGAGGCCTTCCATGGGGAATCATCGAAGTTTGTCACATCACTTGGGGGAGAGCCTAGGCCCTCCTCCATGTATCTGGGCTGAAATAATGTCACTTTTAGGGAATGGCCACCCAAAGTCCGTTTGTACACGAGGCATAAATACTGGTTCTACTGCTAGAGGTCCCATAGACTGCCCAGGCCTCCTGACTGGTACCCACAATCAGAGGTCTTGTTTCAGTCCAATGCTGGTTCCCCAGCTTTATGACTGGGGACAGTGTGCCCTCACTAGGTCAGGTAAGTGGTTTCTGTGTGTTTCTCCAGCACAGTCTTGACTGCTTTGCTCATCTCCCCTCCCTCTCAACAGTTGATTCCAGGACTATGACTTAGTGCTTAGCTGTGGGTGTCTGCTTCTGCTTCTATCATCTGCTGGATGAAAGTTCTAGGATGGCATATAAGGTAGTCATCAAGGGGAAGGGCATTTAAGGTAACCTCTCCACTATTGCTTAGATTCTTACTTGGGGTCGTCTTTGTGGATCTCTGAACATTTCCCTAGTGCCAGATTTCTCTTCAAACCTATACTGGCCCCCTCTATTAAGGTATCTCTTTTCTTGCTCTCCTCTATTTATCCTCTGAGTCAGTATGCCTGATCCCTCTTGTTCAATGTCCATTTGGACTTAAGTTTTGTGCCTGGTGATAGAGATGGATCTATCTGCAGTCTTCTATATGTCAGCAACAGGTAATGCTTTCTTTTTTCTATTGTATAATTTTAGCTTCTTTGTCAAAATTCAGGTGTTTGTAGGTGTGTGGGTTAATATCTGTATCTTCAATTTGATTCCATTGGTCTACCTGTCTATAGAGAGCCGCAAAGTGCCACGCCTTAAAGATAGCGCTGGCTTCCGCCTTCCACCTCCCCAGGGGTGAGCGCTCTCTGGCGTAAACAAGCCCTTATTTGGTTAAGTCTGTTCAGCCTGTCTGTTTCTGCGTTAGAGTAGCCTATCTGCAGGATCCACGTAGCTCACTGGGGTTGGTTAGCGCAAGGGTATTTAAGCCTTTGCAGGGGTTGCCTGGGCTCTCATGGGTCTGAAGAACATGTTTCAAGGATCCTGATTAAAACTGCATGAAGAAGATCTTCCTGGAGTCACATCTTCCTTGCTGGCAGGGGTAGGCACATACACCTTTCTAATTTTGTGCCAATACCAAGCTTTTTTCAGCTTGAAATAGAGCTTGAAGTCAAGGATGGTGATGCTTCCCGAAGTTCCTTTATTGTACAGGGTTGTTTTATCCTGGGTTTTTTGTTTTTCCATATAAAGTTAAGTATTGTTCTTTCACAGTCTGTGAAGAATTGGGCCAGTATTTTGATGGGGATTGCTTTGAATCTGTAGTTTGCTTTTGGCAAGATTGCCATTTTTACTATGTTGATTCTACCTATCCAAGAGCATGGGAGATCTTTTCATTTTCTGGTATCTTCTTTAATATCTTTCTTTAAAGACTCAAAGTTCTTGTTGTACAGGTCTTTCACTTGTTTGGTTAGCGTTACCCAAAGATATTTTATGTTGTTTGTGAATATTGTAAAGTATTATATTCTCTGATTTCTTTTTCAGCTCATTTACCATATGTATATAGAAGGGCAACTGAATTTTTTTTTTTTAGTTAATCTTGTGTCCTGCCACTTTGCTGAAGGTGTTTCTCAACTATAGGAGTTCTCTGGTAGATTTTTTGAGTCACTTATGTAAACTATCATATCACCTGTTAATAATGATAGTTTGACTTCTTTGTTTCTAATTTGTGTCCCCTTGATTTCCTTTTATTGTCTTATTGCTCTGCTAGAACTTTAAGTACAATTTTGAAGAGATTTGGAGAGAGTGGACAGCCTTGTCTTATTCCTGCTTTTTGAGGGATCATGTTGAGTTTCTCTCCATTTAGTTTGATGTTGAATGTTGGTTTGCTGTATATTGTTTTATTATGTTTAGGGATGTGCATTGCATTGATGGGTTTTCATGTATTGAACCATCCCTGAATCCCTGAGATATGCCTACTTGATCATGGTAGATGATTTTTCTGATGTGTTCTTGGATTTGATTTGCCAGTATTTTATTGAGCATTTTTGCATCATTGTTCATGAGGAATAGATATTAGTCTGTAATTCTCTTTCCTAGTTATGTCTTTGTATGAGTTGGGTACCGACGTAATTGTAGCTTCGTAAAAAGAGTTTGGCAATGACCCTTCTGCTTCTATTGTGTGGAACACTTTGAGGAGTATTGGTATTAGCTCTTCTTTGAATTTCTGGTAGAATTCTGCACTGAAGCCATCAGGCCCTGTGGTTTTTTTTTTTTTTTTTTTTTTTTGGTTGGGAGACTTTTAATGACTGCTTCTATTTCCTTAGGATTTATAGGTCTATTTAAATTGCTTATCTGTTCTTGATTTAATTTGGTAAGTGATATCTATTCAGAAAATTGTCCATTTTCTTTAAATTTTTGAATTTTATGGAGTATAGGTTTTTAAAAGCATGACTTGATGATTCTCTGGATTTTCTCAATGTGTTGTTATGTACTCCTTTTCATTTTTGATTTTCTTAATCTTTATGCTCTCTCTCTGTTTTCTTGTGAGTTTGGATAAGTATTTGTCTATCTTGTTGATTTTCTCAAAGAACCAACTCTTTGTTTCATTGATTCTTTGTATTGTTTTATTTGTTTCTACTATTGATTTCCAACCTCAAATTAATTATTTTCTGGCATCTACTCCTCTGGGGTGAGTTTGCTTCTTTTTATTCTAAAGCTTTCAGGTGCACTGTTAATTCTCTAGTGTGGCTACTCTCCAGTTTCTTCACGTGAGCAATTGGTGCTATGAACTTTCTCTTAGTACTGCTTTCGATGTGTCCCATAAGTATGGATATGTTGTGTGTTTATTCTCATTGAGTTCTAGGAAGTCTTGAGTTTCTTTTTTCTTTTTTTTTTTCTTATTTATTTTTTGTTTTGTTTTAATTTCTTCCTTGACCCAGGAATGGTGCAACTGGGCATTGTTCAATTTCCATGAGTTTGTAGGGTTTCTGCAATTTGTGTAGTTGTATTCTGATTTTAAATCATGGTGATCCAATAATACAGGGTGCTTTTCCCATTTTTTTAATCTGTTGAGGTTTGCTATGTTGCCAAGTATGTGGTCAATTTTAGAGAAAGTTCCATGTGGCACTGAGAAGAAGGTATATTCTTTTGTGTTTGGATGGAATGTTCTATAGATGTCTGTTAGTTTTCTTAGTTCCTTTGTTTATTTATTAAGTTTCTGTCTGGTGGTCCTGTCTAGTAGTGAGATTGGGGTGTTGAAGTCCCCCACTTAAGTGTGAGGTTTTATGTGTTTTGAACTTTAGAATTGCTTTTTTTGTGTGTGTGTGAAGGTGGGTGCTTTTTTATTTGGGTCATAGATTTTCAGAATTGAGACTTTGTCCTGATGGGAGATGTAAATATGTTTCTCATACTGGCTAATGAATAAAGCACTGTTGGCCAATAGGAAAGCAAGATAGGAGGGACTAGGAGACAAGGAGGAGAGAGGAAGTAGTAAGGAGGGTCAGCATGAAAAGCCTAAAGAGAACAGCACGTTGGCTGGCTGTCCAATAAGATGACCACTTGTTTAGTAGATTTTTCTTGGCTTTCCTTGCTTTCTTTAAGAGATTTGTTTATTTCTTGAATTTTTTTTGGTTTGTCTTTTCCTCTACTTCCTGTATTTTGTTTTTTTGTTTTCTCTTCCATTTCTTTAAAGGATTTTCTCATTTCCTCTTTCAGGGTCTTTTACATCTTCATAACACTGTTTTTAAGGTCCTTCTCTTCTGCTTCATCTGACTGAGTTGGAATGTTGAGGTCTTGCTGGTGTAGAATCACTAGATTCTGGGGGTGTCATATAGATCTTTCTATTGTTGAAACTGTTCTTATGCTGTCATCTTCCCATTCCTTATTCCAGTGGGTGAAGGTGGGATCTCTCTCTCTCCTCTCATCTTCAGGTGGGTAGGTATAGGTGGGTAAAGACTTTGTTGTCAGTCACTCTGGATGGTCTGAGCTCTCTTGGAGTTCTCAAGCAGAGGGCATGGGGGGGGCATCAAGTATGCAATGAGGGCATACTCTGGATGGTCCAGAATTCTGGGGCAGGAACAGATCCAGGAAGTTCCAAGGGGAGAGGAGGGAGTTGGACCTGAGTTGGCCTCACACTCACCTCAAGCAGAGGGCATAGGGAGGCCAATACTGCAATTTGGGCAGGGTCCCGATAGTGAGGTGTGCCAGGGTGGGTGCATTACCAAAATTCTTTTTTTTTCAATGTCAAATTTAGGTATGTATGTGTTCTTATTTTAAGAATGAAATACTTTATATCTTTGAGAATATGCTAATATAGTTTAATAAAATTTCATTTTGTTTCTTTTTTGTAAGGTCTCTTATTCTTTAGTGATCTTCCTACATATTAAATGTGCTTCAGTGGTTGAATGTTCACCTCATGTGTAGTAAAGGGAGCAGGGCTGGACTTCATCTCTAACACTAAAATCAAAATAAAACAATAAAAATGTTACTAAGGATAAGAAGATTTTTTACAACTATATGAATAGAACCAGTCAGTTGGCTGACTCTCCTACAGGGTGCATGATCAGTGAGATGTGTTGCTATGGTTCCCTCCATAGGTAGTGTTTGAAAGACTTTCTGTGCTGCTGTTACTTTCCCTTAGAGGGAAAGCTTCTGTTTATAAGGCTTCCAAGGCTGCTGGCTGTTGGATGTGTCACTTTTCCTAAACTGTTTACTGTAGTCTTTCTTCTCTGTACAGAGCTTGGTACATTTAATGTTACATTTCTACCCGAGAGAAAACTCATCTCATCAATCATATAGGGTGAAGAGAAAGGCCCCAAGCACAGCCTTCAGGGTTTAGGATTCTATGTTCTTACAATATTCAATGAAGAATTCCAGCTCTTTCTGGAGCCATTGACACAGGAAACTGCTGCTCTTTGGTTGATGCTTGGGGGTTTTATGATCTGAGACTCTTCCAGGTGAAGAGTCTGTCTGGCAAAGGTAAAATGTAAGATGTGTGCTCCAGCTATGTTCCCAGTACAAAGACTTGTGTTGTGAGTCATCAAATATTCTTTCTTTTGGGTGTACAGTGATTAACCTCAAAAGATTTGTTGACCTACAGCTTGAAGAACTTTTTGGTGTTTCTGGTGAGGATAGGTATATCCTCACCACGGGAAAGACTTGTGGGACTAAGGAGGATGGATTGGAGTGAGTTTTGTCCTTATATATATATATATGCCTTGTCACTGCGTCATGGTCACTGCTCTGAGTTGGAGAAGCTTTATGTCCAGGTCTGAGAGCTAAGAGCCTGTTCTACCATGATGTTCTGATAGGACTTTCGATATTTGTTTACAATAGAAAGTCCTCCCTCCCTCCTTTTCTCCCTCCCTCCCTCCCTTCCTCCCTCCTTCCCTCCCTCCCTCCCTCCCTTCCTCCCTCCTTCTCTCCCTCCCTCCCTCTATCCTTTCATTCTTTATCCTTCCTACATTACTTCTTGTTCATTCTTTCCTTTCTTTTTTAGACAGGGCTTTTAAAGTCGCCTATTTACTTGCTATGTAGCAGAGGAAGACTTTGAGAATGAAACTTCTTATATCTGCTACTTGTTGAGCTCACAGGCAAAAATAACATCCCTATCATAGACAGTATTTATTTATTTATTTATTTATTTATTTATTTATTTATTTATTTATTTATTTGGGACAGTGTAGCCTGGGTAGTCCTGGAACTCTCTCTGTAGATCATGCTGGTCTTGAACTCGAGATCTGCTTGTCTCTGCCTCCTGAGTGCTGGGTTAAACATGTGCACCACTACTGCCTGGCGGGAATGTCTATTTTTAAACACTACTTTCAGGAAATCCAGATGAAGCAACTCAGAAGTTTTGTTTTTCTTTTTCTTTAAATATTTGTTAATTTCAAATGAAAGTGGACAATGACATTCCTCCTGCTTTCCTCCTGCTCCTAGTGGTTTCAGTCAAAATGATTTTTTGTGGAGCAAAACATCTTAAGCAAGTTTAACAAGAAAAATATATGAAAATTTATCCCTATTTCCAAACTTTTTTTTTTTTTTTTTTGGTGGTCTTGGACAGTTTAGTTTGCTTAGGTCTGTATACTGCTAAAGTCTCTGATATTCAGTTTTTCCTATAGCTTTTGTTCTGATTCAGAAATCCCTTCTTTATTTTATTTAAATTACTTCTTGTATGTGTGTGTATGTGGTGCATCTGTCTATATGTGTGCATATTTTCCTGTGTTATGTGTGGGTATAGGTGTGCATACATTTGTGTAAGCTTAGAAGTTGACTTGGATGTCTGTGTTGCTTAAATAAATAAAAAACCCAGAGACTGCTATCGAGGCTTATGCTTCAAAGTAAAGATTAGAAAAGCAAAGCAGTCAGTCACTAGCTTTAACTCTACCTCAGACTGAAAGGTGATCCTGGCTCCACCAAACCTCAAACGGCTGCCTCTTCTCAGTGTGGCTGGAGAATCCTGAGACTTTAATGTCTTCCTGTTCTCAATGTGGCTGGAGAGTGAATGCTGGGTAGCCCTAGGTGCTTAGATCATCTTTGTGTGAGCTGTTTCTCTTTAGGACTGGATCAGTCTTGTGGCCTTGAATTCACAATCTGTCTACCTCCTAATCCTGAGTCCTAGGATTAAAGGTGTGGACCACCACTTCCTATCTTCTGGGTGATGGGATTAAAGGTGCGTATCACCACTGTCTGATCTCTGTAGTTTGAGGCTGATATTGCTTTCTAAAACCTCAGGCAAACTTTAATAAATTGTAAATAATATATCACCACATGTCATCGATAATTGTCCTTCACTTTATATATCAAGGCAGGCTTTCTTGTTCAAAGCCAGAAAGTACATATTTGCCTAGTCTTATCAGCTTTGCCCCTGAAGATCCCCTGTCTCTCTGCCTCTTTACTGCTGAGATTACAGGCCAGTTGCTATTCCTGCTTGCATTTGTTTTGGTGCTAGATATCATATCTGAAGACTGGTCCTTACAGCCCTCCCATCCTCTGCTCTCTCTCTCTCTCTCTCTCTCTCTCTCTCTCTCTCTCTCTCTCTCTCTCTCTCTCTCTCTCTCTGTGTGTGTGTGTGTGTGTGTGTGTGTGTGTGTATGTGTGTGTGTACATGTATGTGAGGCCAGAGAGAAATGTCAGATACCTTCTCCAATTGTTTTCCATGTTATTTTTGAGACAAGGTTTCTAACTAAACCCAGAGTTCCCAGAGTTGATGGATTTGGCTAAGCTAGCTGGCCAGTAAGCCCGGGATATCCACACGCCTGTCTGCCCCTCATCTCTGGAGAAACAGCATTTGTCACTGTGGCCAGGTTCAGCTTTCATACGGGAACTGAGGATCAAATTGATGTCCTAATGCTTGCATGGCAAGTACCTTACTGCCCACATTAATGCCACAGTCCATAGATGTCACTTGTTCTTATGAGACACTTTTTTAAACCCTCCACCAAGTGACAAGGCTCGTGTTGAAAGAAGAGAGTGGATGGCATGTACATCAAGAGGCAGGGAGGAGTTGATTACACATGAAAGGGACTCATTGGTTACCTTGATGAAGTTGAATTCTTGAAAATCACTGGAAATTCACATCTGAGAGGGCAAGATGCAACGAAGCCTTTTCAGTTAAATAAAACAAGAGTGGTGGGATGAAAATAATCCCATAGCTAGTGGGGAGGGATGGCAGGGGCGCTGTTGTCTTGGGCTGAACTCATTTAAAAGTGCACACTGCCTACTGGCTGCATAACTTCCCTACAACATCATCACATTCCCATCCCTAGAAAGTTCTTTTCTGATGGATTTTGCTCTTATAGATTTGGCCTGCTTTCCTCTTCTCTGCTTTCTCAATTGTTTTTGACAGCCTGGCTCTCTGGGGCAACTCTCGGCAGCCATCAAGTCAAAGCAGACATCTCTTTCTATGATAACCAAATCTAAACAGAGACAAAAACAAACCCTTCAATATCCAGATGGATGAGTGTTTCTTAGAGATAGAGTCTCTTGATAATTGATTATTGGCTGCAGCTTGACCGAATGTGCTGGGGACAGCATGTCTGTTGCCACAACAAGCTAATTGAGCAATTCAATTGACACCACACCTGGTTCTTGCAGCTTGGTGAACATCAGGCATGGCTGCCAAGCTCAAGTGCCCACTCAGCACAAAACATCTGGGAGTTTTGAGACTTTTCCAATTCCCTTCACCTGTGACCCACTTTATGGATTTTAGACATGTGTCAATTTGATCCCAGAAGGGACAGCTCACTTCATAGCCTGTCCCACAGGCTAAGAGAGTAGGCCATCCATTATCCTATCCCTCTTATTCTTAGGTTAATGTCTACATTAAATATTAAGCGGGTTTCTGTCTCTAGAGTGCCCATGTAAGTGATTTTACATTAGCTCATCCACTTTTGGCACTGTCTTTTCTTTGATTTCTGATAGAGCATGTTGCTCCTGTGTAACATAACTCAGAGGAAATCATGATTGATTTGACAACCATTAATGTGGTGCTTAATATTAACCTTCATCTTTAGATGTGGAGAGGCAAGGTAGAGCATGACGAGAGGAGAGAGCCAGAGAGAAGTGTGCCTTTGCTTTTTTTTTATGGTGACGACACTGAGTAATCTCATTAGCATTCCACAAATGTAAAACCTTTCCCTTTTCTCCTTTGAGCCATTGCAAGAATTCCCTGGCATTGGTCTAACTCTTTCACATTGCAGCTTCACAGAGATTCCCCGACAGGGAAACATTTGGGAACAAAAATATATGGAGAATGAAATCTCTGAGTTTTGCTGTGATACTTCAAAGGGTATGGGTTTCATCTTCTGTCAGCTTTACAGAATATTTAAGGGGAAGGGGTGATGTAGTGGAGGGTTCAAGGAGAACAGAACTAAGATGCAATCTTTACGAACTGAGATTATTAGCAGAGCAGCCAGGTGAACACTGGCTGAAGGTCAAGCAGGAACTAGGTGGCAAGGCTTGAAATGACCTGCAGCAGGAATGTTGAGGAGTCTGTCAGTAGTACTTTGTAGAGCTTTAGTCAGGTAAAGGAAGGTTTCTCCAAGGCATTTCCTTCCAAAGTTTATCCCTCCACCCTGCCCATTGCTGGTGATCAAACCCAGGATCTTGTACATGTCAGGTCAGTACCCCAGCAACAAGCTTTTCCCCAAAGCCTAAAATGTATCTTAAGAGAAAATCAACCTACCACTCCAGTAGTAGAGGTTCCCCCTTCCAATTTATGCCCAGCGCCTCCTCCTTGTCTTGCTCTATGTTATACAGAATATAACTGAAAGTCTGGGAATGGACCAAACTACCAGCAGGCCCAAGGCTCGTACAACTATACCAATTCAGTCAAAGACAAAATGATTAGTCTTACTTTCTTAAGAATTTCCCGAAATCATGATGCTCTGCATAGAAAGCAATGATGCATTTTCTCCTTCAGTGACTTTTCTTCTCCCTGTCTTCCTGCCAGTAAGGCACCAGTATAAGTACTGTGTTGATGAAGATGCCTGTATTGAGATAATACTCAAAGTCAGTGATATTGACCATGATTTAAAATGGGAAAACAGCTGTTGTAGGAAGGAGCTTGCTGTGATGAGACATTTACCACACCCACGACTTAAGTAGACTTCACAAAAAGTTTAAAGACATGGACACTTTTATTACTCCATTT
This sequence comes from Cricetiscus sungorus, assembly GCA_030556225.1. Classification (NCBI taxonomy): domain Eukaryota; kingdom Metazoa; phylum Chordata; class Mammalia; order Rodentia; family Cricetidae; genus Cricetiscus; species Cricetiscus sungorus. The sequence goes on along the minus strand of JANBXA010000731.1, from coordinate 8,769,975 downwards.
CTAGAGACAAACCAAATTAGAGACAAGCTAAATAACCAGTAAATGGAGGGGCAAGCATTGAATTCAGTTGTATGGTACTGTAAAATTCAGCACCTTGCTCACTGTGCTCCATTGTTACTCTGGCGACCACAATGATGACCATAATCCTGGTGGTGGTGACCATGGTGATCTTTTTGTTTACCATTTATTAAGAATCTAGAGAATCTCTATGCTTCATTTAATTATAACTCTTTGAGGTCACTCGACAACAGGTGAACAAACTTAGACCCACAGAGGAAAGGTAGCCCACGATTACAGAGCCAGTAAGCGGAAGGGCTAGATTTGAACAGAAGCATGAGGTGGAAAGTGTGAGTGAATTTCCTATCCATCCTCTCATTTCAGCTGGCCCTATTCAATGTCATGCATTCTCTTAGGCTTGAGAGCTGTAAGTACAGCAAGTGGGGAGCTTACTATTTAGTACACAAGTTACAAATATATGAATAAATGATGATGATTGCATGAGACGGCATTGTAGGAGAAGTCCACCCGAGGAGAAATGGACGTGGAGGAAGGGTGGGGGTGTTTCCATTTTGGGGATGGGAACTTCCCTGTAAATGAGGGTTCTGTAAGAGAACTAGCTTGTACGTGGCATTTGCACGGCAGAGGTTGTGCAGGGCCCATAAGTATAAGTGATAGCAAAGGACAAAGAAATTGGAAGGATCGTGTGTGCAGCACAGAAGTCTAGCAATGCTGGGCAAGGAGGTTATGAGAGTAGACAATATCCAATACCTACTTGCGAGATGGCTAAGTAGGTAAGAGAGCTTGCTGTGCAGGTACAGAGATCTGAGTTCGAATCCCAGCATCCATATAAACAAAATCTAAAACAAAAATTTCAGACCAAACAGCAACAACAACAACAACAACAAAAAAAAACAAATGAAAACCAAAATCCCAGGTGAGGCTGCTTGCATGCACGACTCTGGTGCTGTGTGGAACAGAAAAATGGGTTGCTGGGGATGGTAGACCACCAGCTTAATTCTAGATCCAGTGAGAGACCCTGTCTTTAAGTAATGAGATGGGAAATAATACAGCAGGATACTCAACTTCTCCCTCTGGCTTCCATGTGTGTGCACATATACTATACACACATATAACACACATACTCAAAGACGCTGAATAAAAATAAAGAATAATAGATAGTGCCTATTATTAGGTTAGGAAAAGTCTCTTATGATTAAGAAAAGAACCTCTCACATTCCTGCAAGAGGCTAGAGAGACAGCTCAGAGGTTAAGCATGCTTGCTCTCTTCCAGAGGACCCGAGTTTAGTTCCTGGTACCAATCCTGGGCAGTTGAAAACTTCCTATAGTAGCTCCAGCAGAACTGATATTCTCTCCTAGCCTCAGCAGCTATATGCACATTACATAAGTAATAAAAAAGTAAATAAAGAAAAATAAATCTTTGAAGTCCTACATGGCCCAGTGGTATGTATCTGTGGTCTCAGCATTTGGGACACTGGAGTAGGCTTGATGCTCAGTAGTTCAAGTCCAGCCCAGGCTACAGCGACTTCTACTCTCTATGGAAATGAAGGAATAACAGCCATTAAAACATTCTTGATGGTATCTGCTGTTTTGATTCTATGTCTGCCGGTTAGAAATTGTCATTTTCTGATGTCTTTGGGTGCACTGCATATTATCAGTGACAACAAAAAGAATCTTTCTCTGATGGTACTTCCTTGAAGCCGCTTTGTGAGTTATGAATGCAAAAATCCAGAGCTAAGTCTGACTGGTACTTAGGAGGCTCCACTGACCTGGATTTCAAGCAGGCCTTGACCTGAGGCAGTAAAAGCCTTTATGAGGAGATTGCCGCATGTGAGATGCTGAAGAGGTGTTCCCATGTCACTCTGCCTCACCACAGGCCAGCTATTTCCCAAATGGCTTTCTTTCGTCGTTAGTTTCTGACCGAATCTTCAGGTCCTACAGATAAAGCAGAAACCTGCAATTTGTGATCGCAATGCGTGGTTAGAGCTTCAGCCAGAAGATGTCATAGCTCTTATTGTTAGAATATGCATAGCATAAAAGGTAATTAAATTTGCCGGTTGTGGATGCTGGGTTTGGCTCATTGCTGGGAGAGGAGCTGCCTGAGCAGTGTGACCCCTCCCTCCTTTGTCCATTGGACATATGGAAACTTTTGCAGTTTTCAACATCCTGTGGGAACTGGGAGAGGTAGGATAGTGTGTGTGTGCGTGTGTGTGTGTGTGTGTGTGTGTGTGTGTGTGAGTGTGTGTGTGTGTATGTGAGTGAGTTTGTGTGTGTGAGTGTGTGTGTGTGTATGTGAGTGAGTTTGTGTGTGTGAGTGTGTGTGTGTGTGTGTGTGTGTGTATGTGAGTGAGTTTGTGTGTGTGAGTGTGTGTGTGTGTATGTGAGTGAGTTTGTGTGTGTGAGTGTGTGTGTGTGTGTGTGTGTATGTGTGAGTGTGTGTGTGTGTGTGTGTGTGCGTGTGTGTGTGTATGTGAGTGAGTTTGTGTGTGTGAGTGTGTGTGTGTATGTGAGTGAGTTTGTGTGTGTGAGTGAGTTTGTGTGTGTGTGTGTGTATGTGTGAGTGTGTGTGTGTGGTGTTGGGTGACCTCTGTGTTAATGTTTCAGTTTGATGCTATTGGTTCACTTCAGTGAGTGGAGCTCAGGAATGAGTTCTGTGGTTTTTATTTTGCAGGCTGTAATCCTTTTGTTCCTTGGTGGCCAAGAACAATACCATAAATTAAAAAGAAGCACCATTACAACTAGATTGAAGAGCAGCAACAGAAGCCAGCAAAACCACAATTTGGCTGTTAGCTCTCCTGGGTTTCTGTTGTATTATTATTGATAATTACTCCATTCTATAGATTTTAGTTTTATTTTCCAAGAGCAGTGTTGCGTTCTGTAGACAAAATGAAATATAAATGACTTTATGCATGTGGATGTGAGATGTGAGTAACAAAACAAGTATCCCCTTAGTGTATTGGCAAGATCGGTAGAATCTTTGCGGTATTGCTATCATATTTTAGGATAATAATCAGATAGTAATTAATGCCTTTGTTAGCAATGGGACTTTTTAAAAAAAAAAAACAATTTTATAATACTAATCCTGTATTATTCTGCTTGAGATGACGGCCCAGAGTTGCTGAGAGAGACAGAAACTGTTACTGAGCCACATTGGTCTCATAGAGAGCTCAGTAAACAACATGCAGTGCCCTCAAAGACACCAACAGTCCCATTTCACGGTGGGTAAAGGATGCAGGCAAAGTCAAGGCAGCATGTGCCATGCAGGGTTGTTTAATGGTTGTTTTGGGAGACAGTGTTGTGGAGTTCCTTTTGAGCATCTTCTTTAGTTTGTTTCTTTGTGGCTGTGATAAGCACCATGACCAAAAGTAACTTGGGGATGAAAGGGTTTATTTTCTCCTAGAGGCTGGTCATGGAGGGAAGCCAGGGCAGGAGATGAGAGAAAGACACTGAGGCAGGAGCTGTGCAGAGGTCATGGAGAGCGCTGCTTACTGACTTATTCTCCATGACGTGCTTAGCCTGCTTTTCTATATACCCAGGGCCACCTGCCCAGGGGCCGCATCAGTCACAGTGGCTGGGTCCTTTGACAACAATCATTGACCAAGAAAAAGCTCCACATACTTCCATAGCAGCCAATGTGATGGAGGCATTTCCTTTCTTTCTTTCTTTCTTTCTTTCTTTCTTTCTTTCTTTCTTTCTTTCTTTCTTCTTTCTTCCTTCCTTTCTTTCTTTCTTTCTTTCTTTCTTTCTTTCTTTCTTTCTTTCTTTCTTTCTCCTCTCTCTCTCTCTCTCTCTCTCTCTCTCTCTCTCTCTCTCTCTCTCTTTCTTTCTTTCTTTCTTTCTTTCTTCTCCTAAGCCAAACCTTATCCAACTTTATTAAAGATACTTTCCGTAACCAATCATAGTATTTCAGGCAGGACATGGGCAGACAATTATTAACAGTTTACAAGAACTTCCAAACTCCCATCTTGTATGGACTACCAACATCAGAAAGCCATTATAAAACCTAGTGAAGCCTTTGAAAAGCTCATTCAGTGCTTTGAAAAGGGGACGAGCTTAGAGTGAGGGTTGACATTTCACATTAAGGATGTTGTTTAACATCCGACCCTGCCTTTCAGGAAATGAACTGAAAACGGCGGAATTATTGTTCTGAATATTCACAATCTTGTCTATAAAAGGAACCGAGGCTCCTTTAAGGGTAGTTATCACTGCAAAGTCCAGATTGCCCAACAGACCAGCAAAACCACTTTTAGTGGGTCAGGTTCCAACAGTCCCTGGTTTTAAAGGAGTTAAGTCTATGTTTTTGGTACAGGGGGAAAGAGGATATAAAAAGTGAATTTAGTTTTCCCACGCAAGGCATTCTGTGCCATGGTGGCCACATATGTCAACACCAGGACGTGTCTACTGAGCCAAGAGGAGACTTTCTAAATCATCAAGGAGAGATGTTTTCCACTGACCACCATTAATCCAGCTTAGGAGACATTTTGCTAGTGACACACGTTCACACCACATGTGTCTGTGTGCTAACAACATCTCACTTGGCATCTCCAGCACCTTCAGCTTTCTGTGCCTGGTCTGTTTTGGCGTCTCCATTCTCTGCAGGATTATTTGCATCCTTGCCAGCATCTGCTTTCCCCTTCTTCCCCATGGGTACCTTCTCTCCCTTCTTTGCAGGGACCTTTTAAGGCTTGGGCTCTGCCTTTGGAAGAGCAGGTTTAGCAGACAGCCTTGTGGATCTTGTCTTGGCTCGTCCTTCTCTTTGGCTTTATCTCCTTTAGTGTCCCCTTCAGCCTATCTTTTGAGCATGGCTACCGCGGGGGACGTTGGCGCTGAACGCGGGAAGGAGGGGGGGGGTTCGGTCCAGCAGGGAGTCGTTTTTGCTGCTTCTTCACAACGCTCTGGAGGCATTTTCTTGATTGAAGTTCCGTGTTCTCCAATGGCCTCAGCTTGTCTCAAACTGACAAAAACTAACTAGCACACCTCTATGACTGCTACAGGGTAATAGTGCCCAACCAACATAGGGTATCAAGAGTCAATTAGTTCATTCTTGGGAGAATTTACTGTCTCATGTGAAACTGAGTATTCAATGAATTTGACACCTGTTCTTCTTCTTCTTATGACGAAGCCTATAATCAGCGGGCTGCTTTAAGCAGTATTTAATTTCTCTCTGGACTTAGGGGAGGACTGGTGAAAAGTTTAAGGATCTTCAAATTATTAATTTGTATCTGAAATCTTACTCATCTTGTTCATCATAAACATTGCATCTCACATTATTTCCAGGCTCTGTTTTCTTTAGAGCAATGTGACATCATAAATATAGCACAAAGATGATCCTCCTACTCATGAATGAGGAAGTGTTAAGAAATTTTTAGGATAAATTTCTGCCAAATTGTTTGAGCCTGTTGGCCTTTTTGTCTCAAAACTGATCCACATTCAATAAAAGGAAACAGAGAAGGAAGTTTAGGAAGTGGGAAAAGAAAACTTAAATGTGATATGATCTCATCAGAGGTGATTTTTCTTTTCGTGTAATATCCAATTTTATGGTTAATATTTTCAAACAGGCATTTATGTAAATTGGGCATATATGTTTAGCAATTAACTGTAAGAGTATTAAAGCCCTGTATTGAAACTTTATTTAGAATTTGAAAGAATACAAATAGTATCTGAAAACTGTACTTCAATTCAGAATTCCCTTTGTTGTAGCCTTGTTCTAGGACTCAATTCAGACAAGAGCACAGGGAATCTTCTGTGTATTCCTTTTCAAAAGTGGAATAACCAACTTTCCTATTTTATCTTCTTTTCACCATAAGCAATGCATCACAAATCATTACTTTTCTACCTAATGTTTCGTAGCTAAATTACCCTGAAAATGTCCAAAGGGAAAGCCTCTCAAAGAACAACTTAAAAGAGGCAAGCATATCTGAGTAAATGTGTTTTATAAGATGATTCACAGAACATGTCTTTTGTAAATTCTTGAGTGTCATTTTGAATGTGTTTTGTTTCTTCACTGTTCAGTAGCCTTATTCCTGCACTGTCATGAGCATCTCGTAATTACTATTGACATGCCTGGTCTTATAGCTTCCCATTTTCTCTCTGATACACCAGATATGGGGAGCAAATGGCCTAGAATGATCAAATGTAATGGTTGAGGAAATACATTTCAGGAAGTAGGGATACATTATATGGTCAAGGGTAGTCACAGGCTATTCTCTGTTTACTGTAATCTGTGGCTATGGACTGGCCAGTAACTCACAAAGATCTTCTCTCTAGTAAAACCACAATGCCATTCCGTTTCCTACACTGTAAAAACCCATCAAGAGTAAACCAAACTTAATATACCTGTATATAAGCCATTACAGCATTGGGCTAAGAAAGAGATGGTTATACTTATAGTTTGACTCTATGGTGAAATTTAGGCCAGGTAGAATATAGTTAACTCCTTCACAGGTTCCCATTTATTTATTTTTGTACAATTTCTTCAACTGAATCTACTCTCCAGAGGCAGTAAGACAGGATGCTTTTCATCCTGTTTATTTTTTGCATATGGTTATAGGATTGTAGAGATAGTAAGCATGAATAGCCTGTCATGCAGGTTTAACTCCAACCAAAGGATGATAGAGGATGACATTAGGAAAATGCTCCACCTTTAAGTGGGCAACAGTCTGTGCACTGGATTGCTCGTCAGAGTACAATTGCAGTGGACAAGCTCAACAGGCAAAGAAGATGTCATTTGTGACTGTTAAACAGGGGTGAAGACTCTTCCACAAAGGGAGAGAGATTGAGTTCAACTCTACCAAAGACATGTTTTTAACTACTGTAGAGAGCTAATAAAAGCGAAGGTTGGGGGACGAATGGCTGCTTGGTGCAGCTTGCACTGTTAACTTCCCACTTTGCTGAGACTGGGATATGGGGGAACTAACTTGCTCACTGATTACTTTTTAAGGAAATGACTCAAGGGCCCAGAGAAACACTGTTATGTTGAGGAAACCATTATCTTAAGGAACACAAATTTACAATTGTAAACTTCCGTTCAAAGGGAGATAATGGAATTCAATTAGGAGGAAGCCTGCTGAAGTTCAAGTCAGCTGAGGCGAATATTAAGGCCACCCTGAACAGTTAATCAAGGCTGGCCCTCGGGAAGACTACTGTGACATAAGTAAACTCTCTCTTTGACTTCCCAGAACTAATGTGATTGCACACAGGTGGAATGACTTATGCCTTGGATTTATACACACATGCATATACGTGCAAACATATATACATACATACATACATACATACATACATATATATAGTGTGTGTGTATGTGTATGTGTGGTATACATAGAAAAGCACACTTCTTTGTTATCCACATGGAATGCTATGCGTGAGATCTATACATGTATGTATATGTGTAGATGTACCTATCTATAGAAGGATATGCTTTATAGATGTGACACACATAGGAAAATGTATCTATCTCTACTTATTCCTTCATTTGTTCAAGAGGGAATGTGCCTAGATCAGGTCAATTTTAGGGCATGCCTGTGAGTGATTATCTTGGTTAGGATAACGGAGGCAGGAGACCCACCCTGAAAAGAGCAACACTATCCCCTTGGTTTGGTTCCTGGATGGAATGAAAAGGAAAACTCTAACTGAGCATCAATCACTCTTTGCTCCCTGACTGCAGACTCACTGTGACCAGCTGCGGACTCCTCACTGCCTTAGGTTTCTGCTACCAGGACTTCACAATGATGGACTGATTTCAAACTATAAGACAAAAAGTCCTTTCTCCCTTATGTTGCTTTTTTTCAGGGTGTGCCCATGGCAAAAGATTGTGTGGCTCACATTTACAACCTTAGTTTCTTGACTAAGGTAGTAGTTTCCTCTACCTCATTCCTACATGCAAATGCCATGACCCAAAGGAGATTTTACAAGATCGCCGTGGTAATGCTTGTCCTAGTTCTTGTTCTAGTGCTGCTTCCCAACTCAGAGCATAGCAAACATATGACTTGATCTGACAGAGAATCTCTTGGTGTTAGACTAATATCTTACAAAATCATTTTAGAAGGAAACAAGGGGAGTTTTATTCAATTATGTATTGATCTTTTTAAAAAGGTGTGCTTGAACAGAATTTTTTGTTGCATTGGATAAAAGCACTTCAAAGGCAGAAAACATATCAGTGGATTCATAAGTATGTTATTAAAATTATTTCTTATTAGTCTGTTTGAACCAAAATTAATCAAACTGGTTTATATCCCACCCATTCATAACTTGTAGCATATCTTTCTACATTGCCTTTCTTCCCATAACTATTCACTTTTCAAGTAAAACATAAATGTTGGATTACTTTCTGTCTGTTGTGTTAGACTGTGCATAGAGGGTGAAGGATGCAACACAGGACCGCAAGGAATTTGATCACGGTCGGTAAACCTGTATTCCATGTGGACAGACCTGAATTAGCTGGCAGTAGTCTCTCAAGTTCATAGAATAGAGGGAGGTAGGTCTGCAACAGTCATGTGCACACTACATGCTGGTTTACATTCATAAAATAATCGTAATGTCAATTATCTCAACTTGAGAGAATCTATATGAAACAACATTACCTAATCTGTTCTTAAGTCTTGTATCACTTGCAGACAAAAACATTAAGAAATGCTGCAGCATTTCTGCCCTCTGTCAGTGGTTTGGTAATTCCAGGCGTGGTAGAGCTAGCTGGGCAGTGGTTGCTATTTCCACAGCATCCTCTGCTATGATGTTCCCAACCTTACAATGATGCCAGGGATCCTTGCTCTCCACCCATTTTACCTTGAAGCCACTGTTTTCTCCCAGGTGCTGGGATTAAAGGTGTATGCCGCCACCACCCGGATTCTGTTTTCTAAAATTGTATATCATTTGAGGATTCCTGAAACTAGCAAGCTAGCAAACAAACAAACCCTGTGTACTCTTCAAATGGCCTGGTACAGACATCCAATGGATTTTGTAGGAATAACCAGTCTACATTATAATTCAGTTCAAGATCGGTAGACTTAGAAAATTGGCAGCTTTGGATTCTTTTAAATCTGAGATTACAAAGGCAAATGATTATAACATCGTAAGGTCAGTGGATTTTAAAATATTTAAGACCGTATAGCATAATAACATAAATATATTTGTGATTGTGAGCTATGTACATATGTGGGGGTGCACACATGCCATGACCTGGATATGGAGGTCATAGGACAAGTTAGAGTTTTGGTCCTTGTCACCAAGCTTACCAGAGACAGGATATCCTTGCTGTTTTACCTCTGCTTATGCCAGGCTAGCGTTTTCTGTCTCTGTTCTCTATCTCACCCTAAGAACATTGAGATTACAGACATACATTACCACGCACAACTTTCCAAGGGCTTGGGGGGATTTTTACCTCAGGTCTTCACATTTGTACATCAAGTACTTTTCCTAGTGAAGCTTCTCAATCCAAATATTTATCTTTAATTTGATGTCAAGAGAGACCTGGACTACATCTGCTAGTAACTATCATATTTTCTGAGAAGGGTCAATGGAAATTAGTGGCTTATTATAGTTCTGACTTTTTGATAATAACTTTGTTCTACCAATGTACTTGAATTGGTTTTTATCCATTTGTAGATATAATTTCACAAGAAAGAAACAGGCACATTTTTGGCCCTAGGTGACACGGGATGGATAAATTGTGAATGATGTATCACCTGTAGAAAATGTCTTCCTTTTTGTATTAATTTTGCTTGATGATAAGTTACATACATACAGAAATGGGACAATAGTTAGATAACTACCTATTTTAAGACATAGACACTTTTAAATAAGGTGGTTTACTTTTCTTCCTTTAATTTATAAGTGAGAAATGTTCTAAGAGGCTTTTGATCTGTTGGACCTTATAAAATACTCTGTAAAATTTAAAAATCTAAAAGAAATAGATAATTTTCTTAATTTATATCACATAACAAAGTTAAATCACTATCAGATAAAAATAATTTAAATAAACATATTACCCCAGTGAAATAGAAGCAATAACTAAAAGTCTTGTAACAAAAATGTCTATAACCAGATGGTTTCATCACAGAAATCTACCAGACGTTTAAAGAAGAATGAATGCCAACACTCCTTAAATTATTCCATATGATAGTTACAGGAGTATTGACATTTTACAAACCCATAGTTAGCCTGATACCTAAACAGTTTAAAGACCCAACAAAGTCCAATTTCTGCCCATGAACAAAGATGCAAAATCCCCAATATAATACTTTCCAACGAAATACAACTAACAATCTGAGCAACAGTGGAGAGGCTACCTTAAATGCCCTTCCCCCGATAATGAGATTGATAACTACCTTATATGCCATCATAGAGCCCTCATCTAGTAGCTGATGGAAACAGAAGCAGACACCCCCAGCTAGACACTGAGCTGAACTCCTGGAATCCTGTTGCAGAGGGGGAGGAGTGATAAGAAAAGGGGTCAAGACCAGGCTGGAGAAACCCACAGCAAGCGCTGACCTGAACAAGGGGGAGTTCATGGCCCCCCAGACTGATAGCTGGGAAACCAGCATAGGACCAACACAGACACCCTGAGCATGGGTCTCAGTTATAAGGCCTGGGCAGTCTAGTGGACTTCTGACAGTGGAACCAGGGTGTATGCCTGGTGTACGAAAGGACTTTGGGAGCACATTCCCCATGGAGGGATGCTCCCTTAGCCTAGAGACAGGAGGGAGGACATAGTCCCTATTCCAAATGACTTGACAGATTTTGATGATCCCTCCTGGAAGGTCTCACTGTCCCTGTGGAGTGGGGGAATGGGATGGGAGGGGGGTCGGGGGAATGGAAGGAGGGAGGGAGGGAGAAAGAGAAGGAGGAAGAGGGACCTGGGATCAATATGTAAAATATAGTATGTCAACAATATCTTTCACCAAGACCAAGCAGTCTTCATCTCAGAAATTCAGGAATGGTTAAACACATGTAAATCAGTTAATGTAATCCACCACATAAAAGCAGTGAAAGACAAAAGCCACATGATAATCTCATTAGAGGAAGAAAATGTCTTTGACAAAATCCAACACCCTTTTTATATTAGTCCCAGGGGCATTAAGCATAAGGGATATACCAATATAATAAAGGCGATTTACATCAAGCCTGCAGCCAACATCAACCTAGGTAGAGAGAAACTTGCTGGTGGTCCTGCCAATAGAGCAGCAGGTGGCATTTGAGCTTCGGAATCGGCCCCCCACCCCCGAATAAAAGTCACTGATGGCCTGTGGATCTAAAATGTTTGTTACAGCTGCTGTGTCTTTTCCTGTTTGCCATGGCCAGCCTTTATCTCTGGTATCTGGCATGGTGTGAATGGGCATGGGGGAATCCCCACTGCCTTTAATGTAGTGATTATCTCGTGGAAATATCCTGTTCAACTGGGCATGTTTTACCTGTGGATTATCATGAAGATGGTTTTCTCTTAAGCTGAAATGTTTAACTGAAGTAATATTTTATACAATAATGGTGTTAGTTTAAGTAGAATTTTGATGATTAGAGGTTTTTAACTAATGTAGTGAGGGATTATGATAGAGGTTGGTTTAGTAGGAAAATTAATATAGGTAAAGTAGGAAACAAGGTTACCTCTACCCCTGAAATAAAACCACATACCTATGGACACCTGATTTTTGATAAAGCCAGAAATGCACACTGGGGAAAAGAGACAGCATGAAACTTAATTCTGTGGGGCCTGTCAAAAAGGGAACACACACACATACACACACACACACACACACACACACACACACACACACACACACATACACCTCCAATATGTCAGGTTCTCACCTAGGGTGCTGATAAATGACAGGCCTTCAGCACATCAGAGAGACTGAAAAGGAGATGATGTAGGGGAATTGCTGGACAGACAGACAGACACAAGAGGACTTTTTTTGAGGGCAAAAGCTTTGTTCTTCATTTTGATATTCTTTCTTCTGTTTGTTCTACTGTATTATTTTTCTGTTCTGTTCTTCTACCCTGGTGTTTCCTTTCTTCTTCTTGATGACTTCTTTCTCACTACTTTCTGATGTCTTCCTTTTACCTTCTTTCTTTTTTCCTTATAGCTTATATACCCTAACAAAATCTTTGAGCAATAGAAAAATTACAAGTGTTTACATTCTATTTTTAAGTGAATGATTACAATGAATACAAGTAAAAAAAAAAACCAGCATGTTTTCTATGTCCCTTACATGGTTAAACATTTTACATACTACAAGTGAACAATAAATTATCCCCAAGAACCCACATACAGTTAAACATTTATCTTCTAGTCTTCTCATAGATCAGGAGCCTTTTAACCATAACCATTTACATTAGCAGTATTTTTTTATAATTGGAGAAAATCAGGTTACTTGTTTTACTTTTCATATTTTAGAGTTCTGTCCAATTATCTTAACTAACCATCCAATTCCTTGTTTCCTAGCTACAGGAAGTCAATAGTTTGAAGCTTTGCTTTAACTATGATGCACAATGAAACTCAAGACCACATTTCCCAATATCAAAAAGAAACCTCACAAAACTGAAAACCTTTTGTATGTAAAGGACACCACGATTTGGACAAATCAGTAGCCTACAGAATAGAAAAATATCTTTTTTTTTTAACTAGCGGACTAATATTTAATATATAGAAAGAGTTTAAAAAAAATGGACACCAGGGAAACAAATAACCCAATTAAAGTGTGGGGTATAGAACTAAAGCGCATTCTAAAAAAAGGAAACATAAATGGCCAAGAAACAAAGAAAGGCTCAACATCCTTTGGCATCAGGGGTATGCAAATCAAAACTACTTTGCAATTTCACACCAGTCAGAATGGCCAAGATCAATAAAACAATTGACAGCTCATGCTGTTGAGGATGTGGTGTAAGGTGAAGCCTCATCTATTGCTGATTGGAGGGCAAACCTGTACAGCTGCTTTGGAATCAGTGTGCTGGTTCCTCGGGAAGCCAGGAATAGATTTGCCTCAAGATACTTCTGAGCATGTACCCTAATGACTATCTACATCCTACTACACAGAGGCACTGCTCAATTATGTTCATTGCTATTTTATTCATAATAGCAAGAAACTGGAAACAGTCTAGATGTCCATCAATTGAAGAATGTGCAAAGAAACTTTGTCCTGTAGTAGATGGGAATAAATGCAGTGATCCTTATTTGAACAATGTACAGGGTTCTTGGAACACTAAAGGAGATGTTTCCATCAAATCCACCTTCTCTTACAGCTCAGGAAACCTTGGGGAAGAGGTGAGAGAGAGACAGAGAAAATGGAGAGACCAAGGAAACAAAGCCTTCTAACTACAGCAGGACTGAAACGCATATCACAGAGGTTGTGGCAGTACGGACAGTGTCTGTGCATATCTGGGCCCCATGGATTCCCAGTGTTCAGATTAGAAGTAGTCACATGTCCACAACCTTAACCCAGAAGTTATTCCAAAACTGATAGACACTCACTAATAAAAAAGATGTTTTCTCCAGTGGACTTTCACTGGGCATACAAACCACTCTGAAGGCCAGGTCCCAGGCCCCTCAGTGTATGGTCAACATAAAAGGAACTCCATGATATTTTTATCTTCTTTTGATTTTTGTTTGTTTGCTTTGTGTCCTGATACTTTGCTATATTTTTCTTCTTTTCTTTCCCTATAGTCTGTTTCTGTTTATACTATGATTTCAGATTTTGCGATTTAGGGGATTTGTGTGCATGGGAATGTGTGTATCTCTGCATCCATGTGGCCTTCATATGCTTTTTCTCTGGCTCCTTGTTTTTCTGTGTGTTTGCTTGTTTTTGTCCTGTTCATGTTTGTTTCTATTTTATTACTTTTCTTTCTTTATAAATAACATTTGTAATGAGAGAGAACAAGAAAGGGTATGGATTTGTGTGGGTGTGGAGGGTCTAGAAGGAGCTGGGGAACCAACATAACATGGTCAGAATATAGTGTATACTACATCTATTTCCAATAAAAATATTAAAAACAAAATAAAGTAAAGTAAAGTAAGTAAAGTAAAGTAAAAATAAATGTAGATAAACTTTCCTTAAGGGGTACTTATGGGAAGCTTTTGAGGGTCTAGACTGATCTCTCTGCTCATTTCTTATGTCTCTCTATTACTTTTAACATCCATGTTTCAATTTATGATAAAAGCTTTTCTTAACAAACTCAAACCTTTCTTCATGAAAAAAATAAAAAGAAACCTCTACTGAAATAAAATTCAATACCTTTTTTTTTACTAACTTGTTCTCTTCTTTTGCCTTTGGTCTAATTTATCACAAATTACACACACACACACACACACACACACACTCACACACACACTCACACACACTCACACACACACTCACACACACTCACACTCACACACACACACCACACACACTCACACACTCACACACACACACTCACACACCCACACACTCACACACACCCACACCCACACACTCACACACACACACACTCACACTCACACTCACTCACACACACAGACACATATATATATATATATACACACACACATACACACACACACTCACACACACATACACACACTCACACACACACACTCACACACACTCACACACACACACACTCACACACACACACACTCACACACACACAGACACATATATATACACACACACACACACACACACACACACACACACACACACATACACACACACACACACACACACACACCACACTGTTCAAGTTTGGGTCTATAGCCAAATGTTTTCCCTCTAGGAATATGTTAAAAAAGGAAAAGGTCTAGCAAAGTGCTATGGTCCTGTAAGGCATGAGAACCACATTTAAGTATTTGAAAAGACTTTAAAATATTGTTATGGCCCCATGATTTTTTCCCAATCTACTTTTCAATGTGTTTTCTCATAGAAATGAGTGTAAAATCTCAAAATGACACGGCATGCAGCAAGGAAAGTCAGGTTTCAAAGGAAACCTGGATTCATGAGCCTACTCCATAGATAGACCAAACATATCCATGAATAAGGGTGATTGAGGCATTGAGTTGTTCTCATACTTCATATTTGATGACATAAACAGTCAGTATTGTTATATGCCTGTCTCCCTGATACACAGAAAAAAGTAACAATCAGAGACACATGAGATAAGGTAATGTTTAGATCCCTGAACTCGGCTTAGGAACTTGCATGCAGGGATAGAATGTACTGCTAAGTTTGTGAGGGTTACCTGAGTAGAAATGAAGTAGGTCTAGGTGGAGCTGAAATTGAGTCCCAGATCTTTCACAATCTCCTGAATAGTAATAAAGAATTCCTAGGGACTGATAATAAATTCACACTTGGAATTATGGGAGCAGAGTTTATCTTGAGTCACTTCTTTAGACTTAATGGATGCTGGTTTTCTTATCACATTGATAAGCCTGAATTCTATAAAATGTTTTTCTACTATGCTGCATCTTGTCTTTCAGATCAGACTTTCTGCTTCTATTAGGCTAAGTTACAGACCCTCTAATGCTCTCCTCTCTACTTTGATGAAATCTTGTGTCTCATGAAATGCTTCCTTTTCTATTTTACCACTTTTTGAAGTATAGTCTGTGAATCTGGTTTATTATTAGGGCTATGCTAGGAAGAAAATGCATCAGATAAGGCCAGGGCTTAAAGGTATAAACCACTTCCTTACTGTATGTTGTTTCAGAAACCTTAGTTCGCTTGAGTTATTGTGTTTCTAAGTCCATTCATTGACCATTTCCAGTTCTCATTCTGAGAGGATGCCATTGTTTGTAGGAAAACAGTTAATGACTAATGTTCTCTAGAATGATCATGGAGGAAGCGTCTATTTGATGCTTTAAACATGATTCATGTTCATGTCCCTAAGTAGTTTGTCTGAGTTACTTTGAAGACCGAGATTAGTCCTGCTCATTTTCATTTCCCCCAAGGGTGCACAGGTACCTAATCATGTAAGAACTTAATATTAATTTATTAAATTGATAAAGAAATAAGCAACTCAAAAGTTAAAGAGGTTGCATCTGGTAGAGTCTTTGGATATTAGAAATTCTCACATCTTGTGTGAAAGATAGACAGACAGACACACACACATACCACAGACACACACCCACACATAACACACACACACACACACACACACACACACACACAGACACAAAGACACAAACACATACCACACACACACACACACACACACACACATGCACAGACACAAAGACACAGACAGACAGACAGACAGACACACTCAACTTTACCTAGATTTTGTTTAAGGCCTTGATGACTTGTCTTTAAGCCCCCTATATGTTTCAGGCATACTGCTAAACTCTAACCCTGTAGGATGATGAAGACCAAGTGTCTGTCTTTGAAGGGTGCTTGGATATTTCTGAATATGTAATCTCTGCCAGTGTTTACTAGTCCAACACTTCTTTATGCATGCCAAATTGTCTTCAGTTTACAAGAGCAGATGTCTTAATCTACTATTTTTCATTATGAGTGAGGTATAACATTGTTAAATATTTCTGAGAAGTCAATTAAGAATATTGTTTCGGGATTTTTAAGCATCCAGATGTGGTAAATCCTGCTGATTCCACAGGCTCCAAACCTCTCGATTCTGTTACAGAATGAATTGTAAATTTATTTCAACTCCTACTCCCCACTATTGACAGAATTTGTGTGGGTGGGAACAGTCTTCACTTTTAAGCAGAATAACAGATAACTCTGTTGCAGCTTGTCAGGCTTTAGACACATGTCTAAATAGCTTGGCTACATTTTAGATGAATTGAGTCCATGTATGCTTCTGCCAAAGAGAATTGGATAGAAATAAGTTTGTTTTGTAATGATGATATCATTCATATGTTTGTTCAACAAGTATTTGTAAAGTGGTTAATAGTACCAGACACCACAGAAAAAAAATAAGTCATAATAATATAACCTTCAACAAGACATTACAGTTTATTAGAAGACAACAACTAATAAAATAAAATGATGAGATCTTTACATTGGAAAAACAGTGAGAAAGAGAACAGAGACACATAGTAAAAATGCGACTACTCTGTAAGAATATAATTTTGTAAGAAGACAATTCACAGAGTAGCTAAAAGTCAGAGGTTTGAATGAGAATGACATCTAAGAGCTAATATGCATGAACGATTGGTCCCTAGTTGGTGGAACTGTTTGGGAAGGATTGGGAGATTGTTGTGTGACAAGACTTTTCCGGGAGAGACAGAAAACACATGTCTACTTACTTCAGATAGAGAACCTATGGTAGACTAGAGTAATGATAACACCAAATCTAACTTGATGGACCAATGAGTTTTATTGAGGTTACTTACAGGAATATGGGTGAGGGGTTACTTACAGTAGCATAAATGACTACTTACCCCAAATCTTACCCCATAACAGGTGAGAGCTCGCAAAAGCTGGGCACACTGCACAGCCTGCAGGAGTCTCAGCAGATTGGAAAATGTTCTTCTGATGTAGGCCTCTCCAGGCAGCTGGCCTGGTCTCCTCTTCCAAGCTTGGCTTTTTACTCTGACATAAAGTGGCCCAGAGAATCTTACTGGTTTCAGGGACTCCCCGAAGCTATTCTTAATTATCTTCTAATTTAAAGAGGTTATCCCTGGGGACAGAATGTTTCACTCTCAGAGGGAACTGTCATACAAGAGAGCTGTGGTCTTGCTGGAGGAGGTGGAGGTTTCCAAAGCTCACACTATTCCCACTGTGCCTATTTCTCCATTTCAAATTTGTGATGCAAGCTCTCAGCTGTTCCTGCGTTCCTGCCACCATGCCTGTACTCTACCATCATGAGCTCAAATCCTCTGAAGCCAACAGCGCAATGAAATACTTTGGTCATGGTGTTTTGTGGAAACGATAGAAAAGTAACTAAAACAAGTTCTTAAATTAAAAAATAAATACAATTTACTGAGGGGCTAGGGGAACTGCAGAGGGCAGGGGAATATCACTGAATAGATGTGGGATTACATGACCAGGAAAGCTAAGGATGAATAGGCCTGTTGGAAAACTGCTTGCTTGACTGTTGTGTAGGTGCATGATGACATACACTGAACTAAGGAACAAAACATCAAATGAAACTGATGTGCAGGGAACGAACGAGGTCATATTAAAGCCCTCAGGTGGCTGGATGGTGAGTAGGTGGGGTCGATATACGGCAACAACGGAAAAGGAAGAACGAGAACTCCTGTGACATGAATCAGTAGCTGATTGTGAAGACCTTGATTGAACCAGGTAAGGAGCAAATCTGCCTAGGACAACAGCTACAGCATTTACTTTCGAGGACATAGAAGCAAGTAGGAAGAATGGACCCACATTTTTGTGTTGCTTAGGGATTGTTAGAACGGATGAGTTGGTGTTGGTTAAGTAGAGCTGAGATAACTCAGAATGCTCATATATATGAGAATGAGGGTGACTGGGGAACATAACAGAGAGGCTTTCACACATGTGCAGATAAGTCAGTGTTCAGGCACGTGCACATGATTCAGGGTTTAGTGACGTGCAGAGGAGCCAGGGTTCACTCATGTGCAGAGGAGCCAGGGTCCAGGCTCATGCAGAGGAGCCAGGGTTCAGACACATGCACACGAGTCAGGGTTTAGGCACGTGCAGATGAGTCAGGGTTCAGATATGTACAAGATGGCCCATGATGATATGTACAAGATGGCCAAGAAACAAACGTTTGGAAAGGTAGAAAAAGGATCAAATAATCATAGACCATTCAGAAGTAAAATGATTTGAAGAGACAGAAAGATAGATAGGAGTGGAGTTAAACAGACGAACATAACCCATTGTAGTTTTTAGACTCGCAAGCATCGGGAGTATTTGTGATACACTTCCATTGAGTTAGAAAGAACGAGAGTTAAAATGTGTTGGAGAATGGATGTAATGAGGAAAGCAGGCAGAGCCTAAACCTTCCAGAAGAGTTTCAGTGGGAGCTGGCAGGAGCAGGAGAAACAAATGGAAGGAAAAGTGAGTGTGGGGAGTGCTTTAGGTTTTCTCGTACAGTAGAAAATCAAACTTATTTTTCAGTAGGAAAAATTCAGCAGAGAAGTTAGATGCATTTCAATCTCCTGCTCATCATAGAGGTAAGAGGCAACATCTCCTGGAAATTGTTTTTGACAGTTATCTTCCAGTATTCAAACAATGTTCCTTTACAATAAGTTAATTTTTTTTTCAGTAATATTTTCAGTAGCATGAAGGAAAAAATTTCTTCTGTGCTGATATTTGGTATGCTAAAAAATATTCTCTGGAGGATGGGAGCGAATGCATTCATTGGTCTGTACTATGAAGTAAAGAATAAAGACACCTGGAAAATAGGTAGAGAATATGCCTACATAGAGGGATAATGGACAGTTGTGACTGAGGAAGGCTGCAGAGATGACGACTCAATAAGGCACTAACAGGAATGAACATATATATATATATATATGTACATATATGTATATATAATACACATGTACATATTTTAATAGAATGACACTTCTCTCTTCTAATTGGCATGCAATAGAAATAAGTTGCATCAAATCAACATCACAAGAGCTAACTTTAAAAAGATGGCTGAATATTCAATTATATGCTGCACAGTTCTTTATACAAATGAGCAGGTCCAGTAGATATTCAAAGTGTGGGCAGTATTCCACACTGCTCAACTGAAGTTGACTGCGCCCCATTAAGTTTTTGGAGATAGTTTCATTTGTCACAGTTCTTTGGGGGCTACTACCAGCAGGTACTTAACAGGGACCAGGGCTGCTGCCAAACGTCTGTGGGAAGGG
This sequence comes from Cricetiscus sungorus, assembly GCA_030556225.1. Taxonomy (NCBI): domain Eukaryota; kingdom Metazoa; phylum Chordata; class Mammalia; order Rodentia; family Cricetidae; genus Cricetiscus; species Cricetiscus sungorus. The sequence goes on along the minus strand of JANBXA010000731.1, from coordinate 8,750,192 downwards.
CACAGAATAGCTAGGCGTAGAATATCAGATCATGTTGAGAATGGCTGCAGGCATCCTTTGTAAGCTTTGTCTCATATGACATCAGATCATGGGAAAGTACTTATTTTTTATTAAGCTTCGGTATTAGAGATGCCTGCTATTTGAATAGTAATAGGACCTGAATTCCATTAGCAATTTCACATCACAAAGCAATTTGAGTGCAAGGTATAGACACTTCTAGCTTTCCTTTTCTCTCCAACTCCTGCCCCTCCCATTTTTCATTATTAATATCTTGAATTGGTGTAATTGTTAATGATAAGTTCTAATCCTGTCATTTTTTTTTTATTTTGGCCTCTCAAGAAGCTAAATTTATTTGCCTCTGGTAGAAATGATCTCATTTTAATTTCTATATGCAACCCTTTTTTCTTTTTCTATGTGGATTTCTTTTTGTTTGCTTTGATGTTGTCATCCTTCATGGAATAGCTTTAAGTTATTTCAAGCACTTTGGAAGAATTGGAACATAATCCTAGTTGCACATAAATAAAACACCATTAATCACATAGCACCCCTGAAGAGGTACCCTAAGTATGAGACACATCTTTTAAGCAATATTGTAGCTTATTTAACTAGAGTTTAGATAAGAAAATTAAAAAATACTTTATCTAGTCCATTTTATGAAAATCCTGTTGTAATGGTCTGATCTTAGGCCCGTCTCCCATTTGCACATCAGAGCTGGGAGCAGAAATAGCTGTTATGAAGGACCTGGTCATACACAGCCCGCTCTGTGGAGTGGTTTTTAAATTACTTTTGGGGACTCATCAATAGCAAAAATGTATCTATCTGATGCACACTCTATAAGCAGAAAATTTTCTCTCAGATAATTAAAATTATATTTGGACATTTCGATAGTTTCTATTATTGTGATACTCTGAAGATGGAGAATACGAGGGAATTTTCAAAAACTACAACGATATCGCTTTACTTCTTCTGCCAAGGAAAGTAAGCATTTATAAAATGCACTTTAATCTCCTGTTTTTGAAAATAAGAGATTTGCAGGATGTTTTTGAGAATTTCATGCTTGAGTACTCTTTACCTCATTTCTACTCTTCTTCCTCCAACTCCTGTGTTCCCACTGCCTCTCAAAATCATGACCTCCTCTTCTTTACTTACTGATGCGCATGCATGTGTACTATGTAAGTAAGCTAGAGCTCATTTAATGTTGCTCAGCTGTCTATGTTTCTGGGGCTAACACCTTGGGGGTGGACACAGTGCCTCGTCAAAAAAAGCTTCTTTTTACAACAGACAGAAACCATTTCAGAAATCTACAAGTGGTCAGGATGCAGAGACCAACAGGTAGCAGAATGGTACTCAGGCCCTACTGTCGCATACATAGAACACGATCCCTACTCCTAAGGCATAGCACCATCCTGGGAGAGGGGCTGGAAAGATAGTAAGAGACAAAAGACCAGGCCTTCTGTTGTGAGATGGTGCCTTCTCTGTATCCTAGGGAAGCTGCACCTTTGAAATCTCTAAAATACAGCCATATAAGTAAGACCTGCTGCTGGGATCTTTTGCGTCTATAGCCTGGTTTCCAATTTTGTGTTTTTATATGATTTTTATGTATGTGCGAGTGTGTCTCTGCCTCTGTATGAGTTTCCTGAGCTTTTTGTGTTTCTTCCTTTTTTCCTACTTTTGTTAGTTTTGTCCTGGTCTGTTTTTGTTTTGTTTTGTTTTTTAGTCACCTGTTTGTTTTCTAATGAGAGAGGAAGAAAGGGTATGAATTTGGGTGATGAGGGTGATGGGGAGAATTAGGGAGGATTCAGGGCAGAGAAAACAGTGATTATAAAATATTGCATAAAAAAATCTATTTTCATTTGTGAGCCTAGCCTTTAATGGTTGAGCTAATAACAGGTCACAGAATGGGAAAAGATCTTTACCAACCCCACATCTGACAGAAGGCTGATTTCCAAATATATAAAGAACTCATGAAGCTAGTCATAGAAACACCAAATAAAAAAGTGGGGTACAGAACTAAGCAGAAAATTCTCAATAGAGGAATACAAAATGGCTGACACTTAAGAAATTGCTCAACATCCTTAGTCATCAGAGAAATGCAAATCAAAACAACTCTGAGATACCATCTTACACCTGCCAGAATAGCTAAAATAAAATAATAATAATAAAAATAAACAAACAAACAACCCCCCCAAATACACCAAATGACAGTTTATGCTGGAGAGGATGTGGAGATAGGGGAACACTCTTCCATTGCTGGTGGGAGTGTAAACTTGTGTGGTCACTTTGAAAATCAGTATAGTGTTTTCTAAGGGAAAGGGTATCAGTATAACCCAAGATCCAGCATTTCCACTTTTAGGCACATACCCAAAGGATGCACATTCAAAAAACAAGGACATCTGTTCAACTATGTTCATAGTGGTGTTATTTGTAATAGCCAGAACCTGGAAGCAACCTAGATGCCCCTCAACCAAAGAATGGATGGAGAAAATTTGGTCCATTTATAAAATGGACAAACAACACACACACACACACACACACACACACACACACACACACACAAAACAACAACAAAAAACAAAAACAAAACACACTGAAATTCTCGGGCAAATGGGTGGAACTAAAAGAAACCATCCTGAATGAGGTAACCCAGTCACAAAAAAGGCAAACACGGTATACACTCAGTCACATGTGGATTTTAGACATAGACCAAAGGATTATCAACCTACAATCCACACCTCCAGAGAATCTAGGAAACAAGGATGATCCTAAGGGAAACATACATGGTTCCCCAGAGAAGAGGAAAGGGACAAGATCCCCTGAGAAAATTGGAAGCACGGGGGTGGGTACGGGTGTGGGTGAGGGCAATGGGTGGTAGGAAAAAGAGAAGGGGAGGAGGACATGAGAGATCAGGAAGACTGAGAAAGGGAAGAATAAGAGATAGCTTAATAGAGGAAGCTGGCATTATAGGTTTAAAGAGAAACCTGGCACTAGGGAAATGTCCAGAGATCCACAAGGATGACCCCAACTAAGAATCTAAGCAATATGGAAAGGCTAACTTTATGTCCTTCCCCTATAATGGGATTGATGACTACCTTAAATGCCATCCTACAGCCTTCATCCAGTAGCTGATGGAAGCAGAAGCAGACACCCACAGATAACCACTCAGCCAAACTCCTGTAATCCAGTTGTAGAGAAGGAAGAAGGATGAGCAAAGGTGTCAAGACCAAGTTGGAGAAACCCACAGAGACAGCTGACTTGACCTAGTGAGAGCACATAGACCCCAGTTGTGAAGCTGGGGTACCAGCATTGGACCACACCAAGGCCTCTGAATCTGGGTGTCAGTTGGGTGCCTGGGCAGTTCTGGGACCTATAAAAGTGAAACCAGTATTTATCCATAGTGCACAAATGGACTTTGAGAACTCATTCTACATGGAGGGATATTTTCTCAGCCCAGATAAATGGAGGAGGGCTTAGGCCCTCCCCCACTTTGGGATGTGGATAGGGGATGGATGGGGGAGTCAATGGGGGGCATGGGAGGGTCGGAGGGAGGAGAAACTGAGATTGATATGTAAAATAAGATTGCTTCTAAATTTAATACATAAATTAAAAAAATCTATTTTCAACAAAAATCAAAATTATAAGTAAACAAATAACAACAATTCAAGAGACATGTCAAAGGAGGAATTTAGCCAGCACACAAAATGCTGCAGTGGGGATGGGTAGGGAAGAGAAGGAAGGGAAATGGATTTAACTCTTGTTAGAGGCCTGGGGTTATCTATGAAAACACGGTTTCGTGCTGCAGTGGTGTAAGTAGAACATGAGGAGCCTGGGCTAGGGAGAAACTCCACAGACTGCAAGGCAGTGGCCACTAACCTGGACGTGGGGCAAGTGTCAATAAGGCTATGATGAACAAAGGAGAGATACAGGAGAATACCCTGCTGGCCACAGATGTCACTGAGCAGGAAGGCAGAGTGAACTCTTCTAAAAGCCCCCGTCACGTGCTTTTACCACTCACCTTCCCTGATGTCTTCCAGATGGAACAATGTCTTGTAAAATGAACAGGAGCCACAAGCGTCACTGTGGACTTAGATATTCTGCAATGATGTCAGGGGACCTGTGCATCTCTGAAGGTGGACCCCCTCATCAGACTGGCAAATTTCACTAACTTAGCCTGGGATGGTGTAGAACATTATTTGTCTGAGGAGTGCATGACATGTAAAACTCACCTTGTGATCCCTGTAGAGGATTCAGTTCATGGTGGAGGTAGATACTTATATTAAAACCTGAAAATGACTGCTCTGTAAAACATGGGAAGAAGAAACGCTAAACACCATCAAGTAGGAGGTCACACATCATTTTGTAGCAATATGCACAAAGGTCAGCACTGTGGGACTGCCGTTAAAAAGGAAAAGTACTCCCAGTTCATACTCCTGGGCATGGAGGGAACTTGCTAGGTTGTCCTGGCTGCAAAGTCTTCCAAGGGCAGGAGACAGTCACACGTCTGAGAAGGTAAGTATGGACCTGCCTGCAGGCCAGGGGTGGAGTGCATGACCTCTCAAGACCCCTGTGGGGCTAGGTGTCTCTGATTCTATTAGAAAATTAAAAGTGGAAGATTCATGTTGTGCATTAGAAATTGCATTAAAAATGTTAACTCTGTCACGGGGCGATAATCAGTGAAATATTTCACGCTCTGTGAGGCATTAGCAACCTTGAGGCTCTTTGTGAGTCTAGCACTGTGGAATGACAGCTTGCTTAAGAATCTGATGTACAGGAGGCTGGGGTCATGCACACTAGTTAGAGAGCTGATAGCTTTTGCCTTGGAAGCTCAGGATTTGACATTGAAATGGTAATTTACTATTTGCGTTGTGCTAGGTCATCCGTCAACATCTATGGCACGGATACATCTGCATAATATGCTTGTATGATGAGACTTTACTGTGTCTTCTATCATTTTTTTTTTTTAAATCGGTGAATATTGGAACTGAAGGCTCATTTAGAGTTATGCTGCATGAGTTACTTAGTTACTAATAGAGGTGTTTCTGTACTGGACAGTGTGACTTCAAATCTGAAGAAAACAAAGGCAGATGCGTTCAATTGTTTTCCACGACAGTGATGGGTGGGAGCTTAGTCAAAGAAGACATCCTTGCGTCAGCTTTGCCTGAATTCTCCATGTCGGATATCCCGAGGTGCTTGTTTGAACCCACGAGTTTCAGGCCTTCCTGGGAAAACAGGAGACTACTAAACTTTCACTGCAAACAAATGGAAAATGGAGAAAAGAAAGCAAGACTCACCATGTGAACACCATTTAAAGATCCAGAAGCTGTCCATGGAGAATATGTAGAAAAGTCATGTGGCCATCGCCCTAGGCCAGCCAGGGAGGTGCATTCTGGGAAGTCAGGGCAAAGGTTACACTGGGCCAGTAGGAGGCTGATAGTCTGGGTTTGTTTGTTACTGGAAAGCAGCCATCAAAAGGAAGTCATGGATCAGCCATTCTGTCAGCGGGGGTACTTTCTCCTAGGCAGACACAGTTCAGCGTTTAAGCTAGGCTGTTAGCAACAGGCAGATGAACACCAGGGCCCACGAGTGATCAAGGAAGGGCAATGTGTATTCCCAGGACAAATTTTGGCATAATTGCTAAAAGTAGATTCAGCAAACATGGGTAAACCCAGCTCTCTTGTTTGTTGGCTATGTGACTTTAGCCAAATTAACTGGAGCCCTGCATTTGCAAAGTAGTGAGGATGTGACGAAACTCATTTGGTTGTTATGACATAATATAAAAGTAGAATACACATGAAAGTATTCAGGGATGACCATATAACATATGGTTGAGTGCAGGTGTGCATGAGAGAGACAGAGACAGAGATAGAGTAGTAGAGATTTGGGGTGCAATGCTATATGGCAGACACCATCCTGGAAAGCTGATTTGGAATCTGAATTGTAATCCTATCATATATTAAGATGGGATAGTGCTTTTTATCTTACAGAACTGTCATAAGTAAGTCAATATCATTATAAGGCCTTGTGTGATCCCATGGAAAATGCTGACTGAATGATAAAAGACATTGCTTATATTAGTATATTAAGTGACACTGGGATGACCTGTAGGGTTTTTTTTTTTTTTTTTTTGATATGACACACTTTGAAGACTCCCCATGGAAGGCCACACCCTCCCCAAGGAGCAGAAAGGAGATGGTGGTGGTGGGCAGGGGAGGAGAGGGAAGTGGGATTGACATGAAAAACAAACTTGTTTCAAATAATAAAAAAATTATAAAAAACAATTTAGAGAGTTTCTCACATGACCTAGAAATCACTGACTGTACTAGGCTGGCTGATGGAAGACCCCTGAGACCCTCCTGTCTGAACTTCACCAGTGCTGAGATGGCGAGTGTGCACCACCATGCCTGGCTTTCTTTTGGACGTATGGGGATTGAATTTAGGTTCTTACAGTTGAACAGCAAACGACAGAGTGAATTATTCGTCTGCGTTCTTGAAAACCATTTTTACGGTGACAAAAATTGTGACTATGGTATGCCTCATAAACAAATTTGACTTCTGGCAGTTCCTAATTCACAATCCATCCCCCACCAACTGAAGTGATTGCTTATTTCAGTGAGTGTTCTCAGAACACTGCCATCTTTATATATACACAGGAAGGACACTCTGGCCTTTCCAGTTCGAGACACAACTTTCTGTGTTTCGAGGCTCTGCCCTACATCCCTACATGGCTGTTTTGTTTGTGGATGCCTGTAATCTTTTTTTTTTTGTTTGTTTGTTTGTTTGTTTGCTGTTTTTTTGACTGATATGATGTATCTTTTAAAATTTACTCATTCTTTTGTTGAACTCTGACTATATTAATTAATGGTTTTACTTGTCTCTTAATCTGAAATCTTCTCTAACATCTTCTACAATAATCACAATGGGATATTTTTTTTCCTGTATTGCTGAATTGATAGGAGATGTCATTCTGTAAATATGTTTCTTTTATTGGTTAAAAATAAAGCACTGTTGGCCAATAGGAAAGCAAGATGGGCAGGACTAAGAGACAAGGAGGAGAGAGGAAGTAGGAGAGAGGAGATTCAAGATGGAGGATGGAGAGAACAGAACACCAGCCCCTCTTTCTGGTAAGATGAGACCATGTGGAAATACTTAGATTAATAGAAATGGGTTATTATTTAAGACAGAGCTAGCCGATAAGAAACTAGTAACAGGCCAACAGCATTATATCAAATATATAGTCCCCGTGTGTTATTTGGGGCTGGCAAGGTGGTGGGATCAGACCAGTGGGAAAAACTACTCTTAACACTGAATATCTTGTTTGCCTGAGGTTCAGATACAGTGTTTGCTTAGATAGACATTACTATTACCAACACCCATTGCCTGCCAGATAGCTCACATAATCATTAGGTAAGAAAATTCTCATAATCTGACTGTAAGAGTGACCACAAAAATACCACAGCAAGCACAGAAAGAGTATAACTAATACATAGTGAAATAAAGTAGTTTTCAAATAGATGTCTTTAGCCTCTTTTTCTTGCATATGAGTAAAGTTCTGTTCAGAGAGACTAAAATAAACTTGAAAACTTGTGAAGGTCTTGCAGACAGTGACCAACATGGATTTGGACTTCCTGGAATCCCCAGCTCAAATCTTCACTAGATCCCAACTCCATGCACGTGTTCACATTCATCAAACCCCATTTCTCTTATTTATTCACTTGAGCTTTGCCTGTTCATCCTGCCCAAGTACGTTATCCCTTCTGTGACTTTAGTGCAAGTCTGAGAGTTGATTTTATACTTCTCTGGTATAGAATATACTCAATTCTGTGCTTGAGAGACCGCATGTTCTACAAACCCTTTCTGAGGATTAAAAATCACAGATTCTTATAAAATTTCCCTGCACTATGAAATCAGCATTTTCTTGCCCTTGAGTACTTTAAAAAGGTGTCTCAACAGGCATTAAAACTTCGAAGATGAGTTTCTTCCAGCCCACACTTCCTTTTATGCCGTCGAGACCACACAGGGAGATGCATTTTGTGGAACCTCTGCTTGGCAACTGTGATTCTTTCTGTCTGACTCCCTGTGGACTTTCAGGGCAGGGATTTGTGATATCAGCGTATTTATGCAACAGATACTCTTTTCTTGCTCATCGCAGAGGAGGATGTGAGAACATCTGAAATTGTGTGTGTATACCCATGCACGCTTCTCAGGGGAAATGTTACACACTTTAGAGTGGTGGTGTTATTAAAGTGATATTTAAAGGTGGTATAATATCAAGAAAATGTAAAATTTGATCTTATTTCTGGGAACACTGCTATTAAATCTTCCTTGACTACACAGGAGGTCATCCAGGGAAGCTGATGGCTAAGATAGAAAAGGTTTGCACTGGAGCCTGAGCCACAGACCTCTATCAACTCAGTGAGGGTGTGTGCACCACAGATGGAGCTGTCAGTAGCAGGGTCCCTCCATTAAATCTTTGCAGTAATTTATAGCTGGTTCAGCAAGGCCCCAGTCTGTACACTGACACCCACTAATTATGGAAGCAAATAATGGGCGCTACGTTGGCAGTTGCAGAGACTTTGCCTCTTATGATGACCGACAAAGGCTTGTGGGTTGCTTGTATCTGCCAGTTCTCGACCAAATTGGAAACTGCAACATCCCATCTATTCTGTCGATGTGCAATGGCTATTTCAGCTACAACCCCAGCTTGGCTTTAAGAGCTATCTGGTTCCGTACCAGATTTTATTGTTCATTTTGCAGTTCTGAGTTTAGCATCAGAGGAAGCTGGTCAAAATACACAAATATGTGCTTCCTGTTGTTTCTGATTTAGATTCTCACTCCTCTTCCATGAATTCCAATTTGATACTTTTTGTAAAAAGCAACAAAAACAAGCATTTGGGGGATTTTTTTTTCTGTCAAGAAGCATTTAAAAATTATTTAGGCTGTGGTGACAAAGGAGGTTTTCCTTTGTACTTGAACTTTGGACTCTTACTCAGATTCCTCTCCTCCCCAGAGATTAAACAAATGGCAAAAGCACTCAGAAAATGGGGAACTGCAGACATTTAAGATTTTCTTTTTCTCTCTCCAGTAGTCACCTTGCTTAAATGTAATGAAAATGCAGTGTAGATCAGCTGGGCATGTGAGATTTATTTACTTCTGTTATTAGTTACTTTTCTATTGTTGTGAAAAAGCACTATGACCAAGACAATGTATAGAGGGAGAGTGTATTCTGCATTGGGGAAAAAAAATTGAGAGGTGATTCCCAGGTCTTTGCTTGATGGGTACAGCATAAAGAGAAAGGCAGAGAACAAGAACATTGACTTATGACAAAAATGATCAGAGTGTGATGCTGTAAAAGCCAATGAAGTTTCAGTTGGAAGGGGTGTCAGGTAATCTTTCAAAGACATATCCTCAGGAAACACGATATTCATAGAAATTATGGGGATCACAAAGAAGCTTCTGTCTGCATGTGCTCTAGCTGCTAATATTTATCACAATAGGGATTGACATAGGAAATATTTAAAATATGTGTTTAACAACTTAAAAGTAGCAAAGATAAATTAACATAGACATGCTCTCATGAAATATTACTTTTCAACAGACAAATATGAAGAACAGTGACACTTTTTATTTTGCCACTTTTTAAATTCTGAGGCTTACTAGAAGATAGCTACATTCCCTTGTCTGTCTCTAAATTTAAGCTGTGTTCCCTGTTGTTGGAGTTTATGCATAGAAAGAAAATCCAGCCTCACAGAAGGTGTACTTGGAAAAATAAACTCTCTTCACTTGCCTTTTTTCTATCTTTAAATGAGCATGTGTATGCAGGCGTTTTTGTGTGTGTATGCATGTGTGCATGTGCACGTGAGTAAATGTGGATACACACCATGGTTGGACAAAAGGCAGAGGCAAGCACCAGTCCCTATCTTCTGACTTGTTTGAAACATTGTCTCTTTGTGTGTTTCTCTCTGAGTATGCCAGCCTATCTGGCCTGTGAGTTTCTGCTGATCTTTTGTTATTGTCTTCCCCTTGTAGATGGAGAGTTGCTGTCTAGTTCAGTCCTGCTGTGAGTTTCTTCTGATCTCTTTTGTTACTGCCTTCCTCTTGTAGATGGAGAGTTGCTGTCTAGTTCAGTCCTGCCACCCTTCAATCCCAAATAAATACACAGAGGCTTATATTAACCTTAAACCGTTCGGTCAATTTCTCAGGCTTCTCATTGGTTAGCTCTCTCTTAATTATTAACCCATTTCTGCTAATCGGTGTATCTCCATGTTGTCTTGATTTACTGGAGAATGCTGGAGTCTTTTACTTTCTAGGCAGCTACATGGCATCTCTCCTGCAACTCACCCTCTGAGTCCCTCTTCGCAGAATTCCTAGTCTGGTATCCCCACCTATACTTCCTGCCTACTGGCCAATGAGCATTCATCAGCAAACAATAAGAGAAAAGTATATCAACAGTAGCATAAAGAAGGACATCCTCATCACCCCCCCATCTCTGAAGGAGCACTGGGAGATAGACATCAGTACTATGTATCCAACTATTCCTGTAGGTGCTATGGAATTTAAATTCGGCTCTTCACATTAGCACAGCAAGTGCTTTTACCCTCAGAACCATCCCTCAGCCTCAAACAAGTGTATTTTAAGATACTGCTGGAAAGTATTTCATACTATATTAAAGTTTGGTAAGTGACAATTTCTCAAAACAGAATTGCTATGTCAACTCTGTAATTATTTAATTGATTTTGTAGTACCCTGGTTAAACTTGATTGAATTATTTTATACTCTGGATGGATATTTTACTCAGATATGACTTTCTAACTTATACATTAGTCTACTTGCAAATGTTTATTTACATTTTATGTACATAGATCAAACAATGCCATATTTCATTATAAAACATTTTGAATTTGTTAATATCTTTATGCGCCCAACCTCAACCAGCAAGGAAGACGCGACTCTGGGAAGATTTTCTTCATGCGGTTTATTCAGGATCATTGAACAAGCTTCTTTTGCCCCCAGGGAAATGCCCACACAGGCTTAAATCCCCTTGTGCTGACCAACCCCAGTGAGCTAAATGGACCCTGCAGATAGGCTACTCTAACACGGAAGCAAGCAAACAGGCTAAACAGGCTTAACCAAATAAGGACTTGTTTACACCAGAGAGCACTCACCATTGGGAAGGTGGAAGGTGGAAGCCAGCGCCATCTTTAAGGCGTGGCACTTCGCAGCTCTCTACAAATATCATATAAGTTCTTATTATAAAAATAGTGTTTGTCTCACAGACTTCACAAAGAGTTCTAGGGATCCCAAGAATGCATGAATTACATTTGTGGTCAGTTAGACAGACAATAATACAAAAGATAATTGGACCTGGCAATGTGATTGTCATTTGGAGACCAAAGGGAGATTGGAATGACATAGTGAGGAAAGAAGGAGGTTTCTCTAAGGAATGTTCTCCAGATATGTTATATAACAAAAATGCTGCAGATTGGGGGAAGTGGAAACTAGAAGATTTTTCCTTTGTATTCTGTTCATAAAACTATAGTCACATTTTTGACAATTCACAGAATCCTTTGAGAAGACTGAAGGAGACAACTTTCAATAGGAGAAAGAGAAATATTCTAAAACCATTGTTTTTTGTGCAGATGTGAGGTTGTTGTATTTGAAAATGACTTTTACCTTTAACAAGGGAACATAAGTTGAAGATGGAAAGCCCAGAAGTAGGTGTACTTGTTTTGTTCTTAGACAGTTTTTATTTTCTCAGTAAAAGGATGAAGTAAAATTATCATTTTTAATTTGAGATCAAAGGATAGGTTTTTATATATTTACAAAAAATGTAAAGTGTGCAATGTTTTCTGGGTCAGAAGGACCAGATACATGTTATAAGTGTCATGAGATCTCACAGCTGTCAGGACCAAACAGGTGGTATAGCTGTAAGACCTGGAAATGCAGGTACAACATGCCTTTGAGCTACCATCCTTTACAAATGATATGAATTCCAGCTTCCATTACGTTGCCTGAGAATTGTATGAAAAATTATACTGGTTAGAGTTTGTAAGAAACTTGCTTTATATATAAATAATTATAGATAAATAACCTCCTCTTAATAAAGAAGCTATAAACACACACACACACAAACACACACACACACACACACACACACACACACACACACACACACACCACAATAAAAATGAAATAACACAAAGAGCTAGTTATTTGTCTGATTTTTTAAAATCCAGTATTGCACAGCAGACAAGAAGAATATGGTTGGGTTTTTACAGGTCAGGGTATTTTTAATGTACAGGGAATGTGGGGAAGGCCAAGAATTTGAGCCTATTTTCAAAGGTTCATTAGAACAATGTATTCATTGGTTCAGGGGTCCTGTGAACTAATCTCACCTTGGGTGGATTGGGTCTATGAGAAGGAGGTTCATGGTCAGGGAAAAAGGCTGGTTAAAAGATTTGAGGTCATATTCCTTTTTTCCCCACCTTTTGTTGTTCAGTGGAAGCAGCAGTAGTTCATTAACAAGATTTAATAGCTAAAGACTGGCAAAGAAGATTATTTCTGTTCACAAGCTATCTATGTTGTGCTAACTTTTTTCTACTATTACCCAAGTAGACGGTACCAGAGGATATGACACACTTCCCTTTGAGGGATCACGAGTTCCAGGAGATTGCTGGACTCAGTGCCAGAGCACAGGTTCTTCTGCCTCTGCTAATGGGAATTCTAGGATGCTTTGTAGAACTTGTCACCTTGGCAGGTGGTTTTTAAGGACAACGCTTTCTGAATGAAGATGACAGAGCCAGTGTTGTAAAAGCTTTGGTTGTTTTAATTTCAACATCTACCTTGTGTTACAATTACTGATGGCAAATGAAATCTATAAGCATGTATATAATTGTTAAATATAAAGGAGGGGAGAGGGTCAGGTAGCGAGGGAGTAAGAAGCTGATTATACAGCATGTTTTAGGTCATCTGTATTGATTAGAGACAATGGCTGTGTTGGATGGAATGAAGACTACATCATGTGTATAGTTTTCAGATGATGATCACTTCCTGGGACATTAGCCAAAGGAAGAACTAAAATAAAGTGATATAGAGTCAAGAAACCAAATTAAGAATCATGGGGTTGGTAGGATTGATCAGTGGTTAAAGGTGCTTACAGGTCAGGCCTGCCAACCTGAGTTTGATCCCTAAAACCAACATAAAGATAGAAGGAGGAAACTGAGTTCACTGATTGCCTTCTGATGGCCGCACCCATGCTGTGGCATCCTTGTTCACATGTATACATCACATATCACAACACACACACACACACACACACACACACACACACACACACACACACGCACTGCAGAGTCTTGACAAGTTGACTGACAGCTGGAACGATGGCCTATTGTAAAGTAAGGTGAAGATGCTGTGAACAGCTGAGCACAGGTGACTATGACCACCATAAGGAGCTGGTTGGAGCTTGCTTCATTGCAACACTGTGACTAAGAACTCTGAACAAGGGGCATCCTTGTAGGCAGTCACCTGAACTTAGCCCATCAGCTGGAATTTATGAATGGGAATCTTGGCTCACAACCACTGATAAAACTTAAAACAAAGGCAAAAGTATAAACTAGCAAATCATTTCATGATTCTGGTCTCTAATGTCTAGATATTTAAGTAAAGTGGTTGGGATTGTTAGCTTTAGAAGTTTTATTCAACTTTCAATGCCTTGAATGTAAAAAAAAAAAAAAAAAAAAAAAACCAAAGGAAAAAAATGGAGAGTAGCAGAAGGTCAAATTTAAAAACAAATGACTCAGAAATTCACCTCTTTATACCATCTATTATGAGATGTTTAGGAAATGATACTATCCAGGGTCAGCATGTCTACAATGACCCTCTAATCGTACCATTGAGAGTGTTCTAATAAATATGAAAATCTATTAATATTTATTAAAAGTCTCATAGTTGTTCACAATCTTGGTTCTGAAAGTTTATAGTAAGAAGGCAATTTTAAAATGAAAAAGGTATCATCTAAAACTGTATTGCTTTGCTATGTCTGCAAATGGCATTTGTGTAAATCTCTTAAGAGATATTTAAAGACAACGTGAAACATTTATTATCACCACAGAAACATAAAAATCGATAGAAAATGTGCATAATGACTGAGGGAAACAACTTGGCAGGATTAACAGTAGTTCTATTGCACAGGGGAAATTGTGGATTGTTCTTGCATTTCTGTATTTCTACTCCAAAAGTTCACCATGAGATGATTTTCGGATAAGTAATTTTTGCCTATTATTTACAACAAAAGAAAAACATAGCTCAAAGAAGAAAGAAAGGAAGAAAGAAAGAAAGACTATGAAAAACTGGGCATGTGTGCCATAGCTGGGAGACCTTCTTGAGCGGAACAGGCCTTTGCTGCTTCCCAAGGCTTTGGAGCAGTTCACCTGAATTGACAGGTAGTAATTGAATATCACTTCTGTTTTAGAGGCTGTATAAATATTCCTCCATCCACCAAAGCCAATTCATCACAGACGCAACACCACCTGTGTAATTGAGCAAATATAATTAATAGAAAGCCGAGGGTCTTGGACCATTGGAATATGTGCTCCATCTAAAGGCTTTCAACTGAATTTCCAATCCAGGCCCACACACTCTGCCATTCATGTGACTGGATGAGAAAGACAAGTGGTTTTTGACTTGTCACTTTGCAGCCACAGATCTAGAATTTCCTATTTCTGTCCCAGGGGCTGGATAAAATGACTTCATAATCTCTTACATGAGATGAAAATCCTGATGTGACCACTTCACATTTGAAGATGTGGGAAGGCATCAGATGCTTGTGTTCATCTTGTGAATCCAAAGTAGAAAAATTAAGTCCACATGTTATTAGGGTCCATGTTATATTTCTCCACAAAAATCTAACGATGATAAGGCAGTGGGTTGAATTCTGCTCCAAAATTGTGCTTTTTTCCCCTCCTCAAAAGACTTTCAGCTTTTTTTATGGTTGGGAGCTAAATTTGCTTTGTTATTTCAGATTAAACTTGCACTGTGCCCTGGGATGGCACAATTATTCTTTTATAGACAATTAGTCTTCTGATGACACATTAAGAGGTTCTTTTAGGAAACTGCACATTTTGAAGATTGGACTAAGTCCCAGTATATTTGAAATTAGTGTAAGTAATGGCTTGAATGCTCCTGAATGGCAGTTGTAAATGACACTGAGTGGCAGGCTCAATGGAACCAGAGACTTAATGGGTGCGGAGTCCAGCATCCTTCGGGAGCAGAACACCATGCTGAAAGATTCAGGGACCAGTGTCTAACAGGCTAGCTGATGCTGCTGGAGATTAATTGTAACATGGGCAATTCAAACTGTGCTTCTGAGGGGTTTGCTTCTGATGAGATTTGATTCTGATTGAACAAAAGATTGTATATTTTGTTCACCATAATCCTGTCTCTGTCTTTCTCTCTGTCTCTTTCTCCATTCCCCCTCTTTCCCAGCTCCCCGAGGGGAAATGCTCTCATGCTCAGCAAGTATTATCGCTAGCTCTGTGAACATGACTTCCACATTAATAGAGTTCCAGATGGTTTGTGAGAATGCCCATGAAGGGTGTAGATGAGAAAGTCACACACCGCTGTTATGTTGAAGAGGTGCTTTACAAACATTGGGAACTGTTGTACCATTATATAGAAAAGAAATATTTTATAAGCTTTTTGTATCAAGTGCAATGTACTAACTTGTGAACTAGCTTGCAACTGATAACTGTGTGAAATTGTCTAAACATCTTCTCCTAAAATCTGAAGATTGGCCCTAAAAGAAGCAAATAATGTGCAAAATAACTGGATAATGACCTTTGATTCTTTCTTTCTTCAAAACAAGTTTTCTCTGTGTAACAGCTTTGGCTCTCCTGACTTGCTCTTTATACCAGGCTGGCCTCGAACACACAGAGATCCACCTGCTGCTGCCTCCTGAGTGCTGGGATTAAAGGCATGGGCCAGTGCTGCCTAGTGCCTTTTGATTCTTGCTCGTCAAACAGACCCCTGTCTGTTCCCCTGGGAACTCCTTTGTTCCTGTTACTCTGTGAGGACAGACAGCCCACTGGGAGGTAGGAATGAGGCGGGCAGCAACCCTTCTCCATTCTTGACCAGATTTGGGAGCATCCCACTATAAATGGGTCAACATTCCCACCCTAAGGCTCATTGACCTGGTGACATGGCTGGAGAATAAAATGAGAGGGGATTAGAGTCCCCTTTGTCCACTTGCTTCCTTATTCTGAGAGAATGTCTTTGCTCTGATTCGAAAAGATGTCAGAAACAAGTGTACAAACGCATGCCAATGGCTACAAATGGGCCTGAAGATACTCGGTTGAATTTAGAGAAGGGATTTGAGAGGTTTTAATTCTAGGTTTTAGCTGAACTATGTAAGTCTTAGTAAAAATGGTCTTCTATATCTGCTTAGTTCTATTTCTACTTCTGCAGAAGTTCAGAAAATATCCCCATTTTGGCAAGAATGGAGGTGATCATAGGGAAAGGGTCAAGTTTGGTGCGTCTTCATGTCCTCAGTGCTACCTTTAGCATGGTTTGGGTTTTATGAAAGCAACATTGTTTGAAGGAATACTATACCACGGGCTGACTGGAAAGTGGTAGTGAGGAAGGATTACAATGGCAGCTTGGACTTTGCCTGAAGTGATTCTAAGTTAAAAGCCTATCAGCAAAAAGTTACAGGTGAGGATGCAGATGGGTAGAAATGGGGGAGTCTCGGAGCTCTCTCTGAGATGCTCACGTGACCATGGTATTCCATTAGTAGAAACCACAACACACTCACGTTAATTCTTTCACATGTGAGGTCCTTTATAATCAGCTATCCATTTGCTTTTACTCAGTCTAATTTTGTTGCCCCAGTCTTGTACAACTATTCACTTTGTTGTATTATGAATGAACTAAAAGGTTTGGGAGAGAATCAAGTGGTCATGAGGGGCGTTGTCTCTGGTGGCAGCCATTTTGGATTACAATGCTTAGGCATGCAGCCACTTTGGCGTGATTTAGGATGCCTTCAGGTGCTGGAAGTGCCCATGATCATATTTGGTGTGTAAGCACACTTACATTTTCAGCTCTACCAAACAATTCTTTGGGATACCCATGATCACAGAAAAAAAACGCTACTTTCCTTCTATCAAGGAACTGGCTTTTTAAACTTTAATCAAGACAATTTTTTTTTTTCACTGTATGATCTTTGTGATTGACTTTCTTAAATATCACATGAACATGGTGGTGTTAATTCAGGTCTATGATGGGATTTGCCATTGGGTAAGAAAAATTTGGGAAGGTAAATCTAACACTGGACAGGTTTTGGGAAGACAGCTCATTCGTTGCAATGCTTGCTGTACAGCATACAGACCTGAACTAGGATTCCCAGTACTTAGTGACACATGCTTGGGAGCCTAGGGCTGGGGAGTCAGAAACAGGAGGATCTCTGGAGGTTGCTAGCCAGCTGTTCTTCACAAATGAGTGAGCTCCAGGCTCAGTGAAATGGTAAGATGGAGAATGATGAAGAAGGACATCCAACATTAACTTCTGAACTCCACACAAGTACACGCACTGTCACATGCCTGTGTGCATGCATAAACATGTGCATATACCATAAATCACACACCACAATACGTAAACAAGTAAAGATAAAAATGTAAAATAACACACTTGATTCAGAGTCTTAATTTGAATAAACTTGAGAAATCCCAGGAAAGAAGACAGAGAAGACCGTGGTGTTAATTTGTCTAGAATAGGCAGAACAGGTTTGGGTCAAAAGTTATTTTACATTCTAAGAATATTGATACCTTTCCAACCCTGAGAGTAACTAAACTTTTTTAAACTATATAAAATTTATTAGAATACACAGAGTGCATAACTACTCTTGGCTTAATGCTCCTCACCAGTTATAGTGAGGCTGATAATGATAATAAGGTCTAATGTTATTGAGCATTTACTTTGTACCAGGCCTATTCTAAAAGGCTTTTTAGTAGCAACACAATTGCTGCTTGCCACAGCTCTGTGATACAGTTGTCATTCTGCCTTCAGAGAAGAAGCATCTGGAGCACAGTGAGATCAGTTAATTCACCCAAACACGCAGCAAGCAGGTGTATAACTGAGATTTTAACTCAGTCTGGCCAAAGTCTGTGCACCCTTAGCCATGACACTAAGCCCCATCCATACAGCTCGGGTCTTTATCTTCCATTATAAACATTAATGTTCTTTCATCTCCCTAGAATATCTTTCAGCGTCAAAGCATTTAAAACGGAGGTGGATCCAAACAAACTCTAATCCTATTGTTTACAAATGACAGCTTTGGGGATGAAAAACGTTTTGGACATTGTACTGATGGGAGATGTTATTCTGTAAATGTTTCTCATACTGGTTAATGAATAAAGCACTGTTGGCCAATAGGAAAGGAAGATAGGAGGGACTAGGAAACTAGGAGGAAGGAGGAAGTACTTGGGAGGAGTAAGCATGTAGAGACCTGAGAGAACAGAGGTCCGGGCCCTCTCGCCGGTAAGATGAGACCACGTGAAAATACTTAGATTAATAGAAATGGGTTAATAATTAAGACAGAGCTAGCTGATAAGACACAAGTAACTGGCTTGTGTTGATATATCAAATACAGACTCTCTGTGTGTTATTTGTGGCTGGATGGCATGGTGTTGGGACCAGGAGGCCAGGGGAAAACCTTACTCCTCGTTACATTGTACCAAGCTGGTGGAAGTGTTCAGCTTCTGGTTTTCAGCTTCTACATTTTTACTTTATTCTAGTTCCATATAATGAGAGCTGTTTTGTTGAGACTGAAGAAAAGAAAAATAATCCTCTAAGGTTTTGATTTTAATGTTATGCATGCTCGTGTGTTTATACATGCATATATAGGCACATGTGCAATGCTGTGCATATAGAAATAAATATGCTTATGTACCCAGTGTAGTGTATGTGTCCTTCCTCCCAGCCCTCTCTCCTGTACATGCACTCTGTTATAGTTAGGATCCTGGGTATCTTTGCTGACCTCATTGGGCTGCATGGCTACAGTAGCCTCGGCCTGTTTGCCCACCCACCAACCCATCCATCCACCCATCCATCCACCCATTCATCCACCCACCCACGCACCCACCCACCTACCCATCCATCCACCCATCCATCCACCCACCCACCTACCCACCTACCCATCCATCCATCCATCCATCCATCCATCCATCCATCCATCCATCCACCCACCCATCCATCCATCCATCCATCCATCCATCCATCCATCCATCCATCTATCCATCCATCCACCCATCCACCCATCCATCCATCCATCCATCCATCCATCCATCCATATTGGGCACCTTTATTTAATTCTTCTTCCAGGCATAAGAGCCTATAGTGTTCATGTGTTACCTCTATATGATGTTAGGTCTCTATACTATACACTGAATACAGATAGGAGTCTATACATGTTTACTATTTTTTATCACATACTATATCCTGATTACAGTTCCCACTCACTTACTCCTCCCAGTCCCTCCCCACCCACCCTCCTATCCGGATCTACCTTCTTCCTATCTCTCATTAGAAAACAAACACGCTTCAAAGGAATAACACTAAAATAAAGTAAGATAAAACAAAAATTAACACATTGGGATGGGACAAAACAAACAACTGAAGGAATAGAGCCCAAGAGAAAGCACAAGGATCAGAGACCCAGTCCTCCACACACTCAGGAGTCCCATAGGAACTGAGCTGAAGACACAATGTATAGCAAGAGGACCTGCAGTGCAGGCCGTGCGCGCTGCTTCAGTCTCTGTGAGCTCATATGGGCCTTGCTCATGTTGATTTAGAGGGGATTGTTTTCTTGGTGTGCTTCATTGCCTGGGGCTGTTAGTGACAAGGGATATCCAGGTGGGGCTCTGTTTCTCCCACTATTTGGCCATTTTATTTAGATCACCTAAGAAGAATTATATCTTAAAAAAAAAAAAAAAACTCAATACAGATTTATGATTACATGTATTTGTTTAAAATAAAATGTTGTTAGAATATGAAAAGTTCAGAGACAGCAGTGAGGAAAGTAATCTGATATTTGGTCAAGCTGAGGAGAATATTTACCGAATCCACTATCAAGTAATGTCACAGCGGCATGGGCCAAAAGCCGCAAGACAAAATCCACCCCTCCCCACCCACCCTTGCTGCTGTTGTTCTGGCCTCTGTCTTCACAATAGAGCTTAGGAAGAGTTCTGTATATCCACCTTCCATGCTGAGTTCTTTCTCCTCTATAATTCATCCTGGTTATTACCTTTGCTGTTCTTGGGGAACTGATTGACTGCCAACATCAATGCTTAACTTCTCTGGCCTTGCTTACTTCAATGCACCTTAGCAGCACTCTGCAGACCTGACCACTTCCTTCTCCCCTGGCTTCTAATTACTGTGTTTCCACTCCATATTCCTTGTCAAATCCCTTGACTTCCTTTTGCATGGCTAAGATTATAGCAGGACCTGGCCGTATGTCTTTGCTTGTCTCCTATTTTGACTTTTAACTACACATTGTCCTTAGGTAACAGCATTCTCACCCATTTATTTACTATTCTTGAGCTGGGGACTAATTCCAGTATCAGTACTCTGACCACAGCATGTATTGACAATGATACACTCACCTATCTACTGCCATCTTCTCCCTGGATGTCTACAAGGAATCATAGGTTTGACAGAGCTCTACTTTCTTTCCTTAACCCAAACTAGTTTATATTTTTTCATTTTAATAAATAGTGCTACCTACTGATATGGTTTGGCTATGGTTTAATTTTCTACCTCCCCCTCTCCCCACATGATTCATATAGAAATGTTTGGTTCTCACTGAAGCTGTACTGAGAGAGAGAGAGAGAGAGAGAGAGAGAGAGAGAGAGAGAGAGGGGGGAGATTATATAAAAGGAGCAAGCTGAGAAGCGCTCTTTGCTTATAATTGTTCTAAAACACGCTCCTGCCATTGATGTCAGGCTATGAGGTGACACAGCCAAGAGGTAGCATTCATCACAGAACTTGTACTATGTTGTTTAGACTTTGAACTTGTAGAGCTGTGAACTAAATAAATCTCTTTCCTTGCAACTAGCTGATTCAAGCATTTGGCATGATGATGAAAAGCTGCCAACTCATATCGGGGTTGGTGATGAGTTTCTCAAGAAAAGAATTCTATGAGAAATCTATATTTCTACTGCTCTCACTTTCCACAATCAGATCTTTAGCAAGTAAAGTGTATTCTATTTGCCAAAAATGTACCTCTTCTATTTCTGGCACCTTGTCTACCAACCCATCATTATATCTTGCAACATTCAATCTCTGGCTGTGTTTCTATCTCCCCATAGATTTACTGCTAAGGCATCAGCAGAGGACCCTTTGAAACAGATGTCATGTCATGTAAATTAACCACCTGTAATTTGAAGAAACAGAAACTGGACCTATGCCTGACATAGCCCTATGGGAACTGGAATCAACCCATGTCTCAGTTGAGTGTCTCAACAACCTCTCCTTTCCTGCCACCCTAGATATGTTAGTTGTTCTCTTGTCTAAGCATTGGGCTTTCTTCATGCTGGTTTTTCTCTTCTTCTTTTACTAATCTCTTTCTTCCCTGTCTCTCCCTCCTCCCTTCCTGCTGGTTCATCTTCTCGTTCCTGGGCACTTCAGGACTCAGTGTCTATATCTTTGGAGAGGCTTTTGCTGACCCCAACCCAAGTGGCCAACGATGCTCTATTAATTACATCACTAAGTTTCTATTTCTCATTTATGTTGTGTTTGCCTCTGAATATGTCAAAATCCTGGCATCAGGTCCCCTACTGCCCCTCCCCCTGTACTTTGAACAGGGACTAGTCCATCATAGTTACTGCGTGGAAATGCTTTAAATTATTATCCACAGAGGAATACAGGAAGGCTGTGAGGTAAACTTAGTTTCTTGTCTGTGACAGAAAATCATTATATTGAATGATCAATTTTTTTCATGTGGCATAATGAATGGGTTTTGGCATGCTCAATTGGCTGATAAAACATCAGTTTGGGGTGTATCTACTGGATTATTTGCAGAAGATACTACTAGTACTGTAATCATTAGATTAAGAATCAGCTTTTGGACAACCAATGCAGATGAGTGTTACCAACCCATTGATGACCTGAGCAGAACAAAGAGGCAGGTGAAAGAGAAAGCACCTTTCTTCTTAGGACTGGGCTACTTCTTTTTGTTCTTGGACCACTGTGATTCTGACTCTGGGCAGTTGTTTATGGACTGAGACTAATGCACCTGGCTCATGTGCCTCTCTGGCCTTCATATAGAATAATACCATTGGCTTTCCAGGTTCTCTATTTTATAAACATCAGATTGTGTGACTTCTGATAATCATGTGAAATAGTAAGTGTCATACAATAATCATTCTTTATCTCTATGTCTGTTCCTGCCCTCTTCTCTCTGTGTTGATCTCCTTCCTTATATCATGATTTGCAATTGAAATCCACAAGTATATTCATATCATATTGGTTTTGTTTCTCAGGAGGATATTGACTGAGATGTATTTCAGTTGCACTAGAGAAAGAAGTATCAAATAATTAATCAGCACAAAGAGTGGCCATAAAATTAGATTGACTGTTTCATGTGGCAAGAAGTTTCTATTGATAAGGTTTTATATATAATGGTTAGTCTCTGTGGTTACATGAGCTCATATGAATCAATAATTATATTTCAAATTATAAATTAGTAAATGAGCAAACAAAAATTCACATAATAGTGACAGTTTTGTGTCTTGAATAAAATAAGTGGCTACTGATAATATCTAATTAGGTTCAATGATTTAAAAATTTTAAAAGGAAATGCTCAAAGGCTACCTCTTGGGTTTTTAACTAAGAAATCATCTGCCAGAGTTTTATTTATATATTCTTATTCATGAAAACAATTTTATTTATCAAGGAATACAAGTAATTTTTACCAACTAACAAATATTAAAGTATTATATAATCATGTATTGCTCATATTAATAACTAGTCTTTGTCTAATGGGAAATGAATGTGTGCAAATGTGTCCGGGCATCCAATACATGTGTCAACAAGTGTCACCAGACATGAATAAAGTACTTTGAAATGCTTAAGTTTAATGCCAAATAGAAAATAGTCTAGATTGCAAACTGGTTGCCCATAAATTAAGTCTAGTCAGGATAATCATGTTACTCGATTTATACTTGTGGAAATATGTGGAAAATCCTGTACTGCATTTTTTGTTTGGCTCCATTCAGCTGAACAGAATGCTACCTTGTCTATTCTTAACTGCTGCTCTTACTCAACTTTTCATTGACATAGCCTATTTGGACATGGTACATGCTTTGTTGTCAAATCTGGCAGCTACAATGTCTAGTAATACTGAATTTATATGAAGAAAAGGTCAAATTGACTTACCCATCTTAGCCTTAACAATAGGTTGTATTTTATTTTTTCATTAAATACATAGTTGATGCATCAAATAAAAGGCTAATTGAAATTTCAAGGCATTTCTCTTTAATATAATGTTAATTTTATACTTTTACTAGAATTGGTATATTTTATATTTGATAGTAATACACTGACAAATATTTAACCTCAAATTATCTAGTAAAAATTTAAGGTGAAATGATATCAGAGAATAGTGTAATAATCCCTTTTCTAAATTAGTGGTAAAACTCAACATTATTTTGTAGTCCTTTTTGTTTAAATGTTTTACACAATGTAAGACATTTTAGTAAGAAAAATAGAGATCAAAATGACTGATGATCCAGTTATACTGTGATAGTGAGTATGCTTTTTTCTGTTATATGGAAAACAGTGAAAGAATGGTACTGATGCTGGTTTATAAGAATAATTGATATTAGGAGTGAGATACTAAAGCAATGTATGAAATAACACTATATAAAACCTTTTCTATTCAGCAAGTTTTTGTTCCTAAATTATTAAGTTATTAAGAAAGTAAGCCAAATGTCAATAATGATTTTTTTTTAATTCAGATTTTTTATTTTAAAAATTAGTATAGTTAAGGCTAACCAGTTTTGTTTGGCTAAGGCGGGGGGCAGGGTGATTAATCAACAAAGAAAAAAGTATAAAACTTCTACAGTTTTCTATTATTTTAGTGTTGCTAATTTGGTTGGGCCTCACACTTCAGACTTAGAGATTTCTTTTTTTCACATGAAAGGCAAGACATGCTATTCTAAGAAAACCAAGCTAAGATGTGTAAGATCTCTAGTCTCAGTTTTTTATTTTGATAAAAATAGAAGAGTAATTGGAAATGAATAATTTGAAGAAATTCTGTTATCCTTACTAAACGGGAACCCCTTTCTTCATTCCTTTGGATAAAACAGGAAAGTAGTTGGTTGGATTTAGAAAGCTTTTAATTACTCTGTGCATGTTTAGGACTAAACATAAGCCCATTTATATTATATAACTCAAATTTACAACTCTAGTTTGTTTATTGCTAATATAGCGTCAGCTATAAAATTAGTGAATTTTTCCAGTTTACACAATATGACCTATGTAAATTTCTAAGTGGATTTAGAGGATTTTTTTTTTTTTTTAAAGAAAATACTTTCTCTTTGTTGATGAAAACAGACTCAGAGAAGCAAGAATCACGACCCTGTAATGTGGTGAGTCAGTAAGTGGCGGAGACCAGAACTCACTGCCTATGTATGCTTTGCCCTCAGATTTGTTATACCTCGAAGGCCCTCTGGCCAGCTTCCCTGAATTAGAAGGGTCTGTAGGACACATGTGTTCTAAAACGCGATTGTGTGAGCATTCGACTCTACTACACACTGTTTCAGCTTTCCCAATTCACTTTTCTTATTTTCCCTCAAATGCTTCTGGGTTTTCATTTGACTCCACACGCCTGGGAAGCATGGTATCAGAACCCGAAGCTTATGCCTTTCTTGGCTAACCTTGCAAAGGC
The DNA here is from genome assembly GCA_030556225.1 of Cricetiscus sungorus. Classification (NCBI taxonomy): domain Eukaryota; kingdom Metazoa; phylum Chordata; class Mammalia; order Rodentia; family Cricetidae; genus Cricetiscus; species Cricetiscus sungorus. The sequence continues at coordinate 8,725,258 of JANBXA010000731.1, read as the reverse complement.
TGAATTATTAAAAAATGAGAAGATAATTTTATTTTTGTTTCTATAGTGACAAATAAACGTGTTAGCAGTGTAAAAATAAACTGTTTTCCCATACTTCTTTTTGATTTCCTGTTTATTTGTTGTTTTCCCGAGTCAGGGTGTCTCACATTTCCCTCACTGGCCTTGAAAAACTTGTCATGTCTTCAAGGATGATTTTGAGCTTCTAGATGCTACTGTTTCTCTACTGTTGGGATTATGTGCGTGTACTAGGGGTGCTAGGCACTCTACCAACAGACAAAATACCCAAATTGTTAGTTTCTATTTTTAAGGAAAATGTTGAAAATAATGACTACTATTATCAACAGTGTGTATTTACTATCCAAAGCAATAGAGTGGTGAGCATGAAATGGTAACTTCTCTTTGCAAAGCAAAGAGAAAAATGGCTCTAAGGGCATTAAATTTAGCAAAAGCTTCATGCAATAAGTACAATGATATCACCTCAGATATACAACAACTTTATTACTCATTTCAAATGGTCCCTGTAACCATATTTTAGGCAATGTTGACATTTCCATATTTTAAAGGTAGCATTTACTATGCCTGTACTATTTATAACCTGAGACTATAGCAAACATATATTAACAGATTAGATTGTGTTGCATGCATCAGACATCAGTGAGTTTTCTGGGGTCATCATATAGCCCTTCCTTCCCATCATGCTCTCTCCTGTGCTCATCCCTGTGTGCAGCAGCTGCATCATTAACTTGCTTATTATTTTTATATCCTAAGTCCACTGCTTCTTCCTGGATGTCAGGAAATGAATCAGAGAGGAGGCCCAGAAGAGGAAGACATCACATAAACTTTCTCTCGCTGCAGGTTATCTGATCACTGGCAATAGTGTGCTCCCTGGGCCTGGAGAACAAGGTGCAAATAACTTCTTTTGTTTTGGCTACCCCGACCGTTGAACTGTGTATAGCACAATTTTGCTTCTCTTTCCTTTGAGCACTTTAGAAAATAAGGTATTTAAGTATAGGTCTGTGATTCATATTGTTTCTAAAGGTCATCTGCTCTGGTCAGAAAGGTTTCTGGCAATGGGAAATTGATTTACCCTCAAAACAGCCAGCCTCTTTTTTTAAACTCATCCTAATGGTCTTCACAGGGGAATTAGAGCATACTCCTCAGCAAGGCTGACATGGGATGGCAGAGATGGGGGTCGAGCTGCATTATAAACATGTTAGTGTCTGGACTGAGAATCGCTCACCAGCTAGATGAAAGCTTGTCACCTACCTGGCAGGCACTTGTCACAGCCTGGAGAAGACCTGCTTATCATTCATGTGGTCACATCCGCTACCTCTGCTCAGACTGGGTTGACCTGCTATTAGTGACTTTAATTTAATTTCCTTCACCAGTGTCATGGGTTATTTCTTCCATTACTTGAGAGATTTAATTTACAAGGTAAACTCCATCACACGAGAGAAGGAATTTTTCACGACAGTAGAAACAGGTACATCTTAGTCTTAAAGACTAAGATGACGCTGGTGATTTATCTTGCTGATCTCTGTAGCTGGCAGCTGAAACTTCATGGAATGGTAATATATTCACATATTGATGGTGTCTCTGACAGGCATTAAGCATTGTATGTTTTACTGATTTTGTGGAAGTGCTCTTTGGTGCTATTCATTGAGAGAGTCTTAAGTAACAGGTAACCCAGGATGCTGGAAAGTAGAAAAAAGAATTAAAGGCAATTTCTTCCACACTTGTTCTATGGATTTAAGAATTCTACTTTTCCCCAGACTTTATTCAATTAGAGTCTTTGTAAAGAACACTAACGGGGGAAATGCTCACTTGTTCAGGTTGGATAAAGCTAGGAAGGTGTCATATGCACAGCAGAGGTAGAAGGGTGAGCATAGCATAGCAGGCTGTTGGGAAACACTGAAGCATATTCGTCATTTTTGTTTTTTGTTTTTTTTTAAATATCTTTATCATTACTTTTCACAATGGCTAAGTATTTTCTTACGTTTCTTTTCATTCCCCAATTTCAGGACTTAGCTGAAATAATTTATTCTTTTATCCCATGTTTTGGCCTATAAACGATCAGTGCTCACCCGTGAGAAACATCCTCTTTGGTCTGAGCTCTCACCACAAGTAGCTGGTCTCTTAATAAAGAGAACAGGAACTTCCTATGGGGCTAGAAGTTGGAAAGCAATGCAGGCTTATTTGCTGCACTTGTTACCAAGGGTGTTGTCTAGACCTGAGGCTTGGGCTCACCTTTTCCCTTCATCGTCTTCATAACATAGGTCTAGTCCTTCAGGAAATGTTCTGAAATGTGACTTTGTGTCCCTATTACCAGTAGTTTTCTTACGAGACTGATCCCACTTCCATGTCATCCCCAAATAACACACAGAAACACTGTTTTATTTATAGAGCTGTTGGGCTGTTACTAGCATTTCTTATTGGTTATAAGTCATAAATATTAACCCATTTCTAATAATCTGAGTGTTTCCATGTGGTCTTATCTTACCAGAGAGATGGTCTGGACCTTCTTCTCTCTCAAATCTCTACATCTTGAATCTCCACTACTACATCTCCCAGAATCCTCTTTGTCTCCTAGTCCCTCCTATTTTGCCTTCCTATTGATCTACAGTGCTTAATTCATTAACCAATAAGAGAATTGACATCTCCCATCATGTCCCAAAGATAATTTTCTTGAGGACAAAGGCATCTGTTGGGTTCCCTTGGGAGAATGGTAAGCTTACTTTTGAATTATTCCTAATGGTTTTCTGGTTTGGAAGGAGGATAGTACATTTGAAGACAAGGCTGCTATTACAACAGAAGGGTTTACAAGGGGTCCCAGGGATAACAAGCCAACAGGCTAAGAGAAGATCCTGGGTTCTTGGGGGACAGTGCTAAGTGATTGAATCCCCAGATTTCAGGCTTTGGAGAATCTACTTAGATTCACAATGCATGCAACCCTAGTTTAGTTGTTTGGTTACTTTAGTTTATGACCTGGAGTAAACCCCACTTCAATCCAATGTGCCTCCCTGGTATTTGGTCCTGGATTTCCTAGATGATGGTTCTCCCATTCTTGTAACCCCTTCTTTCTACTCACTTTGCCTACAGTGTCACTGGCAAGTGTATCACAGCCACTACTCTTTGCTGCTAGACAAACTTAAGGTACATGTTCTAGATCATGATTTTCTATTTTCCTGACTCACAGTGACTTTTAAAGACAGTTGTTTAGCTGTATTGCCTCTTAACTCACCACTATGTGTGGTTATGAGCCACCTGAATGCCTGAAGTAAATTTTAGATTTGTGACTATTCCTCCTAAATGATGTAATGTATATGAAAGATTTTGTCAATTTTTTATGAAAAATTTATTGTAAAGAACTTAAAAAGAAAATAATCATTCAGTGATATTAACCATATCCAAAAGCCATACATTTGTCTCAATTCACTATTCAATATAGTTAGGGTAGCCGTTCTGAAACCTTGGAGCTTCACACTGGATTTTACAGTTTCATTATCAATTATATTTTTATATATTTTATTACTTGTTCACACAAAAATGGAAAATTAGCGACAGAGTTAAAACTAGAAAAAACAATCAGCTTTATTCCTTTTTCACGACCTGTGTGACCATTGCTGAGTTCATCCTTACTCGTCATATAATACTTAACATTTTCTTGTTCTCTTTCCTGCATATTATACTGTAATCACATGTACATTTGTTTATACATGCACGTATACATACATGGCTAGGATCTGCATTATGAGGGAGAACATGCATTTCTTTTTTTTTTTTTTCTGAGACTGTGTGACCTCACTTAATTCCACCTATTCTAAGTCCATCCATTTTCCTGTAAATTTTGTGCTTTCTTTTTTATTAGAAAAGATAGTACACCATTTTTAAAGTGTATCTGATCTTTATTACACATCCACCTGTTGGGCACCTAAGCTGATTCCATTTCCTTGCTTTAGTGAACAAGGCAGCAATATACATGGCATGCATATATCTCTGTGATAGGACATAGTATTCTCTGGGTCTATGCCCATGTGTGAAACAGCTGAATGATGGTTTAGCTCTGTTTTAATTTTTTTGAGGGATCTCCAAATTGAATTCCATAATGACTATATTAATTTGTATCCCCATCAGTAGGCAGTACGGTTCTCTTTCTCCATATCCTCTCCAATATATTTTATCAGATTTATTGATGTTATTCATTCTGCCGAGGGTGAAGTGATATCTTAGAGCAGTTTTAATTTGCATTTCCCTGATATCTAGGGATATTGAAAACTGTTTACGAATAGTTATTGGCCATTTGTGTTTATTCAGAAAAGACTGTCTATTCTATTCCTTAGCCCATTTATTTACTTACATTTTATTTCCTCGGTATTTCATTGCAGCGATTTTTCATGAATTCTGGATACTATCTCCTTGTCTGAAGTGCAGCTGTTAAAGACTTTCTCCCATCCTATGGGTTGTCTGTTTGCCCTGATGATAGTTCCCTTTGCTGTGCAGAAATCTTTATTTTTGTGTAATCCCATCTTTTGATAGCTGGGGCTAGTTCCTGTGCTATTGGTATTCTGTTCAGAAAATTCTTGCCTACCCCAATGTCTTGAAGAGCATTCTCTTTGGTTTATTTTTAAGTTTCAATATTTTATCTTTATTATAAAGGGATTTTTGATTCCTTTTAATCTTTCTGAAAAGTGAAAGATATGAATCTAATTTGATTCTTCTGCAGGTAGCTCTCCAGTTTGTTAGCACCATTTGTCTACTAGGCTATCTTTTTTCCAAAATACATTTCTGCCTCCTTTGTCAAAAGCTAAGTGTGCAGAGCTTTGTTGTCAGATTTCTTGATCTTTGACTTTACTCTGTTGATCTTTCTGTCTATGTTTATGGCAGTACCAGGCTGTCGTTTTTATTACAGCATTGTAGAATATTTTGAGGTCAGTTACTGTAGCACTCCAGCAGTGTGTTTATTCTTTGAATTGCTTTGGCTACTAGTAATATTTTGTGGTTTCATATAAATTCTTGAAAATATTTTTTTTTAATTTGCAAAACATGACCTCAGAATTTTCATTGGCATTGCATTCTACAGATTAATTTTGGTAGTATAACCAATTTTCACCTTATTAATTCTGCCAATACTGGACTTGGAAGTTCTTCCCATCATTCCATATCATGAAATTCATTCATTTCCCTTTTCAACATCCTGGTATTTCTGTTACAATGATTTTTCTGTTCTTTGATCAGGTACATTCCAATTCTTAAAAATTATTCTAAATGGAGCATTTTTTCTAATTTCTTTCTCCAAGAATATATTAGTAATAAGCTTTGATCAGTTAATAATAGCAAAGCATGTTTATGATTATAGCTGCCACCACAGCATTTTTAGTGTTTGTCTTTTTTATCATCTGCTTTATCTTCATGTACATAAGGTACTCTTCTAGGACCCAGAGTTCTTACTAGCATTTATTTTCATGGTGAGTTCAACAAGGCCTCATCAATGAACCTCTTCTCAGGTGTAGGAAATAAGAAAACCATAATAGGCATCTATGCATCTAATTAGAAAATTAATCCTGGGTAAACCAAAGCACGTGCTGACAAGTCGCCAAAGTTAAAATAATTGAGTACACTATTAAGAATGTGATGATTTATACAAAGCTTGCAAGGAGAGGACATGAGAGTCTAGCCTGCCTAGGAAACATAGTTTCAGGTGAGTTCTTGCATGAGCAACACCTTTGCAGACATCAAGGAAGAGGAAGCTGTCTAGAGGCTGCTACTAGTGTGGCACAGTGAATCTTCTTGGATTCTGTGATTTCAATTCTCTCTGTAACTACTTAATTCCCCTGAAAATACCAGGGTTTTCCAGCTACTTTAGCACAAGTGAAAGTTTATTCAGTATCATATGAATGGGATCTTATGATTACTTAGAATTTAATTCTGGATGATTGAACTGTTTCTTTATAAGATCAATGCATTTTTAAAAGTCTCCTGGGGAGAAGAGAGAGAGGGCTTAGTGTTTGAGTTCAGTTCCCAGCACCATTATTAGATAGTTCCCAACTGCCTGTAAAGTGAGCTCGAGGAGATCTGATGCCCTCCTCTGGTCTCTACAGCTGTATGCACTCATCTACACATAACAATCTCCCTGAAATATGTAATTCATTATTATTATTTTTTTTTTAGTTTACTTTGGCAGAAGGGGCATTGTTCTTTGAGACAACCGAGTTGACTGTATCTGACTAGAACTTCATTTCTCAATGATGTCTGTGTGTGTAAAGTTGTTGACCTACTTTCAGATTTATAACAATAATAGATAATTTTTAACACTTCACCACTAAGTTCTATACTTAAACCTGGAGTTTTTAAGAGAAATTTGTAGCAATAAAACATATAACAATACTGTAGTATCTTTTGTCAATTTTCTTCTAAAGCATGCACAATATATTTTCAAAATGAATAATTCATTGTGGGTTTGTTGATTAATTCCTCTTTGCACTCCTTTGTCCTTGGAAACCCTGTGGAGTAAAATGTTACATCTGTTCTTGGGCCTGTCCATGAACAAGTTGATCTAAATACCTAGTTGGGCAGTGATTAATCAGATTCAGGCTTCCCCAGAACAGCTGTGTCCAGAACAAGTCCCCTTGGAGCTGGCTAGAGCATAATTTATCTCTAGGGATGACATATGTCTCAATTTATTTTTATAATTTAGTAGAGTGATGTCTTTTCCAGCTTTCAAATACAGGTGACATTTTGTAAAGTAGCAGAGTATGTCAAAGATCAAGGTTCTAGGTTGTGTCTCCCCACTCATTAATAGACTGATCTTCAAGAAATCCCCCATTGGCCCTATACTCTCTGGAGTACAAGCTAACATATTTTTCCTCAAATCTCTTGTCACATTGTTAGGAGCAACAAATGAAACACTATAAACAGAGAAACAACTTTGAAATAGTTAGAAGAAAGATAATTCTCTTACCAAATTAGAGTAGGTATTGTTGTTTAAGCTCTCTGCTACAATTTTCTTTCTTTTTCTTTTCTTTTTTTTATTTTACATATTGATCCCAGTTCCCTCTCCCTCCCTCTCTCTCTCCCTCCCTCCCTCTCTCCCTCCCTCCAATGTCCCCCTCCCCCTCTCCTCCCACCCCCATTCCACCCCCTCCACATGTAGAGTGATACCTTCCAGGAGGGGTCTTCTAAATCTGTCAAGTCATTTGGAGTAGGGACTAGGCCTTCTCTCTTGTCTCTAGACTAAGGGACTGTCCCTCCATAGGGGATATTCTCCCAAAGTCCTTTTGTGCACCAGGGATACATCCTGGTTCAACTGTCTGAGGTCCCTTAGACTGCTCAGGCCTTCTAGCTGAGACCCATGTTCAGGGAGTCTGAGTCGGTCCAATACTGGATTCCGAACTATCAGTCTGGAGGCTCATTAGCTCCTCCTTGTTCAGGTCAGCTGTCTCTGTGGGTCTTGTCCTCCCTCTCTGCATCTGGATTCCAGTTCTGCTCAGTGTTTAGCTGTGGGTGTCTGCTTCTGTTTCAAATCAGCTACTAGATGAGGACTCTATGATGGTGGATAAGTTAGTCATCAATCTCATTATCAGGGAAGGGCATTTATGGTAGCCGGGGACCAGAGTTCTGGCAGAGGACTGGGGGTGGGGGTCAGAGATCAGACAGGCAGGGATTCAGGGTGGACCTACATGGATAGGTTGGTTTAGTGTGCTCAGAGCAGCTCCAGGAAGTTCCCCAAAGGTACGTGGGTTGTTGGATCTGCCCTCTGTTCCAGTGTTCAACCAGATTCGTGGGACAGTGGACAGGGCATGGCACAGGGTATGGGGGGGAGGACAGGCTCTTCCAGGGGGGGGGTTCAGAGCACCAGGAGCGCTCTAGCTAGGGACAGGACACAGGGGGGGAGTGAGTTTTGGGGATAATCCAGGGAGTTCCCAGGGAAGGGTGGTGGTGGTGGGCGGGAGGGATTCAACCTGAACTGGTCCCAGACTCACCTCCAGCAGAGGCTGGGCAATGGGGTCAAAGATCCAGACCTGGCAGACAGGGACTCAGGATAGTCTGAAGGGGATAGGCAGATCTCTGGCTGGGTTCTGGAACTCTCCAGCAGGGGCCTGGCGATGGCCCCTGGCGATGGGGGTCAAAGATGCAGCAGTCTGGGACTCAGGATGCTCCTGTGGGGATAGGCAGATCTTTGGATGGGGTGGAACTCTGGCAGAGGACCAGGGATGGGGGTCAGAGATCAGGCAGGTGGGGATTCCCCTGCTACAATTTTCATAGCATATGATCACGCGCAAGTTATGTAAGTTTTCTTCTTTGCATCTGAGCTTAATTCTACTGAGACTTCTCACATCAGCTGCCCAATCTTCTGAGGAAATTGAAACATTTCAAAATTTATCTTAGTAATTTTGGGTGTAATTCAGAACTTTAGAATTTCTCCTTTGTTCTGGATCCCCAGGCATAGTTCAAGGCTATCTGTGCTCATACTCCTGAATGTTCATCCAGCTCCCCTCCCCTCTCCTCCCATCTGCTGTGCTTTTCTTCCCTGCCCTCCTTTCTCCTTCTTCTCTTCACTTCCCTCCCCCTTCCTCTTTCCTCCTCTCCCTAACTTAGGTCTGTGCTCTTCTGCCTGGGGCTCATGCTGAAGGTCAACAAAGCATTCCCCTCAGTGTTGCTTTGCTAAAACATGGGATTATTGTCACTAAAACTATGACTTCCCAGCAAACCTCAGTCAGGTAGGAGCGACAGTCTCCTAGGCAGCCTTCTTACCTCCATGTCTTTATCTCGAGTAGACTTCCATTTGTTGGAGATCGATAATAAAAGCAGATGTTTTGTATTTGGTAATCACATCTGCCACGGTCACCTAAGAATTCAGGCCTTCTGCACACTCTACTGCTTTACTTTGTGCTGGAGGACTGACCATGACTCAGGGCTCCTTTCTTCTGTGGTTCTATTTCTGCCCGTTTCTGCTACTCATGCATGCATAGTAGAGAAACTCGAAATGGCTACTGACTCTAAAAAAGCATATTTCATTTAAGTCCAGGCTATCTTAATCCTGGACTGAAGCATCTGATATTTAACAGTCAAGAGATTATCTTCTGAGGTTGGCTTTTCCACAACTCCTATATGTTAGGAGATCTTTTACGTGTTTGGAAGAAATATGAATTTGATGGTATGATATAAATCAAGTATAATTTAACATTCATGGGTTTAATAAATCATGTTTTACATGGTACTATACTTACGGAAATGTTCAAAGGAACAAAAATTCATAGACAAAAAGAAAAGAATTAGGGATGGAGAGATGGCTCAGTCAGCAGAGCGTTTCCTATGTAAGCATGTAACAAGAGTTTGATCCCCATAACCCATGTTACAAAGTGAGTGTGGTGCCACAGGTTTATAATCCTAGCACAGAGGTGGCAGAGGCAGATAAATTCCCAAGCCTCAGTGGCCAACCAGCTTAGCCTCTGTGATAACTTCCAGAGCAGTGAGAGATCCTATTTTGAAAAATAATATATAATACCCAAGGCTCCCCCATGGTCTCCATATGCTGTCATATACAAACACAGGTTCACATGTACACACTGTGCAACTCCCTCCCCAGGATAAACATGTACAGGCATATATTCATATATCCATCCATTCATTCATTCAAGGAGATAACAAGAAATATTAAATGTAAATAATTGATGTAGTGCCCTATTTTAACTGTTGGTGCTAACATGGTGTATTTTGACTTATACTTTGTATAGCAGTTATTTTTGTAAGCAGCCCTACTTCTCAAAATTAATATTCTATTCTGGGTATGGACAATAGATTAATGCTAAATAAAAAAGTTCACAAAAATAATCACAAAATCTGGTGGTATAAGTACTATAATCAAATTATGACCAGAGGGTACTAGTATTGTAAGAGAGAACCACTGATATTAATCATGTCAAAAAATTATATTTTATATATATGCATTTTATCCTTTATTATCAGGACACATGACAATATCCTAATAAAACTGAATTCACTAAGATTTTGACTTAATATTAATTAACCTTTTACTTCAAGATGTCAAAGGTCATGTAATGTCAGCAGAAAACACTTAAAGACATTGCTGTGATATTGTTTTTACAAACAACAGGTTGCAGGGCTGGGGAGATGGCACAGTGTGGAAATGTGCAGTCATGAAGGTCTGAATTCAGATCCCACCACCTACAGAAAAGGCCTGGCATCATGCATTTGTTAAGGATGATGTGGACACAGGGGTCCAAGGACTCACTGAGCATATAATGTAGTCAAAGCAGGGAACTCCAGTTCAGTAAGAGACGGTCTCCAAAATGATAGCAATTGAGGAAGAAATCCTAATGTCATCCTCTGGCCTTAATACACACATGTGTGGCTGACCACACATATGGACAGGCACATAAATGCGTCATATACACACACATAAAAATTAACATTATTTTAAGTATCAAGAATATAATTCATGTGTTTATTTTTTTTCTAAAAACTTTTTTTTTAAAGAAGGATGGAAAAACTGCTGTAAAGCAATTCAGTTGATGTAGCCAATCTGTCTGGTGGTTAGCAAATTGCTGGGTCTGAAGCTCAGAGGCAAGCTTGCCCAGTTGAATTCAGACTAAATGGGTTCAGTCTAGAAAATATTTCCTCTAAATATGTACTAGTTAATGAGCGTGTAGAGTTATTTACCATGGCATGCACTGTTTTCCATAGTTTTTCTGCTGAATTGTCCAACGCTGATACTTCACGGCGTCTCTCTGTTTTCTCTGCTCAGTCTCCTTTGCATTTCCTGATCTCACTCTCACCTTCCCTGCATCTGAAAGCTGCTGAAACACTGCACTATCAGCATGCGTGTCTGTTAACGTGTGGCTCTCTGGATGTCTGTGCTTAAGGGAGATAGAGATGGAATCAGTATGTTACTAATTCTGATTGGTTAACACTTCACCCCACCACCTCTCATATTTACTTGGACTCCTCCTAGAATGCAGTTTAACTTGACTATATTCTTGATGATAACTTTAAACAAACCCTCAGAGTCTCCACATGGAATCTTGCTTCTTTGAGTGTTAATTTTCCTCCAGAGTTTCTCCCTACAAGGGAAAGATCCCAAGGTCTGCCACATGAGAAACAACCACAATTATTATTCCTATGTCTGTAGTAGTTATTGCAGCTATAAAATAAATGCATTCTTTAAACAAGAAGAAATTAGTTCCAAAGGCTCAGAGCAGGGCAGAGTTATTATTTTTTAATAAACTTTTTATATTAAAATGGTTTTGGAGTTACTAAAAAGTATAAAGATAGTGAGTCCCATAAATCTCACGGTCACTTCTTCTGCTGTTAATATCTTAGACTTCTGTAGTGCATTTGTCTTAATTAGTGAACCAAATGTTGATTCATTATTGTTAGAGTTTGTTTGAGTCAGAGAACTACATTTAATTAGTGGCCATATCTCTTCAGGCTCCTCTTGGCTTGGATTTTATCCACACGGATTTCTGTTCCCTCAGCTTACCTACACTTTAGACAACATTTTGATTTCTATTTTCATAGAAAATTTACTTTAAAACGGTTGACATTCTAAATCATTCCCCTGACCTTTTAAAATGTTTGTAAATGTTCTCCCAGTCTCCAGACAGTTTTAAAACCCAGGAATGTCTTTTTCAAGGACAGAAACGGCATCTACGCACAGAAGGAGACAGCACTTTGTCCTTCTCTCTCAAGGGTGTGGCGGGACCTCACTGTGAGTCACTGAATTAGTCAACGTGGAAGGTCTAATAATGGAGAATATATATTTGCAAACCTGCCCCACTATGCTAGACACATCCCACTGTTCAGCCTCCTCCCAGTGCCTTCTTGTACTTTCCACTAGCTCATGCCAGTGCTCAAAATCTCGTGTCCCGTGTCCCTTCACTTACGTGGACCTGGCGAGTGATGCCATTGAAATATTCGTGAATATTCTCCTTTGCATATTCCTTTCTGTGCGTTTTTTTTTTTTTAACTTTGGCAACATTACATTCCCTTTGTTGTATAACCTTGAACTTCTGACATGCTCTTCTTATGCGTTTTATAGATGATTTCCTCATGATTAGACTAGTGTTGTGGGTTTTTAAAATAGCAGGTATAAACTACCGTTTTTGTTGCATTGTATCAAGGACATTTATATCCCCAGGATTTGTCACTGCTGACCTACATCTTGGTTATTACTGTCATTTCTCATCGTTGTGCTAGAATACCTAAACACGGATTTAAGTGAGGAAATTATTATTTTGGCTCTGGTTGGCGGATACAGGTCATCATCGCAATCATAGTCAAATGTGGAGAGGGTGAGCGTTCGTGCTCAGTTCACTTTCTCGCTTCTGTTTAATTCAGATCCCAACGCATGACCGTGCTTGCCACAGTTGAAGTGAGCCTTCCAGATCCTCCAGAGCCATGCCCAGAGGTTAACCTCCATGTCAGTCTAGATCCAAAATTGACAGAAGTAATCACCACACCCAACCTCTAGATGTGGCCATTTTATTCAAGCTCATCTCCAATACTTACTCCGTGTTATGCCTTGTGTGTTTTAAGGCTGAGCATCTACGGTACGTAGAATTCTCTAATATTTGAAAAATACATCTGTGGCCGACACCATTAATTAATCTGGTTGATTGTTTCTGTCTGTTTTGATGTATGAATGTCTGTGTTATACTTTAGTTAAAAGCAAAGATGCTTGTTTGTATTTCATTACATGAACACTGAGAACTCTTTTGTTGATTCCTAAATCAACTTTGCACACTTCTCACGTTGTTATATATTTAATTTTGATTATTAGATTTGTCAGTATGAGAGCTCCAGGTACATCATTTATAATTTCTGTCCTTCTGCTAAGGATCCTTTGCTTTCTTGGTTGATAATAATGTAGAAAGTAAATGTCTAGGCATGAAATGTGCCTGTTACTATGAGGTAGTCTTCATCATGGCCCTTCTCAGCTCACAAGTATGGAAAAGCATTTGTATATTTATGATAAAAATGTTGTGAAATAACTTTTACCTACATTCACATACTTCTATGTGCTATTACACATATTAGTAAGATAAGGTAATGGGTTCATGCTGAGGTATCACACACTAGCCACCTCCACTCCTTGCTAACCAAAGACTCTCACCCCAACTGTGAGTGACTTGGCTCTCCTCTGTCTCCTACTGATTCTTTTTATTAAATTCCAGAATGCATATGAAGTAGTACCAAAACTAACAGGCTTTGTGCGGGCCAGATTCAATGTTGTCTGTAGCAGTGCAGTGCTCTGTAAAGCTCTGTTAGCCTTATCAGATCACTTTCCATCCCTTTCCCATGAATCCTTGTCATATATTTATAGTATAGCTAGAGTTTTTTACATTTTATACCTGTAGACTTTATTCTGTAGACTTTATTCAATATCTTAAAGATTTTCAATGATCTTCATACCTCAAAGTATCCTGTGACTTTGTGACTCCTCATTTTAGATCTATATTCGTTTGCAATTGTGTATTTAATGTCATAAATTTTCTATTTATAAACCACCACTAGTTTTGAGAAGTTCTATTTTCAGTTATTCTTAATTCAATTATATTGTTTCGCTGGAGGCTCATTGTTTGACCCATAGGTAACTTGAGAGTTTGTCATTTAATTTCTTGTTATTTACAACAGATTCCTTGTTATAGTTTGTTACTGATTTCTACTTCATTTTTAATTGGCCAGGACATGCAATTTACACATTTCCACACTGTTACATTTATCATGGCTCTGGAGGTTCCTAGGCCAGGGTGACAAAAGCTCTCTCTGAGTTTTGGAAAATGTGCATTTTCCAGTTGTTGATGAACTAGTCAATACATGTCATTTAGATCAAATTAATTGATAGCTTTGTCCATTGATATCATTATGCTTTTGGGACTCTTGGATGGATCAGTTACTTAAAGGCTGATATTGTGTTCTCCAACTACAACAATACAATACCACCTTCTCACCCCCCCCTTTTTTTTTGATCTTATCATTTTGCCTTATAATCATTAGGGACACGTGCATTTAGAATGGTTTTATTTTCATGAAGATTTTATTCCTTTATCAATAGCCAATGACTTCCTTACCTTTGATCATTTTTCCTTTTTATGCTTTTCAGAAATTGCAATAGAGACCCACACTTTCCTTGGACTGGAGTGAGGTTGGAATGTCTTTTCTGTCTTCACTTTCAACTTGTCTTTACATGCAGTGTGGGTTTTGTGTAAAACATGTATTTTCACCACCCTGACTCTGTTTTATTGACTTCATTCACCTTGAAGGTGACCAGCTGCTGCTACTCACCCTTTCTGTGGCTGTTTTTTACTTGCATTTTAATTGAGCATTTTAGGATTCTGTTTCCTTTCTTTTATTTGTCCTGTCCATCACACTTCTTCATTTATTTTATTTTAATTGTCTCTTTACAGTCTAAGATATACAATACTAGGTGGTCTAAATTTATCTTCAAAAGACACTCATGCCATTTAACAAATAGTGCAGCTATCCTAGGGTATTGTGTAGGCATTTCCTCTGAATTAAAACTGGTCTCCCTTGGCTGGATTCTGCAGAAACTCCCCTATGGTCTCTGCCATTGGTCCTCTGAGCTATTTTTCTGTAAGTGAGATGTTTTCTTTTTCTAGTTTTTTTTAAGATAACTGCTTTTGAGTGTGGTTCCCTCACCCTCTAGATGATGTCCCTAGGGGTTGCTTTCTGACATCTATTCTGTGTGTTTCTCTCCATGTTTCCTGGGCCTGTGGTTTTGTATTTTGTATTCATTTTAGAATTTTCCTTACCATTACCATCTTCTTTATTTCTCATTTTCTTGGCCTCATCTGGCATCCCAGCCCCCCTCTTGTCCCATTCCCCACCCACTCCCCAGGGAGGGTGATCCCTTCCAGGAGGAATCATCAAAATCTGTCAAATCACTTAGAGTAGGGTCTAGGGCTTCCTGCCTGTCTCTAGACTAAGGGAGTATCCCTCCATGGGGAATGTGCTCCCAAAGTCCTTTCAGGCATCAGGGATACATCCTGGTCCCTTAGATTGCCCAGGCCTTCTAACTGAGACCCACATTCAGAGGGTTCTTTTTAAAGCATTTTGGGAAAGTACTGATAATCTCTTCAAGTTGGCTATTACACACCTCTACTGGATGTACTCATGAGCTCACAATTGGCATTATTTTTTCATTTCTGACACAATGTTGTTTTTTTAATATTTGCTCATTTTCTGAGAGTTTTTATAGTTTTATTTTTTTTAGCTCTTTTGAGGCCCACCCAGCTCCCAAGCAAAATACACAGAGACTTATTCTTCCTTATGAATGCTTGGTCTTAGCTTGGCTAGTTTCTGGCCAGTTACCTAAATTAAATGAACCCATTTCTCCTCATCTATGTTTTGAGGCTGGGGTTTTACTTTTCCTTATTATAGATGTCTTTCTTCCCTTCTTACTCCATAGCTAGCTGTGTGGCTGGTCCCTGGCATTCTCCTTTCCTTCTCCTTGTCTTGCTCATAGCTCTTCTCCTTTCCTGGATATTTCCTCCTCTTTATCCTCTCTTCCTGCCATCCCTGCCTGTTTCTCTTGTCTGTCTAGCTATTGGCTGTTCAGCTTTTTATTAGACCAATCAGCTATTTTAAACAGGAAAATCAATACAACTTTACCGAGTTAAACAAATGCAACACATTTTTGCATCATTAAACAAACATTCCACAGTATAAACAATTGCATCACATCTTCAAGTAATGTTCCACAAAAAGCTTCCATCTTTCAGTTCAGATTGTCCATCTGTTCTTACATGTATTCTACTTTTCCACCAAAATAGTGAAAATGAATCACAGTTACTCTAGATTCCTGGTCCCATAATTACAAAGTGAGCATCATATATTGGTGCTGGAATTCACTTGTTTTCTTCAGTCCTTATATCCTTCCTTCCTTTCTGTTTTTCTTCTTTTTCTTATGTCATATTTTGTAATTTTCCACAGAAAAGTGGCTATAATGTAATGTGCATAGGAATTTCTTACCAGCCTAAGTGCTAGTATTTATACTGACCTATAATCAGACATGGGCAGTTAGTTCTTAAGGTTGCCCAAAGCTCCAGATATATATATATATATATATATATATATATATATATATATATATTCATTGTGTTTTTATCTGTTCCTGACTTTGGGCTTCCCAAAGCATCTCTTCTCAGAGTCTGGTTTTTACAGCCTTTTCAGGTAAGCCCTATTAATGTGGTACCAGATATGCCGTGAGAAGGGAGGCTAGGTAATCTTTGGGTGATGTTTCAGGTTTCAGTCTTTCAGTAGACCCTACATCTCTATGATTGCATCTCCAGCAGTGCAGTATGCCATTCTTATAAAATACGTGTTTTGCCTCTTACGTGAGATAGGAAGACTGGAGCAACAGAATAGTGAGTGGGCCCTTTCCATGGCTAAGGTGTAATTGGCAAATTCTTCTCCACTACTGAGAATGACTTTGTATGTAGACCACCTTGTTTCTAATTACTTTTCCCTTGCCCTCAATACAATTGTGAAAGTATCTCTTAGATCTTAAAAAACAAACAAACAAAAACAACAAACAAACAAACAAACAAAACAACCAAAGGCATCTTGAGAATCTGGGATTCAAAACCCATGAACAAATAGGAGATCTCTCTGGGACTGACGACCAGCACTTCTAAAAAATTATCAGCATAACCATTTAAATGCCCGCATGCTTGTGGTGGCAGCTGCTTTGGTGCTATGTAATCTGAATGCAAATATAACTTCTTCATGGCTTAATGTGTCTGGTTGCCATCTAATCTCAAGTTTCTGATGGTTACAAGAAGAGTCCTTCATTTCAGTTACTCATCTTTGTATCGAGGGAGTCATATCTTCTAAGCTGTTTATATGTGGGAGTTGAAGTTGGAAGTCCGAGGTTTACTGGTTTCATATATAGGTATTGGCCAGTGGAGCTCCTAGTGAGATGCATAATTCACTTACTCCGACATCTCTTGCATTTTATCACAAAAACTTCATTAAATTAAATGTCTTACTTCTGTCTCAGTCTAAGGAGGTTAAAAACAATCCTAACCATGCACCAAGGAATATTCTGAAACAGAAAACACTCAATAGAATTCTATCTGTCAAACATAATACAGCTATTACAGTGAGCGCAGGCACAGAAGTTAACAAAAATGCCAGGTGGTGTAACTTCTTGCCACAATTTATGTTTTTCTCATTCTCCCAACCTCTTAACCCTGGGCTCTTAATTACTCTCAGTGAAAACAGCGGTCTATACTTCAATGAGAACGTGAGCTATAGTGGCCTCCTACCTAATTGACCCACTGGCTCTTGTGGTAATTTTGACACATAATATCATATTATTCATATTTTAAGTCCTAATGAGGGGTGCTTCTAAACAATGCCAGGAAGGTATAGCAGTAAAATCTTCTAGAGTAAGATCTGCTTTCACAGGGCATACATGGCTGTGTGAGAATCAAGTTTCAGGCATTAACATATGCATGCAAGATATCATCTGTGAACTGGCAGGTTCCATAATATCCAGCATGAGTTTGTATGCACTGACTTAGGAAATTAAGTTATTAAGTTTGAAAAGTGCAGGTCCGGAACCAGGCAGCTCATCAGAAGAGGAGATAGTGAGTGCCACAGCCTTGTTTTATACATATATATATATATATATATATATATATATATGTGTGTGTGTGTGTGTGTGTGTGTGTGTGTGTGTGTGTGTGTGTGTGTGTGAGTTCCTTGCAATCCGCAGTCATGCTGGGCTCTCCAGGAAGCTGGTTCAGCCTGCTGATTCTGAGGAAGGGTAAGTTTTGGTTGTGGTGCTGACCCAGCATTGTGAGACAGTGCTGACAGGACATGGCCCTGGAGCCCACAGCACAAACACATCTTTCTTGACAGGGTTCACAAATCCAAAGTGATAGGCAGGGCACGTTCTGTCTCAGCAGCATCAGCCACAGGGTAGGTGTGTCAGCTAACGAAAGGCAAAGCAGTCTCTTTATTTTCTATTTCTCTCTTGCAAGGTTAGTAACTGAAGCCAGCTGTCCTCTCATTATTATTATTCTTTGAAATAACAGGCAAAGAATGGAATTAAGCATGTTAAAATTTTATTTCCAAGTGTCAACAACAGAGAAGTTTGGAACAAGAATATGAGAAGTAACATTTAAGGACAAGAATGATTATCTAGAAAGAAGGAAAAAAATCTTTGAGTCACACATTTTATAGGTTTTGCATTTTTAAAAAAATATTAAATTATTATTTTATTGATTGAAAGTAATAGAACCATACCATACTCTTTGTAGTGGAATTGACAAAAGTCCCAATGTGGCGACTGATATAAAATTACAAGAGTTGATGTGTTTGAGTGAATGAAGAACGCACCTCCCCCTCCAAGAGGAGCAGTCCCCTCTGCCTGCAGAGGGCACACACTGAGATCATTGGTTCATGTCGGGATCCAGCAGTAGTACCAAATCTTAACACATTCGCTAGCATTTTCCTGTGTGCACACATCCATGCTATCTACCTTATGGGACATTAACTAATAACAAAATAGAACTCATGAAAGTCATCTCTTTTCTTCTGTCTCTTTCAGAACATGCCCCTGTCCTTTCCACTCCTCAGCGTCAGGAAGTACTTCATGTCTTTCCTTGGTGCACTGAGTGAGTTGTCAACATCACTGCTCTTGTTACTTGAAGTCACTTCTCAGTAGGTCTGTAAGATGGTATCAGCTAATCTGATACCAGAGAGGGCGGGTCAGTGAATAGCACAGATAGCATGAATATGCTGAGCAGAGCACAGGAGGGGTACTGTGGGATGGAAAGGATTTCATTACCTGTCTGAAACTGAGGGCAACTTAAAATATATGAATTGTGTATTTGAAATTTCACATTTCATATTTTTAGACTACAGATGACATTACATAACTGGTGTGTAAAACTGTGAGTATGGAAGAAATGTTATATATATATAGAATAGAGTACATTTAGAAAATAAAATTCGTGAGGTTGTTTTTTTGTGCGGCTGCACGTGAACGGAATGATGTTTTAATTTTTGTTTGCGGGGTGCGGCTGGGTCACATCTTCTCGTTCTGTTGCCATGGCTCTCTCATGGCCACCATAGGTGGGTTTAAATTAATTCTCTGTCATACTACTTATCACTAAGACTTGGGCGTCAAAGGCTGGGATGGAAATGTGCTAGCTCAGAGAGGTTGAGACACCACAAGAGACACATCTCTTCCCGTGTCCCGGAACCAAAGGAAGCTCAAACTCCAGCCTCTGCCCTTTCCTTCCCATGCGCCTTCTCTATCCAAATTGCTGGCATTTCTATGGCAAAATCCAGTCAACTAGCAACTGGCTCTACCTGCTGATTCAAGGTAAACTTCATTGACTATCTGGAATGCCACAGTGTGATGAAAATTCCCCACAGCATTATGATCATCATCCTCCCACCATCACACAACACCCAGAGGCCTCTGAGGAAGAGAAATCGAAAGAACCCAAAATCTTACTATGGAAAGAACACGGGGGGAAATATTATATATATATATGTGTGTGTGTGTGTGTGTGTGTGTGTGTGTGTGTGTGTATTTCTTATTTTACATATCGATCCCAGTTCTCTATCCCTTCCTTCCTCCCATAACCCTGACCTCTACTCCCATCCCATTCCCCCAGTGTCCTCACTCCACAGGGAGGGTGATGCCTTCTAGAAGGGATCATCAAAATCTGTCAAGTCATTTGGAGTAGGGTCTAGGCCCTCCCTCCTGCCTCTAGGCTAAGGGAGTATCCCTCCATTGGGAATGTGCTCCCAAAGTCCTTTCTTGCACCAGGAATACATCCTGGTTTCACTGTCAGAGGTCCCTTAGACTGCCCGGGCCTTCTAACTGAGACCCATGTTCAGGGAGTCTGGGTTGGCCCAATGCTGGTTTCCCAGCTATCAGATAGCTGGGGGAAATATGTTAGGAGTCACCAAGAATTATATTCTCAGTCACAGCATGCATGATACTATGTATTCCATACCTTGTAGATGTGAAACTCTGTACCTCAGAAAAGAGTTTGGTGTTCAAGTCCACTTCAAATGACAGTTTACAGAACAGGAGACATTTGATGGAGTGTCTGTAAAAACATAAACGAACAACGAATGATAACGTTGAGTTACATGTTTATTCTTTGGTGTAAATACTCCTACCATGGCTAGTTTCATGCTACTTGGTGCAAACTGATTTATAAAGGTTTGAAAATTTCCACTCAACTATATGTATACAGGGTGAGTCTAGCATGTCTGGTGAGTCAGACCTGGCTTGGAGCGATTGTGGCGAAGACATACTTTGCAAAGAGACAGCGTTAGTCCAGGTGCTACGGAGTACACAATGAGATTTAATAGTGGGGCTGAAGATCTGCTAATTTCCAGAAGGAAATGGTACCAAATCCAGAAATAGAAGTGAACATGCACAAACAGAGCAAGTGGTCTGGCAGTGGGGCTGTGAGGTAAGAGGTTGCCACAGTCCGGATCGTGCCTTGAGTGTCAAAAGAATGTGCACAATTTAAAGGCCGTTAGAGGCACACACACCATTCCGTAGTGGAGTGGAATGCGATGTTTAACAGTACTGCACCCATCCTACAGAGTATCCACCATGCTGGGTGCACTACTCACCTGCCGGTCATTTAGAGTTACATTGTGGGTAGTGCGTTGCTGTAGCCAATGGGAGGTAGGCTGGACCAAGATTGCAAAGATGAAGCCAGCTAAAGTGAACTGAGATCTGAAACATTGAAATCAGCTTTCCTGCCACCCAGCACAGGCTCCCCAGGGAGCGTACTTTGAGGCAGATTTCGATGCAGGCCGTTTATTCTTCACGAGTGCTCTCAGAATATTATCCATGAGAGCAATGAAGAAAACACAGCTGGGCAGGGAGTGCAGCCGAACTTCCCTGCCGTCACAGCTCAGACTTCATTAAATCCTATGGGAAGGAACTCCACAGTGAAGACCTCAGAGATACAAGCCAAGGACAGAGAGCATGGTAGAGTTTTTGTTCCGATACTCGGAGGATGTTATTAGATATGGTTTGCTCCTGGAAGGAGGTACACACTCGGAGGTAATTTTCTTCAGTCTACAACACCCCACAGAAGGGCTGGTTGACAGTATTGACTTCAGTGCTCCATGCAGCTGGCGTGTGAATGTTAACTGTTTTAGAATAGGCATCCAGGCTGCACAGGACTGCATAGTACAGTGTATCTGAGTTTTGTTAAAGGTTTTTTTTTTTCTTTTTTCAGTTGCATACATATACACAAAAGTTTAAACATATATACAAAGCAGTATTAAATTCATATGCAAAGTATTTCAAATAGCATCTAGCACAGCTGTCAGGACAAATTCATAGCCTACAAACAGTAGGAATATTTAATTTTAGATTGTTTTTCTTGGTATTTTGGGTAAGAGAACATTATGTTTAATACAGAAAAGGCATAAATTTGTTATATTTTAAGACGATGAATGTTTAAAATGTAATCAGCTATAAATGGGGGTGGCATAGATTAATTAACATTAGCTATTCCCTTGAACTAATTACAACGAATGTATTCACTCAAATGCCTGCTATATGATGTTTTGAGAACATCCTATCTCCTTTTAACTTCGGGTATCTATAAGTGAGCATAAGATTTAATGTGGTATCCACATTCTTAATTATTTCACCTTAGGCCAATATGATGTCTGTAAATTTTGTTTAGATTAATCTAAGGTGTTAACAGTTATATAAGAGTGGAGTGATATGAATTATGAAATAATTATGTAAGAAATGTCACAAGCTTGATTTCTAAGATTTGCTTCATCTTTAGAGAGAAAATCAATACACTATCTGAACTTTGAACATTGTAGACCAAATATTTCATGCTCAGTATCTCAAAATAACTGTGAATGTTTTTAACTACGTGTTTATATGTTGTAAATGACCTTCCTTATAGTAATAAATTTTTTTCTTTGAGAAATTAATTTTGTGTAAAATAAAACACTTTTTTCAGTAACAGACAAAAGCAATACTATGTTACAAGAAGACATTTACTTAAAGATTTCTTGGCAAAGGTGAGATAGTGATAACAATTTTACTTCTGTACTCTTTTTCAGGTGACACATTGTGCTGGGTAGTTTTGCATGATCTTGACAGAAGCTGAAGTCATTTGAAAGGAGGGAACCTCAATTAAGAAAATGTCTCCTTAAGGCAAACCTTTAAAGCATTGTCTTAATTAGGGATTGATGGGGGAGAGCCCAGCCTATGGGTGGGGCCAATCCTGGACTGGTGGTGCTGGGTTCTATAAGAAAGCAGACTGAGCAAGCCATGAAAGGCAAGTCAGTAAACAGCATCCCTTCATAGACCCCATCAGCTCCTGTCTCCATGTTTGCCCTGCTTGGGTTCCTATCCTGACTTCCTTTGATGATGAACAGTGCTGTGGAAGCACAAGCCATGAAGCCCTTTCCTCCCCAAGTTGCTTTGTTAATAGTAGCCACAGTTAAGTCACACCTAAATTTTAAAGAAGAGACAAGACTTGTTGTGTATATACACTTAGCTAGAGAGAGGCTACAAAATGGAGCTGTGTAATAATTTAGTTTGTATTTCTTGTTGTTTTTGGTATGATAAACCTTGGCAAATACCTTATTCTGAGTTTTTTTTGTGTGTCTCATACTTAGAATTAAAAGGGAGTTGCTAACTTTTATCGTGTGTGTGTGTGTGTGTGTGTGTGTGTGTGTGTGTGTGTGTGTGTGTGTTGCTTACACGTCTGTGCATCACTTGTGTGTCAGGTGTCTGCGGAGGCCAGAGGAGAGTGCCAGATGTCACATAAGTAGAGTTACAGATGGTTGTGACCAGCTATGTGTGTGCCAGAAATGCAATCAGGGTCCCCTGGATGAGCAGCAGCATCAGCTACTGAGTCTTTTCTGCAACCCACAAAAAGCCAGCTTTAGACTGCATATGATTTGTTTAATCGTCAGGTTAAAATGGTTGATGAGAATAATGATTCTGAAGCACTGCATTGTTTTACAGAAATATCACAACTCCACAAAGAATAGAATCAGAGCCTGTTCACATGCCTTTTTCCTTTGACTCTCCGTTCCAACGTGCATGTGTTGAAAGAGGTCACCAGGGACATTTCTCAGCTTTGATTGTACACATCTTCCCCAGATGTTAGGACATTCCTCACACTGTATGGACTTAACCTGATCATTTTCCTAGTGACGAGGAGCCCTCCTTTAAGAACTTACATGGTGTTTGATATCCCTTTAGTCATATGGTTTATTGACCATTTTCTCTGTTTTTATGTAACTTCTTACTTCCGCACTGCCAGCTCCCCTAGCCAGAACAGCATGGATTTCTCAAAGCTTCTTTTCTTTGTCTGCTGTGTGGTGTGGAGCTCAGTACATGCATTTTCAACTAGTTCCTCCAAAATGCTGCTAATGCTTTTTCTCAGAAAAGAAAATTTTTACTTTTTCCTTAAAAATGTACGATAAATAACAAAATCAAGGTTAGGAAGATTCTATCTCTGATTTATCACTATTGTGAAATAGTCAGAGTTAATTTGGTTACACCTATATTCCTTGATAATTTGTTAGTTTTTAATGTCTCCCTCTTTTAATGAAGTACATTCATCATAAAAACAAAACAAAAAACAAACAAAAACAAAACAAAATATCCTGACCTTGGGATATACAGCGTTATTAAGGCAATCTAAATTCATTGTATATTTAGGTACACCTAGTATACTTTGCTTAATTTATGTTACTAATTTCTTCTGATGTGTTTTCATCAAACATGTAGTTATATTTTTTTGTTACTTGAAGCTTCTCTCTCTCTCTCTCTCTCTCTCTCTCTCTCTCTCTCTCTCTGGTAAGCATAAACATTTAATTGGCTTTACCATCAGATTAATCCTGTAGTTAGAAATTTCAGAGAACATTATTCTTACATAAGTACTAAGTTCCAATTCACTGCCATCCCATTTGTCAGAATCCCTGTCCAAATCACTCCCCAATATTATGGTCGTCTTTTTGTTAATAAAGTTGTGCCTAGGATGAGATAGTGAGACAGAGGGCATGATGAGTAGGAGCCCACCTGTAACTCAGAGCCTGCCAGACTCCGAACAAAGCCCAAGTGTCTAGCTTTGGTTTTGGATCACTCTGCTTGAATTATTATTTAATTAATTAATACATTAGTTCTTCAGAGTGGCTGTCCAATTCTTAATGAATGCCTGTTGAGAAAGTCACTGTGTCTTGGTATAGCAATAACTCACCTGAGAACTACAATACCTGAAAAGTTCATACATCAACTTTCTAAATGTGTCCAAGTTATAGAACTCGCCAGATTTGTTCAGAGTAGAAATAAGTGAGCGAGTGTTCCTTGTCTTCCCTGACAGCTGTCCTCATAACACCAGGAGGAAGCACCATGTAGGATAGAACAGTCAGGTCTACCTAAATGGCCCTCAGCTTCAGGTACTGTCTATTTTTCTACTCATAGCCTTGTTCATACACTGACTCTGAATTTTCTTTTTAAGAGGCTGCTTTGGATCCACTTGTTCAGAACGACATATCCATGATCTAAGGAGCTGTGAGGGAGAGATTCCTGTGGTTATATGAGAATTTGTGTAAGGTCTGCAGACATTATAGGTGAAGAAGGAATTGGGACAGTCAGCCATGGTCCCACAATGTTCTGGCTATGCCAGCATCCCTGCATACTTTGAAGGCTTCATTGGCACCACACAGACACCTTTTCAAAGTCCCATTACAGATTACACTGCTTTGTGGCTAAGTACACATCCTCCCCACCCAATCCTGGCATTGTGTAGGCTGAGACATGGTGCCATTCTTTAGTGTAGCCAATCCTGTCCCCAAACTCTGCTGTGGGTATAGAAGGGATAGTTTCACTTAGTTTTCCAAATGTTTTCCCTTCACTTTCAACAAACATGGGGAGATGCAAGACAAGTCATATTTGAAGGTCAATTTACTGAGTTTATGGTTTATATCCTAACTATCCTGAGTTTATATTCTAACTATCCAGAGTAAGATGATTATGAGTTCAGTTTCAGAGAGGGAGGGTGATGAGCAAAGGAGTCAAGAACAGGCTGCAGAGACCCACAGTGAGAGCTGACCTGAATAAGGGGAGCTCGTGGTCCCCAGACTGATAGCTGGAAAACAGCATTATACCTACTCAGACCCCTGAATGTGGATCTCAGTTGGAGGGCCTGGGAAGTCGATGGGACCTCTGACAGTGGAACCAGGATGTGTCCCTGCTGCATGAAAGGACTTTGGGAGCACAATCCCCATGGAGGGACACTCCGTTAGCCTAGAGACAGGCGGGAGGGCCAAGGTCCTACTCCAAATGACTTGGCATATTTTGATGGTCCCTCCTGGAAAGTCTCACTGTCCCTGTGGAGTGAGTGGGAAACAGGACAGGGGGAGGGGTTGGGGGCCATGGGAGGATGGGAGGGAGAGGGAACTGGAATAGATATGTGGATATGTAAAATAAGAAAAAAATTTAAAAAGATACTATGTCACATCATCACCATTTGACTCCATCTGTATCATTCTCCACCCCAAAAACATTGTATCAATTTCTAAGATTGTTAGTCTACCGATGCATTACCAATGATCTTGACTTTGAGGCCTTCCTTTGGGTTAGGTTAAATGTTTCTTGTTGGCAGTAGGAAGGAAGAAATCCTAGATATCCTTCAAGATGACTCCTTAAGAACCCTGTGTTACAGAACTGATTTCTGGTTCAGTATGAAGTCTTTTAGTTTATTTGGATGGTATCACCTGAATTCCATTTGCTAGCATCCAGCAACATCAGCATGTGCATTGGCTATAGGATGTTGGTCAAAGTTTTGTACCACAAGCCGCTCCCAAATAAACACTTGGAGGCTTAATATTAATTATAAATGCTCAGCCAATAACTCAGGCTTGTTACTAAGTAATGTTTACATTTTAAATTAACCCATATTTCTTATCTATACTTTGCCATATGGCTTGGTACCTTTTCTCAGAATGGCTTGCTCATCTTGCTTCTCTCTGTGTCTGCTCATAACTGTAGACTTCACCTTCTTCCCAACATTCTTAATTTGGCTACCATGCCTAATCCTATCCTGTTTAGCTATTGGCCAGTCAGTTTATTTATTGAACCAATCACAGCAATATAAAGGGATATTCCACAACAGGACATTGTTTTGAGACGAGGTAAGTTGTGATCATTGGCAAGAGTGGTACAGTACAAGGCCCAAGGCCCAAGTATTGGATTGATCTTACTTGAAATTAACTCCCCTCCCTCCCTCCCTCCCTTTCTCTTTCCCTCTCTACCTTCATTGCTTCCTACCTCCCTTCTTTGCGAAAATATAAGCAGCACGTCTTTTACCACCAGCTCCAGACAAAACATTCTTCATGGACAGGTGAGGCAATTTTGAAATTAATTTTACTTACTCACCACACATATTTTGAGTACCTATCATGTTTCAAATGCTTAGTAGTTTGCTACAGATGAAGAAGAAAGACCTCACTATCATGGATCTGATAGTACAGTTTGATTAGTTATAAAAGTAAACACTTCTGTAATTTAAAATAAAGTGTGTTCTTCTACCTCTAACACTAACATGTTTCACAAGGGCAAGCATCTTCACTTTCTGTTGACTGGCATCTTAAATGTCTAGAACAGAGCCCAGAATACATTAAAGTCTTCGTGAATATTTGTTGAAAGAGAATGACTAACAAAAATACCTTTGGTTAAATGTCTCTTATATAAAGTATTTTATGGGCCCACATGAAAGTTACTGAGTGGATTTTGGGTGGATGTTTAAAAAGTTATGCTTTTTAAAATTTCTGCTCTAACTTACATGTACCAAATCTTCCAATACTTTTCCAGCTCATATATTTTGACATTCTTAAGAGTATCTATCATCTAGAGCTAGACAGCACTTTCCAACAGCTACTGCATACTTCTAACAGTCTTCCTTTACTTGTGCAATCTACTCAATGGAATGCTCTATCAGTGAGGATACAGGAGTGTGTTCTCACTCATCTCTGCTCAATGTCATCCTCAATCAATGAGACTGCTCGAGTGTGTCTACCACCGACATGACTGCAGAGCACTGAAGTTCCGCTATGACAGTAATTGCGTTTCTGTCAGGTGCACTAACCCCTAGAATTTATGAGATCAGTAACCATTTGTGTCACATGTCACCACAGGGACACTGAATCGATCAAAGGAATCTGGTTCTGCTTTGCTTTTCAGATCTTCTTCAAGAGGAGCATCTGCACGTTCTGTCTGTGTTGCTCTATTCAGCAAGTTCTAGAACAGGGGCGGGAAGGCACATGCACACATTTATGTGAGGATTCTTGAGGAATCCTACTTTATTATAACTCAGACTGAATGAGACAGGTAAAAAATTAATTAGATATTTACTCACATGGCATTCTAGCAATGAAAGTAGAAAATACTTTTCTTCATTAACTGAGAGCATCTTTCTTTTCGAAAGAGAATGTCCTAATTTTACTTCGGTGGCTGTGACAACTATCCTGATCAAAATTGACTGAGGGTAAAAAGGGATTTGTTCAACTTTCAGTTCTAGGTTACAGCCCAACAGGTCAGGTAAGTCATAGTGACAGAACAGGAAGCAGCTAGCCCTGTCACATGACAGCAGAGATCAATACAAACACACATACCACTTGCTGCCTCAGTCAACCCTTCTCCCATGTAAAACCCAGGACTTCCTGCCTTGGGAATGCTGCCTGCTACAGTGGGTTGGTAAATTAACAATCTAGCCAATCCTTTGTGACTACTTTCTCAGGTGGTTCTAGATTATATGAAGTTAAAACTAACCAGCACAGAAGACAACTCCCAAACTTCAGACCTCAGGCAGGTAGAAACTGAGTACCCTTTTAAGAATGTGCTAGGATTTATTTAGTTTTTATGTAGTTTATACAACTACAAACAGACATTTTAGTCAGATTAGTGCAGTTTACCACAAAGGAATTTGAATTTGACTTTTTGCTTTAGGGAGGCCTGCCACCCAGCTCCCAAATAAATACAGAGAGACTTGTTCTTACTTATAAATACCCAGCCTTAGCTTAACTTACTTTTAGCCAGCTTTTCTTAAATTATTTTTCAATTCTGGGCTTTTTACCTTTCTCTGTTCTCTATATCTTTTTTTTTCCTTACTACTGGATGGCTGCTTGTGTGGCTGGTCCGGGCACCTCTTCTCATTCTTCTTTCCTTGTCCATCTCTCTTCCCTTCTTCCCTAAAACCTAGATTTTTCCTCCTACACATTCTGTCTGCATGGCAGTCCAGCCTGTCCCTCTCTGCTCCCTAGCTACTGGCTGTCAGCTCTTTATTAGAACAATTAGGTGTTTTAGACAGGTAGAGTAACTCTGCTTTACAGAGATAAACAACATGTAGCATAAAAGAATAAAACACATCTCTACCTCATTAAATGAATGAATTAATGTGTCACTTCTCAAACTAATACTCCACAACAGGAATTAGTATATTAAATCTCTATTTTTTATTTTATTTAATTAATTTTCTGTCTGTGCATTTTCTTTTTCTAAAGATAATACTTTGTTGATTCTTTGGGGAATTTTACATCATGTACACCGTCCAGTTCCCTTCATTACTGCCCATCAACCCTGAAGCATGACCCCAATGGCAGTATTACTGGAAGACACCATCACAGCCCCAGGTGGAAGCCTACACCCCTGTCATCAGCATGGCTTTCTATAGTATCTGGAGCAACCAACATCAACACAGACCCTGGCTGTGGTAGAGTCAAGAACTCAGACAGGGCCCTATGCCACAGCAGATGCTCACTTGTCACCATGGCTCCAGGTGTCAACATGGGCCAGTAAGATTAACATGGCCCCTACAGCAGTGCGGTCCTCAGTACACCAATATGGACTCAGGTGTCATTGAGCATCTCAGGGGAAGTGGATGGGCTGGAGTTCCACAATGGTTACAAGAACCCCAGACTTATCTAGAACGATCTTTGTAAATCTAATCAAGATTACTCTCCTGTAAATAGGTCAGAAATGATATAGTCCTGTCATTTATTTGTCCTTCTGTTCTGCATTTCTCTTCAAATACTTACCCTGCTTGCAAACTTGTTTTAATCACAAATATCTCTATCACTGTTGCAGCAGTTTTAGAAAATGAAGTTTAAATATCTCTATCACTGTTGCAGCAGTTTTAGAAAATGAAGTTTCTATTTTATTTTTTGTACAAATTTAAGGACACTGTCAGTTTTTACACCAGAGGATCTTGTTGAGAATAAACTGCTGGCTGAGCATCATCATCTACGCCTTTGTAGTCATTCTCCACAGGCATAGGATGGGTATTTATTTATTTATTTATTTATTTATTTATTTATTTATTTATTTATTTATTTGTCTGGTCTCTAGACATATTTTTGTTCTCTCTGTATTCTCCGACCTTAAAACATAGTCTTTACATAAAGGTGTCTTTTTAATCAGAACTTTTAATTTTCTCAAAACTTATTTCGGCTTTTGTTTGTTGTGTCCCTTGGGGCAGGCAGGTTGTTGAAGGTAGGAGTAGCACTTACACATACCTGGTAGAGTGAATGATGTACCTGTCCATAAGCCCTGGGCCTTGTGCTTTAAAGCAGAAAATGCAATCTGGGGAAACAACTTTTGAACTCAAGCCTACTTTAATACAATCTCATATTCTATTTTCTCCCTATTTTATGCCTGTGCCGCAGCAGAATCCCTTCTTGACAAAAGGTGCATACGTGTGTGTTGGTGGAGAGAATGAAGCTCTATTAGAGAAGAGAAAATACTCAGATGTAAAAGATCTCAGAGGATCAATAGGCTGTGAAGGCAATTATCTAATTCATCTGGGTCACCCTCACCTTTATTGCTGCAAGAACTGCCTTTATTTCAATTCTGTCATAAAACCTATGGGTTATTAGCAAGAAAACAGGCAAGCAATCCTCCACTCTAGCTACAGTTAAGAACAATTATGGTATTAAGTTCATGGATACTGAAGAGATTAATAGACTTTTCAAGGAGTTTTATGGGCAATTATATGTGAATGATAACTGCAATACGTGTTAAGGGAAAAGCCCATATATCTGCGTTTCCTTAAATGTGAACAAATTTTGGAAGGAAAAGAGAGTTTCTTGAATAAAGCTATTCCTCCTACTTAAAACTGCCAAATCCTCCAAAAAAAAAGATGAAGCAAGGTCAATACGCAGTCACACCCATTAACGCTTAGCAAGCCAGCTTCCATTAATCTTTTGCAGATTGTATGATAATAAGACTGTCTTATCTCAAAGGTTCCTGAATTGGAGTTTGCTTGACATGCTTTATTAAGTGTTCTTTTTTATTCCATCTCAATAGTCCAGTCTGATATCTATTAAATTTTTCATCTGCTAAATCACATATGTCTGTGTAACTCTTTTATTTGTAGTCTTGGAAGTGTCCTATGATGACGATTTATTTACTCTCATTTTGTTCTGCTGGTGATGTGATATGTGGGAGGTGTCTCTCCTTCCCTCTTATTCTACCATGTTTTTCTACAGAACATCACCTCTGCTTATTTGTCCCCATGACAATGTCTAGCAGAGGTAGGCTGAAGAATTTTCTCTTCAGGGACCTACTTGATATCAGTTCTTCACGTAAGTTAAGGAGTCATAATTCATAGAGAACTTTCTGAAAATGAGTGATCTCAGACCAGGTTGTGTAGAATGATAAAAGGATATAATTTTTCCCTGTTATCTTGAAGTTCTTTTTGTTATACAACTCTAATTGTGGTTTGTATTTAAATAATAAACCCATGAGAGGTAAATGTATTCAAGTCTGTGTAATGGTTGCACTGTGAACCAGTGGCTTTTATAAGAGTTGACCTTCCTACAAGCTTTCTAGAGTGGTTAGATCACCATGAACTGACTCACTTTCAAATCCAAAATGTCTATTTTAATACTCTCATGACACTTTGTTATCTATTTAGTATATAATGCAAATTTTTATTGAATGTAGCATTTAGGGGTATAAAATAAAGCATAATCTAGAATATTACCTGAAGTATTCAGAAATATGAGTTGCATTTGAAGTCATAGGAATCTCAAAGAAAAACATCTCCAACAATCAGATGTTGTATTTGAAATTAGGAGACATTTTTGTATAATTTTTATTACATTAATTAATTAATCAATTTAGTGTGTATGTGCATGATGTGTGTATATATGTCTATGTGTGTTTGTATGGTGTATGTCTTTATGTATGAGTGTTTGTATAGTGTATTTGTTAGTGTATGTGTGTTTGTATGGTGTATATGTATTGTGTATGTGTGTGTTCATGTTCATGTGTGCGTGTATGTGTATGGTGTGTGTGTGCGTGTGTGTATGTGAAGGTCAGTGGAGAACTTGTTGCAGTTCGTGATTTCCTATCAGCATGTGGGTTCCTGAGTTGAAACTCAGGCTGTCTGGGTTGGTAGAAAGGAGGCACCTTTACCCATTGTGCTGCCTTGACAGACAAAGAGGGAGTATTTATTTTGAGGAGTTCATGCAGGCTGGCATTCTATTTCTGACTGCTACAATATGGTACAAGTTTCCCAAAATAAAGGGCATTTCAAAACTGTTGATATAGGGCCTCTAAGATTGCAAAGTGTTGTCATGCATATTGGCATTTGTTTTAGTAAGAATAGTAACTAAGGTCTGGATTCCCTCCTTTATATACGACCATATAAATCTTAATAAAATGCGTTCCCCCAGTGCTCAGTGGCACACCATATAAAACACTTCTCAAGGCTTCCTCTTCTTGTTTTCTTTAAGTTTCCCTTTTAATCTTCCAGATGTTGGATGTTTTATTCATATCACAAAACTATTTATGATTTCAAACAACACACTGTTTGGGGAATTTTCCTGCTGATGGCTAAGTGTATTCATGGATCTTACATTCTTTTATTTTTTTGACATTATTCTTTATTGAGTCTTTAGGAATTTCACATCATGCATCCCAATCCACTCACCTCCCAGCCCCTCCATATCTGGCCCTTACTCCTGCAATGTTCTCAAAAGAAACCCCCAAATTAATTAAAGACAAAACAAAACAAAACAAAACAGAAAACAGGAAACCCACCTGGTTCCGTCATCTTCCCCATCTGCCCACCACATCTTCATTCATCCTAGTGTCATTAGGAGCTGTGGTACATCACACAGTATACCTTTTATATAATCAGCCCTACCCACAAATGTTCCTTGCAATGAGTCATTAGTTTGTTTCAAGACCTCTGGCCACCATCATCGCTGGACCCTCATTGAAACTCAAGTTTCAATCCCCAAGTCATGGGGATCCTGCAGCTTTTGTTTCTTAGGACCAGTCCCTTAATATACTCCAGCAGGTCACAGATGGGGTAGATGTTAGGTTGGACCAACCCAAGGCCCAGGATGTGGGTCTGGGTGGTAGCTGAACTGGGCAGTCTGGACCATTGGGGCCAGACCTCTCAGGCAAGGGATGGGGCCAGATCTTCTAGGCCCATGGGAAGGGGTAGGACCATCTTTCCTGGATCCCAGGGCCAGTGAACAGCGGCCAGCTCAGCACAGCTATCAGATTTCAACAAACATGGTTTCTATGACTCACTGTGGCAACACATGCTACAACCAGAGCTGCAGCAGAAACACGGACCCAGAAATGGCCCTCGACAGCAGCTAGGGCCCAGATATCACCATGATCCCAGCAGCAGCACAGTCCACCCAGATCAATATGGCCTCAGTTGTAGCAAGGCTCCCAGAAACCAACATGGTGGCTGTCGAGAACCCAGGCATCCACACACATTCCTGGGTGGTCACAGGAGCCAAAGACATCAACTCAGACCCTGGCTACTTCTGAGCCTTGGAAACTTTAGCCTTACAAATGATGGCCACTTAAGTATCTAGTCATCTATCCTTTCCCCAGCTTTCTCTTTAAAGTGGGAACCAAAGCTGGCTATTGCCTCCATACCCTGAGCACTCTCCAGCATGCGTTAATCTACTCCCTATTCATCCCTCTCAAACTCAGCAGCATCAACAACAGAACACTGACTCTGTATGAGCACAACCGTGTCCAATCCCGGAGGCAGAGTGGAACACACTATGGAGATTTGCGTTGGGAGCATCGTCTTCATGAGCAATGGGGGCTTCTGTGTCAGGCCTTGCTGTATCCCCATCTCCAGCTCTCCTATGAGGATGGGAACCTCCCTAGTTAGTTTCTCACTCATCTTTCAGACAATCTTCTGAAGCTTCATATTCTATTTGGAATTGGGACTTCATGCTATCTCCCTCCCATATACTTCCTCCTACCTAGTCTATTTGCTTCTGCTTCACAGCATGGACTCACTCTGACACAGACCTTGGGCATCCAACTAGAGCTAGAGCTTCCCCACCCCCAAAACCTGAATATGGTACCCTTGCTCGCACCAGCTCCCTAACTTAGAGTCAGGACTAGGATCACCAAATAACCATTATT
The DNA here is from genome assembly GCA_030556225.1 of Cricetiscus sungorus. Lineage (NCBI taxonomy): Eukaryota > Metazoa > Chordata > Mammalia > Rodentia > Cricetidae > Cricetiscus > Cricetiscus sungorus. The sequence continues at coordinate 8,691,774 of JANBXA010000731.1, read as the reverse complement.
CTACCCAGTGTGAACTATTGTTCCTGTCTATGGTGAGACAGTGTGTATTCCCTATTCCTTTCTGATCTTGTTCATGGGTTGCGTCACACAATGCTATGCTAAAGTTCCTGAATGGTTCATTCTGTCATGGATAATGCTGCTTCCTCTGTGGTCATGGTCTCTAGGAGCTTTCTCTTTCACCGATGCCTTCAACTCTCCACCTCGCTCTCATACAAAATCTCTGCAATTATCTAACTGGAAGATGCCCTATTTTCTCCATCAGTACATTCTAACTCTGCTCTTTCCATGGGGTTTTATCTAAGAAATAAAGTTGACATGCTTGCAATCCTTTTCAGGCATGCTTTTAGTAATTCCAAAGCAAACCTTTAGAATAAGATTTTTCTTTTTATTACTTTATCTAAAAAAATATGATAACAGTATCAGAGCAAGTAAAGCTTATAAAATTATGCTTTCTTAACAGTACCAATAATGCCATTTTTAGAGTTTTGGGTCCTTTCTAATCACCTCCATCTGTAACTAAATGGTTTAGAAAGATTCCCTCAAACTATAAGTTTCAATTTTTAAGAAAATATTGGTTTACACTTCATCTCAAAGCTTCCCAGAGAAATAGAACCCTTGGATATAAAATTTTAACTGTATCATTCTAAGCAGTCGTAGAATATGTTACCCATAATAGCTACTTCAGATTCTTAACTAAATTCCAAGGCTGGCACAGGTTCAGGGGCAGCAGCTTGCAGAGGGAACGGGGAGTCTGCTGTTAATAAGTGTCTCTGGGAAAGCTGATGTAGGAAGTTGTAGGATATACCTGGAGAAACTGCCCAAGAGACAGTGATTATTGAGGAAGACAGAGCAAGGTGCTCTGGACTCTGGGGCAGGAGGTCAGTTTGGAAAGGAGGGGCATATTTCAAGTTTTATTCTACGGCCAGTTTCCATGTTTTATTTGGAGTCCTAGAAAAGCATAAATGAAAGATAAGATAGACACATGGGCATCTACATATTGAATATGATACTGGCTCTCATTAATGTATAAAATGTAGCTTTTTGTTCCAGTTAGAACAAAAGCATTTGTGCAAGAAAAAGAAAGAGCATGGACATTTTGTGGAGCTTGATATTTGGGTGAAATGTGACTGAGTGAAGGGAAAGAATGCAGAGAGGGGAGGAAATGAATGCTCAGCTCAGAAAGCCTGCTTCTGTGTCTCTGGCACGGGAGAGTGTGACACAGTGTAGCTTTGGCATTCACAGAGGCTAGACATTGCAGTCTGGCCTTGCTGAGGATGTGTTCTTGTTCTGGTACTCCTGAGACTTTCAGAGAAGAAATGAAAGAAAAAAAATTCAATACTGTGTTTCCAGCCTGGTATGCGTCACTTTACCATAGTACACTTAGACAAATTCAAAATAGATTAACAAGCATTTGAAGGTATATAAAGTGAACAATCTTGACTATTTGCATAAATTATTTCTAAGTATTTGTGATGATTTTAAATACAATATTTTTATTGATTTTGAGTATCTCATATGATACATTTTGATCGTATTCACCTCTTTCTCCTTCCCTGGTACATGTCTTTATACTCCCAGGTAAGTACAGCTCTCACCTTTCATCAAAGAAGCCTCTATGTGCAGTCGTTGGAGACCATGGGAGAAAATCCCAATTGTGGCTGGAAAGTGGTGGTGCATGCCTTTAATCCCAGCACTCAGGAGGCAGAGGCAGGATAATCTCTGTGAGTTTGAGGCCAGCCTGTTCTACAAGAGCAGGTTCCAGGACAGCTTCCAAAGACACAAAGAAACCCTGCCTAGAAAAACCAATAAATAAATAAATAAATAAATAAGTAAATAAAAATGAAATGAAGTAAAAAATCCCAACTGCTCTAAGTGCAGAGAACAACTGTGGGTACCTGTTCATAGTGACCTTTTAGTTGAGTTTAGGTGATTGTGTTAGACAAACACAATTCTCTTGATAACTTTACTTATCTAGATTTATTCAATATAATACTTACATGATTATTATATTGAATAAATATGACTGTTGGTATAGGTTATAATATTTGGTGGGGAGTTTGGCTTTTGACAAATAGCTGTCTGAGGTAGATATGAGAAGGTATGGCTGTAGAGCTTCCCTTTTTATCTTATGCTCAAATATCACTGCATTTAGAACATGGTATATGACAATTTTAATGCAGTCCCAAGTGACTCATGAGAACAATAGGTTTGAAATGAAAATGAACTGGAAAACCCATAACAACATCCCTAATTCTAACATATCATCTTATGTTCCTGAGGACCCTCCATAAAAATGCATTTAACTCTTACAGTAAAATATTGAGGATAAATGCATTTCAGTTTTCCCGAGAGTCAAATTTATCAGCAAATGGTAGATTGTGTAGCTCAAAGTAGTAAGAAAATCTCTCTCTCTCTTTCTCTCTCTTCAGATATTTATTCTTTCAGTAGATACTTGTGAAAGATGTGCAATTAACAGGTATTATGTCATGTGTTACAAATACTGAGATAAACAACCTTGTCCTCAGAGGGTCTAGACTCTAGAGGGTGGTGGGGAGAAGTGACAAGGGTGCATAAATCAAATAACCTATGTGTTACTAGGGGGGCTGTTTATGACAATAATGAAGTTTATTTCTCATTGTTCATTCTTCTTGCAACCCCCACCACTTGAAGATGCTGAAACTTCATCCATCATAGCATTGCTATGTCTTAGGTATCTCCGAGTCTCCCTGAATTAAAGAGATTCAGGGAGTATGCAAATCCTGGGAATTGGCTTCCAAATATGGTCAGGTATAGATGAGATTTTTGTTGCTGTGTTTCCACAAGCAACTTACTGTTGACTGAGCTTGCCAGTTGATAACGACATAGACACCAATCATACCATGTTAGGAGAGGAACAGGCATACAGACACCATCTAAATGCTTAATGTTCTGCAGATTCTGTGTCACTGTCACAATACTCGCTGCTAATAGCAGCTAGTGTCCACTGGGCAGAGAACTGCGAGTCCCCCATGCTGCTTCTGCTTCCATTGATTTCTCTTCTTTTTACCCCCTGTATCTGGAAGAATCAGCGTTTTACCTACAGGCAGAGAGTGCAGGTCATCTTCAGTTTTTCAGAAGCCACTGACCCAGGTCAGAGCATAGAGTGATGATGACATTTACACATGGGCATTGATGTTGGTTTGCTGCTCTCTTGAAGCTGCAATAATCCAGTGCATCTAAAATTTATAACTCACTGAATATTTAGTCAGATTAGAAAAGTAAAATTTGTGCTATTTAAGATTATTTTAATTATATTTATTTGTTCATTTGGATTGTGTGTTGAGTCTTATGTACTGCGCTCTCTCTTTCTCTCTCTCTCTCTCTCTGTGTGTGTGTGTGTGTGTGTGTGTGTGTGTGTGTGTGTGTGTGTGTGTGCAGAAATCTGCATGCATGTATGTGTGTGTTGTTTAGGTGAGAGGACAGTTTTCAGTAGTCAGGTATCTTTTTTTTTTTTTTTTCTTGTGTGTTCTGGGAATAAAACTCAGGTTATCAAACTTGGTGGCAAGCACCTTTACCTCTTGAGCTATTTTGCTAGAATCTGTAATCTGTACTCTGTGCTATCTATTTAGCAACACACACACACACACACACACACACACACACACACACACACAAACACACACACACTCATGGATCCTAAAATATATATTAACAAGTTACCCCAATTTTTATTGACAATGCTGTAGTCAGACAAAGGTTTGCCTGCCTTCCTTCCTTCCTCCTTCCCTCCCTCCCTCTGTCCCTCTGTCCCTCCCTCCCTTCCTCTGTTCCTCCCTCCTTTCCTTCCTTCCTTGCTTCCTTACTTCTCCCTTCCTTCATACCTCCCTCCCTCCTTTTCTTTCTTTTTTAATTTTATTGTTTCTTAGTGTAATAGAAGTACTACAGTAGATGATGATTGTGTTGAATCTAATTCCAAAGGACTCAAAACCACAGCCAGTTGACTGCCTTTGAGTAGCCATACTAATTCAATACTGAATTTAGAGCTGTAACAAAATTTAGAGAGACGTAGTGCTAAATTACCATATGCTGTGTGCTAAGTTAAACTGGCTAGCGAAGACATGAAATTTCAAGAACTGAAATGTCCTTTGTAGGTAAGATGTGAAAATGAGTTGAAAATAAGAATTATTTTAAAGGAAAGATGTTGACTTAAAAGCCAACAATCAAACATTTTAATGTTAAATATAAATATTAGTTATTTCTTGTTCTATTAATCAGCCTTTTGTCACTATAATGAAACATGAGAAACTATTTATAAATAAAATCGACTCTACTTAGCTTGTGATTTGGAGGTTCAAAGGTTTTTTTATCAGCTTAGGACTGTGAGGCCCATGGATGATGGTGGGCAGTGACAATAAGATGTGTCAGGGCACAAGAGTCCACAGCTTGACTCAGGGAGGTGAGGAATCTCAGAATTCATTTCATGGAATTATTGTAATAGCTATAAGTATTTCTTACCAGGTCTAAGTTAAGAGAGGTTCCACAGTGTTCTCTAATAGCAGTGCCTTTCAGACTAACAGTGGTTTCAGTGATAACCACTACTGGGAAACACTCAGCTTTGTATTAATCACACAAGTGGGGTCCTTTAATGTGTCCTTTGTGTTTAAAACACTAAAAGAGCATAAAGCATTCCTAAATATGAGAAGATTGAAAGTTCAGTCTGGAGAAAGTGAAGCTGAAGAATGTGTTTCCTATAAGACCCTTGTTGGACACACTCATGATCTGGCTAATGAAAGCCCAAGTCAACTCATGGAAGCAAAAGGATATCAACTGTTATTTCTTGAAACAATATACAGATATTGCTAATGCAGTAATTCTTTCATTGTGTGCTCAGGTTAAAGTGATGATAAAAAAGGAAGGAGGAAATATTATTTTTGTTGCTGTAATACTCACAGGAACAATTAACTTTGAGATACATACATATAGTTGGCCTTTATTGTCAATAAATGTATTTTGAAGTTCCAGTTGCATGGGAGTAATAATATATTATGGAACATCTAAAACAGAAAAAAAAATCTTAACTACTCATCCTAGAGAACTTTTCTAAAAACAACTCATGCTTCCTTATTTAGGAATTCCTTCTAAAAGAATAAGGAACTTAATTTAGACTGGGTAAAATATAAAGCTAAAAATGAATAACCTGAGTCTTCAGTATGACATTGAAATCTCTTGGTATATTCTTTTAACATACTTGTATAAATTGTGTTTTTCTAGCATAAGAGAATCTACATAAAAGTCATTGGACAATCAGTTGGGGACTCATCCCTGGGAGAGACTTGTTCTCCCTGAAGTTATTTGTTGCCTGTAATTCTTTGCATAGGGGTGGGATTATCTGAAATATTCCCCCTTCCAGGCCAATGTATCCATTGATATTGCCATTGCTGTGGTCAGGTAAACAATGTAAACACAAACAACAAAAACAGACTTAGTTTGTGAGTGTTTGTGTGTGTGTGTGTGTGTGTGTGTGTGCATATACCTATATATATTTATGTATATGCACAAATATATATAAATACAATCTGAGCTATATAATAATAATAATAGCAAAAGAGACTATCAATTTGAAAGTTTGGAGACATAGGAAGGGATGGAGGGAAGAAAGGAAAAAAGGAAGTAAGGTAATGCCATTTCAAAAAACTATTAAACAATAAATTGTAAAGATCATTTAGAAACACATGTTCCCTTTTTAAAATTTAGTATGGTTTCTCCACTGGCAAAATTGCATTCTGCACCCCAATTCTGTTCACCTCCCAGTCTTCTTGTATTTTCCTCTCATCCCAGAGAAAATTTTTCAAAATTAAAGCAAATCAAAACAACAAACAACGATGAAAATAAATCAACTTCTTTAAAAAAAAAAAACCAGAAACAGAAACAAAAACAAAACAGAAATACATTTCCCTACAATAGCTGTAATGTAGGTTCAACTTAGGTAAGATATTTATTCACTTGTCAAATTTGAAACCACAAAGACTGACACAGAAATATCCACCCAAATTGTAAATTCAAATGTGTAGGATGTGGGGATGGGGGATCCCTACTGCATATGCTACTTCTTGTGTATGAACAAATATAAGATGAAAAACTCAATGTAATTATGAGCATCTATATTATTTATCTATATGATTATTTTAGGCAGTACCTCAGATGTCTTTATGTTATGAATGCTTATATTTATCAAAATGGAATATATCTGCTGAATTCAATAATATATATTTTGATCTGTATATCTTCCAATTTAGTTTTTCTAGTATTTATATTATTTTATAAAATTTTTTATTCATATGGGAATGATTGTAAATCTGTTATGCTAGATTATTTGGAAAGCACTGATGGATTATAAAAGAATAAGATAAAGCTGTCAGAAAAAGATGAAAGTTACAAACTGCAACTTGTAGAAAAACAAAACTAGAATTCTAACACACATATGAAGAGATACTTCAACTCATTAATAATTAGATAAATGAAGACTAAAGTAACAATACAATATTTATATGAATTATGAAGTTGTTTACTCAATAAAGCTGGGTCATGTCAATTCTCGGTAAGGATCTTTCCTAGAACCTTTAATAAGGCTACTCTGGAAAGAAATTTGACATCACTTGAGTCAATGTTGTTCTTGCCCATGCTGTGACTTTCTGAGTAAAAGCCCCAAATAAAGTGCTATTTGGATTCCTAAGAAGATATATAGACACAGCTTTGCTCCGTCTCAGATTCTCTTGACCCTGGTATGCTCAGGCTCGTGTTCTCTGTGCTACCTCTACAAAACTGTGGTCACCTTTCTTGCACATGGCATATAGGCACAGCTTCTGTAATGTGTTCTGTGTGTTGCCTCAGTCTGACAGTCGTAGACCACTAGGTGTCTGAGTGTGTCACTATTGAAGTGCTCAGAGGGAAGACCTTTCTGATTAGCTGAGTGGACAGGCCACCTGCTACTTTTCCCTCTTTTCCTCTAAGAATTTTTTGTATGTATTTAATATGCATTCATAGTTTGTGCTTATGTTCCAGTATTCCATATTTTCTTGTGTGTTTGTTGCTACCAATTCACTAATTCAAGATCTCCCCAGGCACCATCTGAGTCTTGGAAAACTGTTCAGCTTGGAATAGACATCTTGAAGCTTTTTATCCTTTAATGATCTACCTCTTCTATTTACTTTCCCAAGTTATCCTCCAATGTCTGGTTTTAATTAAGCAATTTGGCTCTTGGTCAATTAATTTTTGGTTTTCCTTAATTTCTTAACAAGTCTCCCTGTTCTAAACTCCCTACTGATAGCTCTACCAATGCCTAAAACCATATTGATTCACACAGAACGGGACTATTTCAAGCAAATTTGGCACTTTTAACAGCCATCGATGCCAATTTATCAGGTGGCAAGATAATACTACAGCTGATGTGCATATTACTGGACACAGAGCTGTGGCAAACAAAGGTAGATAGGTATTGAAAGCACACAGACAGCAGTGTGACCATGGAGGCAAATCTTACTTTCCTAGTCCTAATTCCCAGCTGAATTCAGTATCCTGTTATCTCTTACCCTTCTCACAGAGTCATTTATGCTCTTTTCTTGCTCTTTTCTTTTTATTACTCTCATAAATGTAAAACAAACAAAGGACGATTAGTAGCATGTCGAGGTAGCTATCTACTCTGACACTGTATGAGCCTGTGATTGGTCCACTTGAGTGAGAAAATACTGGAATGAAGGGGCTACAAGAAAGAAGCATGTAGAACAACATAAGGAAAACACTTTCATGTTGCAAAGCCCCTTCTCCGAGTCACCAGCAGTCAGAAGAAACAGACAAGCAGAGAAACGAAAATTGTATTGTTCAGTTGTGACATTATCACTAAATTTTCTTCTAGGAGTTGCCTACCACAATTAGCCCAGGACCACACACCTGACAGATTATTATATGTTTTGCCGGCTTTCCCTTTGGGGCATCTTTTTAAACTTTTGTTTTATTTTTTATTTCTTTATTGCAGTGTGATGTTTTTAATAGAGTCAATAAAATGAGCTTGCTATTTTACTTGAGTAAACCATGTATCTTTAGTGCTTGGAACTAGTAGACACCATCTCAGAAAAAACATTTTTACTCAATTAAGTAATATTTAGGCTGTGACCTTCTAAAATTGAGACAGAGCCATTCCTCCCATAGGCCACATCTCTATTGTTCTTTCCTTTTATTGTACTTTACTTTTCTTTTGTTTTCCTGTTCAAAGAGGATCTTTCCTGTCAATGGACCCTGATAACACATCAATGTGAAGAAACAATACACCCTGGTGATGGAAAGTCTGTTCTTATCCCAGCCTATTGGGAAATACCTCCAACCTGTCACCCTTCTCTGGAAAACTGAGACTAATTTAAAGATAAATTGTTCAGAGCTACTGTGAAGCAGAAGGTAAGATAAAGTTAATGGGAATGTGATTCAATTTATAAAAATCTGATTTACCCACAACTTCTCAGTGGTACATTAAATGAGGAACATCTGTACTGAAGGCAACAGCACACTCCTTAAGCATTCATTATGAAAAGAAACAAAACTGTGAAGAAAGACAAGCTATACAGGCAATTACTCAATACCAACATGGCTGACACGATCAACTACAGCTGGGTAGAAACATATAATTAATTTCCTCCAGTCATGCGTTCATTTTCGCTTCTTATCTCAAGCCTGACTGAGGGAATAGGTTGGCAACGGTATATTGTGAAATGAAATGGGCTTTGGTTGCTTAAGAACACGTGCCATTTGGAAGAGCTGTGATGCTGTGTTGACCTTGAGTCCTTAGGAACCTCCTTGTTTCCTAGGTTCTCTTGGGTTGCAGATTGTAGGTTGGTTATCCTTTGTGCCAGTGCCATTTGTTGGAGATGCTTTCTTTTTTCCATTGTATAATTTTAGCTTCCTTGTCAAAAATCAGGTGTTCATAGCTGTGTGTATTAATATCAGGGTCTTCAATTTGATTCCAGTGGTCTTTCTGTTTGTTTTTGTGCCAATACAAAGCTGTTTACATTACTATAGTTCTATAGTAGAGTTTGAAGTCAGGAATGGTGATGCCTCCAGAAGTTCCTTTATTGTACAGGGTTGTTTTGCCTATCCTAGGGTTTTTGTTTTTCCACATAAAGTTGAATATTGTTCTTTCAAGTTCTGTGAAGAATTGTGCTGAGATTTTGGTAGGGATTGCATTGAATCTGTAGATTGGTTGATAAAATTGCCATTTTTATTATGTTGATCCTACCTATCCAAGAACATGGAGATCTTTCCATTTTCTGATATCTTCTTTAATTTCTTTCTTTAAAGACTTAAAGTTCTTGTCATATAGGTCTTTTGCTTGTTTGATTAGTTACCCTAAGACTTTTTATGTTGTTTGTGGCTATTGTGAATGGTGACGTTTCTATGATTTCTTTCTCAGCCCATTTATCTATATATAGGAAGGCTACTGATGTTTTTTGAGTTAATCTTGTATCTTGACATACTGAAGGTGTTTATCAGCTGTAGAAGTTCCCTGATAGAATGAAGAAGACTATTAGGAATCACAAAGGAAAAAAGGCCAAGTAACATAATTTGTACATTTAATTCATGAGAATTTACCATATTTGAAGTACAACTTGCTTTTGTTACTTATTTGAAGTATAGGTAGCATAAAAATCTATAATGAGCTATTGCCTTTTCTTTTTTCATAACTAGTAGAAAAGAAGGTTGAAGACAATTCCAGTCTTTGGTTTCAACCCATCACTCTACCTAGTGGCAGACATTCATACATATTGGGATGCATAAAAATTGATCTTACTGCATTTTCTACTGGCATTGAATCAAATCAACTTTACTTTATTCTTTAAGATATGGATGCTCCAAGCTTGTATTCTCAGGACAGAAAGCCATATGTTAATGTCTTGTGTGCATGTAATTAGACAACCCCTCTTAAAGCCAGAAACAGCAATAGATGTTCTTAGATTATGCTTTTGTTAATCTGATTATTGTATTGGAAGAATCTCACAGAATTGGGTTTATAAATCAGGGTCTAAGAACATCTCTTAGTTTGGATATGAATTTACTATGTAAATCTTAACTGCCATAGTGGTAGTATTAACTATTTTATCACATATAAATAAAAAGTAGTGTAAATAAGAAAACAGAGTTTCATGTAAAATATGAAATTATCATTGTTTTGCATTTTTTTCATAAAAGAACTGGACTCTTCTCAACTTGTGATTCCTTCCTTTTTATGGTAGGTGTTGTAGAGCACACTAGATTCTGGGTCACAAGCAACAGAAGGTAAGCATGCCCGAGGAAAGAAAAACAAATAGATTGTAGGATTGGAGACTTGTAATTGCTTTAAAAAATGGTTTCCAAGATGTGCTTCACCTCTGTCTGTTAATTATTAAAATCAGCTGTCTTGCCCTGAGACAAGACTAGCTCATTTCCAATTTCTATTTGCTCTGGCTCATCCTCCTTTTTGAAGATCCTTGATAATATGTTAGAAAAATTTGTAGTATTTTCATCTTTAGTGGAATGCAATTAAACCCCTTGAACCAACTCAAAATTGCTAAAGAGAAATATTATGTATATGTTCACTGCTCTTCTGATTGTTGTAATTTAACACCTAGGAAAGTTTTATTTTAGTGCATGGTAGAAAACACATTGTGACAGGACTGTGAGACAGGTGGCCATATTGTGTCCACAGAGAACACAGAGAGATGAATCCTGGCTTAACTCTTTCTCAATTTCTCTTTTTATTTAGTCTGGGACCCTAGTATATGACATAGTGCTACTCATATCCAATATGGATCTTCCCTTTTCGATTAAATCTCTCTGGAAATGGCCTCAAAGACACACATAGAAGTGTGTGTCTCCTGTGCAGCTTCAAATCCATCCAGGTTTGTAACAAAGATTAATCATCATGCTGTAAATGTACAGCCAGAAATTCATAAATTTTACACCCAGTGATTATCTTCTTTGCCCTTTATTCTTGGTAGAGTGTGAAATGAACTCAGAGAAATACTAAACTAAATGAAGTGATCACTTCAGAATGACATTTGAAAACAAGACTTTAAAATAAAGTATGAAGTAAAATATATCTACACAACTGTTTCTGTTTAATTGGAATGTTAAAACCCTTATGCTTCTTCTGTACATTGCATGTATGCATTTTCATAGAGCAATAACTGAATTTGTTACTAGAATTTAATGTCGCTGTGTGACTTGTTCACTTCGATGAGAGATCCCAGAACAGTGTTTGAAAGACAGAATTCCCCATCATACAAATGCCTGTCATGTTCAATAGGTTATCAACATTTGCCTCTAATTCTAATCAAGTTATCCTGGCAAGAGGTTAAGTATAGGACTCTGTATCAGTGGTTCTTAACCTGTGGGTCACAACCCTGGGAGGGGGGAATGTCAAATGACCTTTAACAGGGATCGCCTAAGACATTGGGAAATACAGAAATTTACATTACAATTCATAATAATAGGAAAATAACAGTTATGAAGTAGAACAAAAATAATTTTATGGTTGGAGGTGAACACAACATGAGGAACTGTATTAAAGGGTGGCAGCATTAGGAAGGCTGAGAACCACTGCTCTAGATCTATATGCTATTATCACTCAGGTCTGGATTCTACCATACTCCCTGAAGGTTTGTAGGAATCTTTTAATCTTTGGAAGTATTGCCAACTTCAGGAAATGAGCATAACAATTCATCCTTAGTATTGCCAAGTCAGATTTCTTTTCTACTGGTGTGACCCAGTTTAGTGGACTTCATTGTAGCACTCCAGAGAAAGACAGGATTCAGGAAATTTAATTCCAGATGCATGGACTCAGTGATCTTTTCAAACCAGAGTACATTGGTACCTGGGGAAACATCACATGAAATCATGTGCACTGGGTAGCTTTTATGGAGCTCATTATCAAATGGGAACATTAGGCAGGAATCTGGCAGAGAAAATGTAATCAGGATTTATAATTAAGTGAGAACAGAATTTATAAACTTGATTATAATTGTAGGCTTTCTAGGCTCTCCTCCAAATATCAGCCACATGTACTGCAAATATAAAACAAGAAACTAAGAATTCTTCGTTAGGATTTCTGTAGCAGTTGCAGGACCTCTGACAGGTTTAATCCCAGACTGGAAAAATGCAATCATTCAGAACAAAGTTTTGTCCAATGATACTTCTGCTAAAGACACTTCAAAGCATTCAAAGTAATAGATAGGACTCAAATACCTCTGCAGCAAAAATTTATTGCTATCTCCAAGACTGGCATCCTTACATGGATAATCTTCGTGAGCTGAGGTTGAAGCCAAAACTCGTATGTTTCACATGACACTCTTATTCTGGCAGAACTGAAGGGAGTCTCTGTCTGTCTGTCTGTCTGTCTGTCTGTCTGCCTGCCTGTTTGTCTGTCTGTTTGTCTGTCTCTGTCTCTGTCTCTCTGCCTCTCTCCTTTCTGTCTTTCAGTACTTTATTTTATTTTATTGATAGTTCCATCAGGAGTTCAGAATTTGCAATTCACTTTTCTGGAGTTATGATAACACACTAGGGTTGCAGGTGAATGGCAATGCTGGCAGCCAAGATGAACAAGTTATTTACTATTATTTGTGTAAGTGCTTCCCTAATAAATACTGTTTATCATTTATCTTGGGTCTGGTGGACTCATTTAAATCACACCTTCAAACATCCACCAGCTACCACATCTGGAACTCAGAATTCAGGGAACACGTTGTTCAGTGATGCTCTATTATATGTAATATCTAGAAAAAAACCAGGAGAGTAAAATTTATAATGTGTCAGATTGGCTTTTAAGTTTAGAATGATCTGAATATAAACCATGGCTGGGCTGTTTAGTAGCTCTTGACACATGAGTACTGTTGAACCTGAGATAAATTTCATCTATTAAATAGAACTAATAAAGAAAATTTGTGGTACATATCACTTACAGTTAACATGTAACTAACTCACAGTGAATATGGTTCCTGAACACAGCCTGTATAATATCAGTCAATATTCCAACAGGGAGCAGGTGAATCAAAGGAATCCATACTTCTAGATGAAGATCCATTGACAGTTGATGGCTCTGAGACGTTGGAGTCAATTTTCTTTAGTGGTGTATTCCCAAGGATGTTGGCCATGTTCCAGTAGATAGCTCTCAGCTTTGAACACATAAACAACCCCAATTAGATTCAATGGGTAGAAAATTAGTTAAATACGACATTATGTTGGGATGTGCACATAGGAGCATCTCAGAGGAGTTGTAGTTGGAGGGTGAAGGGGAATGATTATAATCAAAATGCATTGTGTCCATGTTTGGAATTCTCAATTAAAAAAATACATTAAAAGTCAACATGCAAAATGCATAATGGATAGCCAACTAGTGGTATTTTATTTTTATTATTTGACTCAGATTTTTTTTTGACAGTCTGTGTTCTTTTAATAGTTGTATTTCGAGTTGTGTATCTTCTGTTTATAGTGAAGGCATTGCTTACACTCCAATTCTTAGGCTAACATAGGGAATGCCTTTGAAGCTTTACATCTCCAATTTCAATTGTACATCAGATCAATGCGATTGGTTACCTCTAAGTATGCTGCCTGCAGGGGCCTTAGTATTGATTTGTGAGGCAGGAGGCACAAAATGAGGCATTAAATCAGAAAGCAGATAACACCGCGCTCACAGACTAGGAAGTGACCTTAGATGTTTGAGCCATGTGGTGCCAGGGAGAGGAACCTGGGCTGAGGACTAAGCCCCTCAGAAACAGCCACCTGGCACGCCAGGAGGTTAGAGTTTGGCTGAAAATATAATTGGGCATGCAGAGATCTCAGGCCCTGCAGAACTCCAGAGAGTTTTACTCCAGACAGTGAATCAATTAAGGCATTCCCTGAAGAAACCAATAAAGTAACTCATCATATAAGTCTGAAACTTAAGACAAAATATGTCAGCCCTCTCCAAAACCCCACTCAAATATATAGCCATTCATTTAAAATATTAGTTAGGTCCCATCTAAGACCAAATGAGTTCCTAAAACAGAGTTCTGGTTGCCCCTCCTACAGGGCCACAAAGGTCAGTAAAAGGAATTTTTCCTGTTTTGCTGGCAGAGCTGTGATCTCAAAGGGACAAACCTGGCAAGGACAGTGCTGATGTCTGCTGTGTGTTGAACTTTCCAGACAGCAATACTCCCTGACAGAGAAAACTTCATGACGTGTTGTTTCTTGCTTCCTTTTGTTTGGTTGCTAAAACGTTAATAGTAAGAGCTCCCCATTGTCCTTAGTGTTCTTCCTATACTTCCAGGGTTTAATGATGTCACAATGTTGATCCTATGAATCTGTGAGTGTGAATGGTCTTTCCATTGTCTATTGTCTACTTCATCCTCTTCTGAGATTTAGTTTTTATTGGAGAAATCTTTCACATCCTTGGTTCTGTTTATCTCTAAATATATTGTTGTTTTTCTTTATGTTTTGTGAAATTCAATATAATTAAATTATTTCTCTCTTTCATCTTTTTAAAACTCCCCAACTACCCCTTCTTGTTCTCTTTCAATTTCATGACCTATTTTTCATTGTTTTTAAATGCATACATTTATATGTATATAAATATATATCCCTAGATATAAACATCTTGGTCTGTATAATGTTACTTGTTTGTATGTTTTCAAGGCTGATTGTTTGGTATGGCATAACCATTGGTATGCTATTCATTGGGAAAGGTTAATTTTTTAACAAACGTATCTCCCCTTGTTCTTAATTGGCTCCAACCTCTGAAGCACAATTCTTGGTTTGCAAAGGAGTATATAAACTTTGTGTTATTTTGTGAACTTGTGAGTCTTTTGAGTGAGTTACTCAGCATCCCTTTCTGTGTCTTCTTAGAGAAGAACAGGAGTTTAAGAGATAACAACCAAATATGACAAAATGTGATATCATAAGATGAAACTTTCATTTCAAAGCTGCACATGGCAACACAACATGAGGAAGAGGCCTGCTCGTTCTCATCTCAGGGGACCTATAAAACAACTAAGCTAATAGCTATAATATATAGAGGATCTGGTGTAGACCACATAGAGCCCATTCTTGCTGCTTCAGTCTCTGCGGACTCACATGTATTCTGCTTAGTTGATTCAGAGGGTTATGTTCTCCTGGTGTCTTTCATCCCCTGTGCTCTTAAAAATCTTTCTGCCTCATCATCCACAGGATTCTCTGAGCCCTGAGGTAGAAGGATTTGATGGAGACCTCCAATTTAGAATGGGTTTTATTTTCTAGTAACAAAAATTATGCATACTTGGAGTATAAAATATGATGTTTTATAATCTGCAGACATCGTGGTTTTCCAGTTAAACTAAATAACACATTAATCACCTCACACACTTACCTGTTTTGTGATAACTTACCATGTGGTCTCAGTGATTTTTCAAAGTACAATGATTGCAACTGTAGTCATCAGATTGTAGATGACATGACTTGAACATATTTATCCTATTTAAATGAAATTTTATGTTCTTTGACCAACAGTTTTCTAACTCTCTCCTCTGGCCAACCTTTCTACTTCTATGAAGAAGACAGTTACAGACTTGAACTAGATGGGATTGTGGTTGAGTCTCTTGTGTGGGCTTCACTTCTTCCCCATAAAATCCTGATCTCCAGTTCCCTTGTCCATCCCCGGCGATGCAATGTCTTTTCTTTTGTGACGAGAAATACTTTTCCCCTTGACTTCAATCACATTTTCTTTATCATACTGGTTAAGTGTTTAGACCAATTCATCATCTTAGCTGTAGTGCATAGTGCTGCAGTGAACATGGCAATGCAGGTATCTCTTACTAATTCAGTTTTCTTTAGCTATAAGGAACCTAGTAGAAAGACCAGTGGAGAATGAAACTACTACTTTTCCTTTTGTGAGGAGCCTTTGTATTTTGTTCCATAATGTCGGAACAATATTTTATTTCATTTTGCAGCTACTGGGAATGAAGTTGTTTTCTTAATTTTGTTCATAATAAAGTCGTATTATCTGCAAATATGTTGAGAAATAGTCCTCCTATTTGCTGTTTATTGTAATCAGAGAAGGATGTTAAACTTTATTAAATTGATTGAGAGGTGATCATATGCTTTTTGTCTTTCATTTTTCCAGTGCAGTGTATTAAGTTTTGTATATGTTGAGGTATCTTTGCATCTTTGAGAAAATTTCTCATTTATCATCATAAATATCTCCAAGCAATAATTCTTAAAACTGTCTGTGATGGCTAACCTCAATTGTCATCTTGGCTGCGTTTGGGCTTAACTAAAACATAAGCTACTGAACACTTTTGTGAGGGATTTTCCTTGATCCAATGATTTGAAGAAGGAAGACCTACCTGAAGTCTGTGTGGCTTCACATAGTGTCAAATAAAAGGCCGGGGAAGTAGGACGCTTTGCTTTTTGTGAGCTTGCAGTCACTTTTGCTGGTAAGTTCCTCTATCCAATGCTGTGGCATTCCTCTACTGACATTAGAATCAACTTTTCAGGATTCCAACATAAATTGAATGGCAGGAGTGCTCCAGAAACCCTCCAGGCCTTCAGCATCAGGGCAGAAACCCTCCAGGCCTTCAGCATCAGGCTAGGACTGCAGACACCGTTCAGGCTTTTAGACTTAACAACGACAGTATTCCTAAATTCTCCTGTGTGAGAGTTATTGGATATTCACACCCACATCCTATAAGGCAGTCTAATAAATCCCTTTTCATATAGATTATTCAATCAGTTCTGTTCCTTCAGAGGACCTGAACTTATATATTTCTCTTTCTCCCCTCCTCCATTTTCACCACCCCTGACATCTCCAAAGCAAAGGCTCTTAGTTTTTAATTCCATCATGATGTTTACCTAAAATGCTAAGTCCTATAAGTGGCAACTGAAATGTAATTTCTGCTTATTCATGAAATGTTTCGGTGCAGAAGACATAATAATTTTACTGTGGTTCAAAATTGTGTTTTGAAAGAGATCAGTGAATATTGTATCAGGGAATTTTATTGGGTTAAAAAAAGAAAGGAAGAAAGAAAGAAAAAGAAAGAGAAGTACTTAGGGAAAAGCTGGGCTTCAGTTGCTCCCCATAATTGTATTATATGACCCTATAGGAAGCTTGGTGTTGGCTAGGACAGATGTTTTTCTTTATGGGAGGTGGGGATTGGGTTCTGTCTTCCCACAGTGACCAGTGAATATGAAGACGATCTTATCCTGCAAGGAGGTATAACTCGGGGGGAGGCTTCTTTCTTCTGCTAAAGAAATTCTTGAAGAAAGCTGGTGATTTACAACCATCTTTTAAAATTCCTGAATCTAGAGAATAAGTGTTTTCTTCATAGAGAAGGACCTAGTCAATAAACCATCATGTTCACCCAAGATGATGCCATTTTTCCACCAAGGGAGTTTTCAAATATCTAACTCATGACCACCCAAGGAGAATTTCTCCCTTTTTTTCTTTTATCTCATTTCTTTACTTTAGAAAAAGGGATTTATCTTTATGTTTCATATTCTTTGTCTCACAGTGGCATGAAATAACCTTGTTTTCTTGATTTTTCTCAGTTGCCTTTAGTAGGTGATGACATTCAAACCTAGTTGTTGATATTCTTTTGACCTCCATACAACATCCATCTCCAGGTGAAGCCAATCCAGCCTCTAGGCTTCTCATTGCCTGGCCATCATCTCCATTGAGCCTCTGTGTAAACTTCAAAAGGAACCACAAATACTTTGAATGCTTTTGTTCCCACATCATTTTCTCTTTGTCCTTTAGCTTGTTTCTGGAACCATGATGTCATCTCCTACCCAGTGAAATACATAACCACTTCCCTGTAGATACATATATTTACAAAACTACATAATATCTCATAGAATTTTGAATGAAAAGGGCACAATTCAAAATTCTATGAGCTACTTGTGGAGAATTTCAATGGTATGCTATTATGAGTTCCTCTACAGAAGTAATATTTTAAGGGACAAGTTATAAAATAAAAGAGAATGTTAGGAGGTTAGGAGGAAATTAGCAAGAAAGATATATAGATGAACTTGCGTGAGGCTCAAAGCCCATGGTCTCAGAGGTCATTAAGAAATGCTATTTGTGCCAATGGAAAGCTGAGGAGAGGTGGGAGTGATAATCTTAATGTTGAAATTTCTTTCAAGGCTTCCCCATGATGCCTACATTTTCTCAGCAAAACCGCATTACAATTACACAGGATTTGCAGCAGATGGAGGTCTCCACACCATCATTTGCTGAAGTGGCTGCCCTGGTAAGTCCAAATGGTGAACATGCCCCTCTCAGCATTTTCTCTACATCCCTGAAACATTTCTTTTTTAAAATTTTGAATTAATTTCTTGTTATGAAACATGCTGTGTTTAGAATTCTCTTTTTCAAGGAATGACCGGAACACACAATAGTCAATAGTTTTACTGACAACTTACCTCAAATACGAACCACATAGGGAAAGAGGGTCTTCTGTTGTTACCCATCTCTTCTGACCAGAATTCATGCAGAGACTAAGATACCCAACAATGTTTATTGAATGGGCACTTGAGTTGATGAGTAAAACCTATTTATCTAATGTTACCATGTTTCTGTTTTTTTCTAAGAGAATTTAAAATTATTTTGCTAACCGAATTCTAGCCTCTTCACAACAGATTCACCCATGTTGGAGTTTAATACCTAAACAGACCAAGGATACACACGTATTGTGTATGTAAATTAGCTGGGAGCAGAGTGTCTCTCAGTAAAGACCATGTGCATATTTTAAAAACAGAAAGAGCTAGTGCAGTTGAAGCTCCATCAAGATTCTAATTCAATTAGGTACCAGACTGAAGGGAGCTGTATTTGTAAGCTAATCAGGCCATCAATACTGTTAAGAATTGTAATCAGTCAGAACAGCCATGTTGGCCAGATGAACAGACAGTGCCTGTGTCTGACCTTTACTTAATGGAAACACAATTCCATCTCAGTAAACATGAGGGAAATAGCTCTTTGTGATACAGATGGAGAGAAGCAGGGATCCAGAAGACACCACAGATGTGTATGTGAAGCTCCTGAGACAAAATTGTGGCAAAAGACTGAAGAAATACATGAATGATCTTAAAATTAATAACCAAATATAAATGGCACAGAAACTCTAGAGCCTAGAGAAATGGTCATAAAATATTCTGCAGCCTCTTCTGGTGATGCCTGGTGGCTCTGTAGATGAGAAGGAACACACCTGGTCAAAGCTGAGAAAGAAAGGCTCTTTTCCATTTCTAAGAAAAAATATACAAAGAAATAAAATACGTTAGAGATTTTTAATGGCTTGCTTACTACATTTCGTGATGCTAATAAAATCCTGTGGGCATCTAGACCCAGTTTTCTCTACATACCCAAATGCAGGCTAATAGCAATGTCTCCTATCATTATAAAGATTTGAGTTCCCATCTCGTGACTTTTAGTTGCACCGTGTAGTTCATTTCATCCATTTCAGAACGGATGATAAGAGATGGTGTTCACTTACCTATAATGTCGTATCTTTAAAATAGTTACTTGTTGGCTACATTACAGTTCACCACCCATATGCCAGGGCATTTTAAAAGATGTAATTACATAATATTTATGTAATAAATATTACATAATATTTATTTAAATTTAAATAAAATATTTAAAAATATTTTAAAGGTATTTAGTATTTTAAAAAGACTGCGTAGTCAGGTACACCTCAAGTGATATGCTTTCTGCCCTCAAAGAGGATGATGTCTTAGAAATAAATGATCATAGTATAATGCAGGGGGTCTTGATTGATCAAACTATGTTAGGAAGGAATACACATTTTTTCATTTTCTGTGGAAACAAAAATAGAAATCCTTTTCCTTAGTAACTTGTCCTTAGGCTTAAATATTGGAGTCAAAGTATTTTTTAAAATATATAAATTGAATTAATCCAGCAGCATTTTTTTATCAGTAGTTGTTATTTTCTCAGCAGTCAAACAATTTAAAGATAACAGAACAGCATACAACATCCAAAGATTCTCTGTGCTTTCCATCTTTACGTGGCTTTTTTATTACTCTATTTCTTCTACTTCTATTTTTACATATTTTGAGACAGGGTTCTCGGTGTAACTTTTATCTGTCCTGGAATTCACTGTATACCAGGTTTACTTTGAAATCACAGAGATCTGTTTGCCTCTGCCTCCCGAGTGCTGGGAATTAACAGCATGCTCTACCATACCCAGCCATTCTACTTCCTTTTATCTTTTTTAAACCATTGTATCCTGTTTCTTTTTCTCTCCCAAGCCAATGTATTTTTTTTTAAAACACGGTGTAAACCTTCATTGCAGCTCTCATACACACCAATGAATTGTTAGCAGAGCTCTTTAAAAGCAATGCGGGTTTTTTTTTTTTTTTTGCCATTTATGAAAATTTTGGAAATTTTTGTTTCTAGCAAAACTCCAACCGAGAAAAATGCTGCTACCAAGAAGCCTTGCTTGTCCCTGTTCTTTTGTTTCTAAAAAGTATTTTTTAAGCTTTTGTTAAGATTTAAATGAAAGTTCTCAGTTCCACTTCTGACACCATTATGTTACGAGCACGTTTTTTCCCTGCCGGTCAGTTCCCGCTGCTATACCAGCCCCCAATAACACGCTGAGACTCTGTATTTGATACAATCCTGTTGGCCAGTTACTATTGTTGTTTATGGGCTAGCTCTGTCTGAATGATTAACCCATTTCTACTTATCTAAGTATTTCCATGTGGCTCATCTTACTGGAGAACGGCGGGCCGGCATCTTCCTTTCTCTACACTCTACATGCTGACTCCTCCTCACTACTTCCTCTTTCCTCCTTGTCTCCTAGCCCTGCCTATCTTGCTTTCCTATTGGCCAAACAGTGCTTTATTCATTAACCAGTATGAGAAACATATTTACAGAATGACATCTCCCATCAGATGTGCACCCTTGGAGTAGTATAATATGAATGTAAACATTTATGAACATGCTTAGACTAATCCTTGTAAGTCTGGAAGTCTTCCTAGGGGCACGAAACTTCTTTTCTGAGGGTTAAAGGATGAGGTATTGCTACATTACTAGGGTAAGGTGTAATATCCTGAAGGGAGTTGCAAGTACTCAGTCTAGAGTGTAGATATGGCTATGGTTCCGGAGTTCCCGAATGTCCTAATGCAAGTGCTTAATTTCCAGGATAATGCTTCTGAATGCTACTTGAGGCCCTATGAGAGGAGGGCCTAATAGGAAGTACTTTGATCAATAGAAGTGCCTTACCAAAATATGTTGAGGGATCCTGGATAACCATTTTTATCTCCTGAAATTGGAGGTATTTTACTGTGACATAAACTTGCTTCTATATTCCATACCTATACTTGGATCATGAATGTCGCAATCTGTGAACCAAGTAGACCATGTGTCTTTATTAAGCTAGTTGCCTTAGGTATTTGTATTGGGAAGTTGACTAATGTAAGGGGCCACTGGAGTCAGATGGCAGTGTAAATTCTAGGCAGCAAATGGTGCATGTTCAAGGTGCTTCCCACCCCGGTGCAAATTAAAATCATAGGAGCAAATGTCATGCAAGTTTATTGCACTGAACAATCTCCTTCTTTTCCAGTTCATCGTTTCCCTCATTTGTGAAATGAGAACAGTGCTGGAGTGAACTGTGGGCTCTTAGGATCACAGGAATTATAGTGTAAACCATTTAGAACACTGCATAGCTCTTATTAGTGCTAAGAAATTCTGGCTGAGGATAACTAGTGTTGCTACTCATAATGTAGACTGGTGAAATGCATGGCAAACTTAGGTTGTGTCTCTGGCACAGCATGAACACCATAGCCGAGTCTCAGCATGCTCCATTCCAGAGCCACAGTGGTACAACTTGAGTCACAGATCCCCAGCTTTCGTCTCATGTGATGCACAAGCTTCCTGTCTCTAATGTTAGGCTCAGTGCAGGCTCAGCGACTCTACCTTAGAATGCCTTCGTTCCTAATACTGCAACAAAGTATAGACAGCAATTTACATGCTAGATATGTATTTCTCAGTTTTGTACACTTAGGAATTCCAAGACTAAGTTGACAAAGATTCTGTTCCGGGTAAGGGCATTGTTCTTGCCTGTAAGCCAGAACCCCCTCCCCCCGGTACCAGCTCCAGTGGCTGAAAACTCATGCGGCACCACTTTTGTGGGGGTACTTGTGTACTCTTGGGACCTATACTCTCATGACATCGCTTCAACTTCATTATCGTCTGAAGGTGCTACCTCTTCATAACATGGCATTGGGAACTGAGACTTTAACATATGTGAATCTGTGCTTGTGGAGGACATTCATTATGTAACAGTGGCATGGTGGGTTAGATAGCATTTACTGTTGCTGATGTTCAGAGGAAAGAGTATGTGGACAGCCCTCAAAGTATGCGGTTGGATATGAGCCAGACAGACGATGACAAAAATCTCATTGACAAGTGTAAATAAAGTAATCCAGGTATTGATACAGTGCGGTTGGGGAGGGGGTCTTCTTGTAACTGGAGAAGTCTAAATCAAGTAATAGAAAAGTGTACTTAAATACTGCTGAATAATTTATAAATGCTACAGCATAGTGAAGTGCTATGTATATATTATTAGCCTGGTCTGTTTTTAAAACTACAGAAGGAGGTATGGCATATATTACAGTGATGTCGCAGGAGCTGATCTCTCCCTATCCATTTATTCCCAACAAAACTTGGAGCAATGTTCTTATACTAAGTTTTGCTTCGAGTTGAGTTCCCATTTTTCATCTAGATAGCTACTCATAAACTCTTTTTATTCAGAAATTCTGGAGTTGGCACTGAGTCTGCATAGCATAAAACTTATAGAAGAATTTGTCTCAGCAAAAAATTCTGCCATTTTCCTGATGGACAAGATTAAAAAACAGTAAGACTTACTAGACAAAACAGATTTTATTGGAAAATCTAGTTCTGTTTGGAAATGTATATCTTATAGAAAGCTCCCCAACTACTTTAAAATTCTATTCATTGCCATTTTATTGCTTTTTTGAACCCCATATTTTATGTAAGACCCTTAAGTTTCCATGCAGTTTCTGGCAACCCTAGTACTTTATTTATGGCAATATACTTTACACAATACAGAGGTGAAAAATCTTGAATTCTTGACCTGTCAGATGAATTTAGGAAATAGTTGGAGCTGGACTTTGTAAGTGTGTAGAAAATATTTAGAAGAGCTTTGAGAAATTGGCATGGCAGCAGACCACCACCTCTGTTCATCAAGGTTCCATAAACAATTCTATCCGTTTGTTAAAGTGTTAGAAAACAACATAGAATAGCTAGAACTAAAGGTTAGATGAATATTCAAGTTTATTCAGGAACGTACAGAGCAACAGTCTTTAACCTGTGGTTCACGGCCCCTTTCGGGATAGTGGTCAAACAACCTTTTCATAGCGGTTGCCTAAGACTAATGGAAAACACAGATATTTACATTATGATTCATAACAGTAGCAATATTGCAGTTATGAAGGAGCAAGGAAAATGCTTTTATAGTTGGGGTCCACCGCAACATAAAGGACTGTATTAAAGGATCTCAGTATTAGGAAGGTTGAGAGCCACGGGTTAAAATAACCAATTTTAGACATTTTGGTACCCTTGAAAAACATGAGGCTGCACCCTTCATCTCTTCTGCAGCTCCCAGAGCTCTCAATGCTGTGCCTTTGCCTCCTGCTTTCTTTATGATAGATGGGCTGTGTCCTCCATCCTATGGGACCAACCTGTAAACTTGAGAGGCATGCTCCTTTTTACTAGGGCGTAGAAAACACTTAGGCATAAGACTCTTCTTATTGCAATGGAATTGAGTCAATGCAGATGCAAGGGTGATGCAGAGGGAACTATCACAGATAGTAGTTGGACTAGATGGAAATAGCCATGCCGTAGAGCCGTTCACCCTTGGGCAAGGAGTGTGATGTGACTGCAACTCTTACTTTGATACCATTGAAGAGCATCTAGAGCAATAGAGAACTGAGTTTAAATAGCAACTACCCCTCCAATTCTAATGTGTTCTTTTATGTATGCTCTTTCGTTTTGCATTTTAATAAGCTTTTGAGTGCATTTGTTAAAAGAAATGGGACCAGGTTTTCTGAACCTCACTCACTGTGGCCAACATGGAACCAACTGTAGAAAAATGGAGAAAATGATGAGCACGCTGGAAGTTGTACAGTGTAGGGAGGAATGTGCCTTTACTGACTTGTCTATATGTGACTTAACTTCACAGAACCAATAGAAGAATGAACATGTTAAATAATAGTTGAGGAATTCGTGAGGGTGCTTAGCTTATTTGCCTTAAAAGACTCACTCTCTTCTTTTTTTTCTCACATGTTTTCCATCTCAGATTGAACTGCTCTGGTTATTATTTGTTGAGTCACTCTCAGAAATTTTCATTTATCTGTTTGATACTTTTATGTGAATTACATAAACAACCAAAATTATATCACATTGTGCTGAAAAAAATGTCAATTTATATATATATATATCTATTTATTGAATAAAAATTCACAGTAAATGAGATATCTGAAAAGTTAGTGGTGTTGAAGGTCAGTCACAGGAACGTACTATACCTGGGGCTTGATATATCATACAGGATTTCTCAACGCAAGAGTCAATTTGGAAATGAGACAATGAATATAGCATCAATATACCTTTATGACATCAGATTATAGAAGATAGAGTTCACTTAGGGAAGGGAAGGAAAGGCTGTGTGTTGAGTTACTCCAAGAGTCCATTACTACATTTATTAATTTTTATGTTTAAGAAAATATACCTAATGACCTCTTAAAATTCAAAATTACTGGAGAAACTTCACCTGGCTTTTCTTGTTTTAAAGTAAGCATTTGCAACGGGAATTAATTAAATTGGGTTCTGGTGATATTGCTATTTTCCTATTTTATTATCTGCTTTCTGCAAGTATGTCTACCAATTTCAAATCATCTGTGGCCTCAAAATTAGTGATAATTGTCAGTGCTTCCATTGGGGAGACCATGCAAGTACATTTCTTAATTTATTAGTTCACCTTTTCTTTAATAGTTACACACCCCACACGCCCCCAACACACACAGGGCTTGATGAGTCCATTTAATGTACACATATGCGTATTGTTTATGGCTGTGTTTATTGGATAAACAGTTAGCAGACTCATCTCTGAGGAAGATGCATATCCATTTCTTAGCAGTCCTTAATTGCATGTAGCTCTTCATCTAGGAGAGGAGACTTGCGAAATTTGCCCCATTAATATTGCCATGACAACTGGTGCTGTCATTGTTCAAGTCTTGCTGAGGCAGCCACATTACTGAGTGCAGTGTCTCTGTCCTAAATAGAAGACAGTTTATGTCTTCATTGCTTCTATAGTTTGCGCATCTTCACCTAGAATTGATTCAGTTTCCTGAATGTCTACTCTGATACAAACAAACACACAAAAAACAAACAACCTCAACAGCAGCTATTTTACTCTCTGGTAGTCTAAGCTTTTCCCAAATATTCACTAAGGGTATAGATTGTTTAGATACCATAAATGAAGTGCTGCCTAAATTTTCACACAGAGGATAATATGTAATATATATTTCATTATCTTGTATATTTAATTGTAATAGAATGATTGTTCTTCACAGGTAAGGCCGTTTCACTTATTTTTTGATAGTTATTCAGAGAATGGTTGGTAAATTTTTTTAAGTCAATAGACATGGATTCTATTCTTGACAGTCCTATTTTTCCAGCCAATCAGCAACTGCATATCACTTTTAGAACAAGAATAAAGCATGCAAAGTACTGTAGAGTGTTGAGAGTCTAAAAACGTGGCATATGACCGTGTTTTTTGCCTCTGGAGTATATTAATATTCAAAGTGTTCTATGTTTATGTACAGTTTAACATTTTCCATTAACTAATTGTACTTGACTTAAGCAAGCCATTAAAATTAAAATTGTGTAAGAGCTATTCTTTTTTGACTGTAGAAGGCATTATAAAAGTCATAGAACATGCACTGTCTTGAAAATGTTTTGACTATGCATGTTCCACTAGAAAGTCGTGTCAATCTGAAGACAAATAATAGTGACCAGTGAATACTCTTTCTTACAAACAGGCTCAAGACTTTTTAAAAAATAAATTAATTTGATAACATTTTAATTGATCTTAACATATGTACTGTGAAGTGTACAAATCTTTAGCATATAAATTAAAAGTTTCACATATTTATGTGTATAATAAAACACCAAAAATTATGTCTCTGGCATTCTTGCTCAGTTAATATTCTTTGCTTAAATATGAAATAAATGTGGTAATTCTTTCGCCTTTGGTTAGCTTTGCCTTTTCTGGATCCACAAATAAGTGAAATTTATTATGTATGCTCTTATGACCTCATGTCTCTTTTTTGGACTCATCATTGTGCTGGTGGAACTTAGTTACATTTTTATATTTCTGTTTATAAAACATCATGTCCCACTCCAAATACAGCACCAGGATTTATCAACCTTTAATCTCTGCTCAAGTGAGTAGTCTTATCTCTTGGTTGCAAATGTTAACATAAAATTGGATTGCAGTAGTCCTAGATAAAGGGAGAAAAGGGGGAAGAGAGCAAGAGGGAGGAGGAGAAAAAAAAAAAGAAGAGATCACAGGATCAGACCATAAAGTTGACTCATGTCTAGAAAGGATACTTACCTTCAGTAGTTACAAGCTACCTGAGAACTTTTCCCCATTTCCCCTCCTTTCCCGTCCACTTCCTCCTTCTTTTCTTTTTCTTCCATTTTATAATTTATTCATATCTCGTGGCAGCATTTTCTGTTTGGAAGCTACTTTTATGAATACATCCTCAGGGTAGAACTAAGAGTCAATAGCTCTGCTCCTTGGTTATAATTGCCTGGCAAATTCTCTGTTGACCATTCCTCGTCACAGCCCCTCAGCTTTAATCATGCATGAAGCTATTCTTGGTTCTTGCTACCAGCATTCACTTTAGGAGGTCCTCTCATTTCCCGAGTGGCTTTGTTATCCTCATCTCTCTTAGGCTCTCCAGGCCCTGTTGTCATCAGCATGGCTTAAGAAATTTGACTATTTTTCTTTAATTGATAAGAAGCTTTCAGCATTACTGCATGCTTACTTCTGTGTAAGAACATTTAAACAGAATTGGAGGTTAAAGGTTCATTACACAGATATTCTTGAGTCTATTTGGCTTCAGTTATGTATCTCTTGTGTATTATTTACTGTTTCTCATATTTTTATTTGGTATAGAACCCCAGAGAGAGTTATGTTTTTAAAATAGCACCAACATTTAAATAGCTGGCATTTGCAAACCCTGGCTGATTTTCAAATGGAAGTCTTTTCAGTATTGTGACCCCATTAAAAAAAAAAGCCCAAAGGATTGGGTCAATATGCTGTGTAATTAGAATTTTTAAGTATTATTTGTATTTGCATTTCAGTAGCTTTGTGTTTAGTGCTTGGCTTACAATGAAATAAAAAAATAATTGTAGGTGATAGATTTGACTACAGGGGTAGATTGACATATTCAACTTTGGTTTGGTCATTAGAAGGAAAATGCTAATTTAAACCTCCATATTCCATTCTTTAAGCCCACTTCTTATTATTTATTGTATTAATGCAAAGCATTCAATTCCCACTGTACATAAATTAAAAGTGTAGGTCTGTCTTTGGGTAGCAAAAACAAAGGAGAAAGGGTTATGCACTTCTATTTTCTTTGGTGTCCTAAGGATAAGATATTGAAAATAGGGTTTATTAATATTTAATATATTGGATACATGTTTCCAATGTGTATAACATATATATTTATATGAAATGACATGATTGTTCACTGGTATCTTTTTCCTTTAGCAATCACAGCCATTGCTGACTGGCAGTTCTATATAAGCTTTGAATCTTCCTCTACTTTTGCCTTGAGCAGAATCTTTTAGCTGAAGAACATATCACATCAAGGATTTGTCTTAGTCTAGCTAGGCTTTTAAATTAGAAAGTTTCCATTTTACTTGTTGGATTGTTAAAATTATATTTTCATCATCTGAAGCACCGGAGCCACAATAGCAAAAGCAACACCGATGACGTTAACGGAAGCAAAGAAAGGAAAAGCAGGGAGCATCACAGGAAGAAAGCTGAAGTCCACCTGCGAAGAGAACATGGTTTCCCACAGGCCACGGTCACAGCAATAGACTGGAGCGTCCTTAAATCATCAGGTTCACAGTGCCAGTTCCAGCCATGGTGGTCATTACAGCTGGGGGTGCTCTCTGTCAAGGAGTAAGAAACACTGATTTTTTTCCCTTCTGTTAACCTTCCAGTTTGAGTTAAGTCTTCTTTTTCCCCTCAATTCACTATGAAGGCATTATGAAGCAGGACATTTTCCACAATAATTTGCACACTCATTAATAAAACATCCCCTACTACACAATAATTGAATGCATATAATGAAAGTTGATACAGTGACAATAATGGGAAAGGGCAGGACAGTCCCTTTATGAGTCATAAATGAGTGACAGTAACAGGAGTGCCAGAGCAGGAGTCACTCCAAGAGATTAACTCTTTTGGCCCTCCTGCAGGAATTCTTGATTTTCTC
Source organism: Cricetiscus sungorus (assembly GCA_030556225.1). Taxonomy (NCBI): domain Eukaryota; kingdom Metazoa; phylum Chordata; class Mammalia; order Rodentia; family Cricetidae; genus Cricetiscus; species Cricetiscus sungorus. Next base: position 8,663,217 of record JANBXA010000731.1, on the reverse strand, counting down.
ATAATGAAACTTCAGTAGGAAGGCTAAAATTATGCACTCTCCTTTCAATAGAGTGATATCAACTGTATGCCAGAGTATTTTCCATCATCTGGCACGAGTTAATATAGGTAGCAAATCTCTTACTTTATTCCTCCAATGGTTTTTCTAGAGCATTCTAATGACCTGTTTGTCTGCATCCTGAGCAAGCACCTGTAGACTTAACATACCACCATCCTATATTCCCACAACGTAACTATAAGGTGGATTGTTTTGCATAAAGGTCAAGAAAGTGTATCTGGAAACAATTATGGTCTTTGCATTATTAAATTATATGTTCCTAATTATTATTCTATAAGTTAGAAAATAGTTGTGGTGATTATTAGGAGATCAGATATATGAGACTGAAGTAGCTGTATAGATTTAAATTTTCCCTCATGTTCTCTCTCATAAAGAATTCCAGATGATTGAACATGTTTCATTTTCTACGTTATTAGTATTTAGCAACTGTTTTGCATAGATATTGAGAAATCAAAATTGACTCACAGTTCAGGAAGGTTGAGTTCTCCAAAGCATACGAAGATGACCCATATAATGTGTTCTTGGAGATTTGATGCTAAATGGACATGGCTATTAACTCCGAAGCAAAGAAGATTAGCTCAGAAAGGAGGGGAAAAGCTGTGCTGGGAAATGGATTAAAAAGTCAAGGAATGAGTTGACACTTTACATTTTTAATACTCTAAAATTATTTGCATTTAACCTTCTCCCTGTCCTCTCCCACATCCACTCACAGGATGACCTGCAGAGACCTCTTTAGGATTCCAGGAGACATGAACAGACTGTACAACGAATGTTTCATTGCTAGTTTTTGTCCTACATTACTGAGGACCATAGTAAATATAATAGTAAGCAGGTAAAATTACCCAAGACAATGACTGTGCTGGACTAACTGGCAGATGCACATGTGTACACATACACATGGAAGCAATGAAAATACGGTCTGTGGTGGAGGAAGTTGTGAGTGCCGGCTATGAACTGTGTTTGGTTGAAGGGAAGCAGGTATCTTTTAAGTATCTCCCCTTATTTTAGAAATACTTTGTGTGCAAAGACTGATAGAGCAGATAACTTTGTTTCACCTCTAACGTGACTTATATTAACAGTATATTAACATTATTTAGTAATATCTAAATGGTGTTAATTTTGCACAGCAGGTCTTTAGTTATGACATATTAAAGGGAAGAACAAAGTGCTTTATTTCATTCTTTGGGAAAAGACTTGTGAGTTCCTGATTGCATAAGGAAAGTAAATATAGCTCAAAGAGATGGGTCTGAGTACCAAATTAGCAAGGAGTAGCTTTATGATGGTTAGTTTTGTATGTTAACTTGACTGGGCTGGAGCATGCCCCCAACACATTGTGTGAGTGTGTGTTTGTGTGTGTGTGTGTGTGTGTGTGTGTGTGTGTGTGTGTGCTGTTGCTGTCATGAACATGTGCATCATGTGTCTTTGAGAGATTAGCAATTGAGTCAGCTGACTAAGCAGAGCAGACCCCTTTCTTTAAAATGAGTTTATGAATTCAGTCAGGTACATAGATTATTTGATATTTGTATATGTATATGTTCTCTTGCTTCTCTTCTGTGTTTATCTACTAATAGAAAGGGGAAAATCTTAATCTTAACTGTTCCAGCCTGAAAACAGTTAGTTGTTATTTCCAACATTTTGTTTCTCTTAGGATCAAATAGATAAAGCAGGTCCAACAGTAAATGCTTCTACAATGTTGCTTTTACAATGTTGATGGTTGTGAACAATGCTTTTGCATTTTCTATGGCAATGTTACACTGGTCTGTATATACCTGGATTAGCACCATCTCAATCTCAGTTATACAATCTTCCTAGGACTACTGGCCTTAGCAAAGAGAAGTTCGTGGTATGGAGCATGTGAAGGGCAATGTGGACCCATTAATGCCCTAAGGGTTTTGGGTCATCTTAGTTAAATGTGTATGAACATGTTATAATATAATGATTTGTTACCAACTTGTATGATTAATTTCATTTACCGAGTATTAAAAGACAAACCAAAGTTTAGTCTAGCTGAAAATAAGCAGAACTGCATTTAAAGATTTGGATTTTTGACATTTCTAGGTCTTTCTTCCTTCCTTCTTCCTTCCTTCCTTCTTTCTTTCTTTCTTTCTTTCTTTCTTTCTTTCTTTCTTTCTTTCTCCCTCTTTTTCTTTTGGGTACCAAATTACTTAACATCTGAGTTTCAGTCTTTATCTGTTTAGATGTCTTATTTCAAATTTTTTCAGTGTGTAAAGTTAAATTTATACTGTAAGTTTAAAATGACTCCTAAGATAATATGAAGCAATAATCATGATAGTAGAGCCATTATCATGCACCTCTTAATAATGAGGATATATTCTTAGAAATTATTCATAATGTGATTGTTTTTTTGTGTGTGAAATACCACAGAATGTATAAGCAACCCAGATAGTATAATCTAAATCACACCTAGGCTGTATGTATAGATGTCATTGCTACGCTGGCCATGTTGAATGCAGCAATCACAAGAAAGAAAACAATACAATGAAACATGGTAAACAGGGTGTATTTGAGGTTGCCATGGATGTAACTCTCTTGTTATCATCAAATATTGTTTAATGTATTGAAATGTATAAACCATACATTTGTATAATTGCAATGCAGTTGTTTTATTTATGGCAGAACCACTATAAACATGTGAATAGTGTTCTGCCTATTAGTTTTTGTCAACTTGATGTAAACTACAGTCATTTGGGGGGAAGGAACCTTAATTGAGGAATCATCTTCATAGGACTGGTTTATATGGCATGCCTATGGGGTATTTTCTCAATTGTTGGTTGTAGCACAAATAATAAAAACCTAGAGACAGATATTGGGGTTCAAGCTGAAGATCAGAAGAGCAAAGCAGCCAAGCCACTAGAGAATTCTTACCTCTACTAAGGCTAATACCAAGGGGGGGTGATCTTGCCCTCAGCTTGATTGTAGATTCCCATGCTCTCCACCAAACCTCAGAATCCGCAGACTGTACTGAGCTCCTGTCTTATATATCTCTTTAATGCTGGAATTAAAGGCATGTCACCCTAAGTGCTGGGATCAAAGGTGAGAGCTGTTTCACTTTTATACTGATTCACTCTTATATAAGCCAGGTTGGCCTTGAACTCACAGAGAACCATCTGCCTCTGTCTCCTGAGGGCTGGGATTAAAGGTGTGGTGTATGTGGCTACCTAGTGTCTTACCTCTGCATTCTTAACCTTCAGGCAGGCTTTATTTATTAGACTACAAACAAAATTTCGCTACAGTTGGCTGATATGGGAGAGCCCAGCCCACTGAGGGAAAAGAGATCACTAGGTAGGTGGACCTAAACCACGTAATAAAAGTACCTGAGCAGGATAAAGGAAGCCAGCCAGAAAGCAATGTTCCTCCCTGTTCTTTGCTTTAGGTCTTGCCTCCAGGTTTCTGTTTGCATCTTGAATTCCTGATTTGGTGTCCTTAAATGATGAACTATAACCTATTAAGCCAAATAAACAGTTTCAAACTACAATCTTTTCTTTTACTTTTTAATACATTTTATTCAAATTAGAACCATATTTTTATGTATCAATCCCAGTTCCCACTCCCTCCCATTCTCCCATGCCACCCACTGACCAACCCATTCCCCCTAAGGCCTCATGAAAGTCTGTCACATTATTTGGTGCAGGGCCTAGGCCCTATCCCCAGTGTCTAGGCTAAGAGAGTATCCCTCCATGGGGAATAGGCTCCCAGAAGTCATGCAATAGGGATAAATACTGATACCATTGCCAGAGGCCCTATAGACTGTCCACACCTCCTAACTGACACCCTTGTTCATGGAGTCTGGGTTGGTCCTATGCTCATTCCTCAGCTGTCAGACTGGGGTCCATGAGCTCCCATTTGCTCAGGTCAGCCCTTCCTTCCTTCCTTCCTTCCTTCCTTCCTTCCTTCCTTCCTTCCTTCCTTCCCTCCTTCTTTCCTTCCTTTCTTTTGAAGCTATTTTATTTATTATTTTTTTCTTATTTTACTTATGATCCCAGTTCCCTTTCCTTCCATCCCATTCCATTCCCCTCCCACTCTAGAGGGAGGGTGAGGCCTTCCAGGAGGTATCATCAAAATCTGTCAAGTCATTTGGAGTAGGGTCCTCCCTCCTGTCTCTAGGCTAAGGGAGTATCCCTCCATGGGAAATGTGCTCCCAAAGTCCTTTCCTGCACCAGGGATACATCCTGGTTCCACTGTCAGAGGTCCCTTAGACTGCCCAGGCCTTCTAACTGAGACCCATGGACAGGGGGTTTGGGTAAAGCCAATGTTGGTTTTCCAGCTATCAGTCTGGGGGTCCATGAGCTCCTCTTTGTTCAGGCCAGCTGTCTCTGTGGGTTTCTGTAGCCTGGTTTTGACCCCTTTTCTTATCATTCCTCTCTCTCTGCAACTGGTTTCCAGGAGTTTGGCTCAGTGTTTAGCTGTTGGTGTCTGCTTCTGTGATGGGAGATGTCATTCTGTAAACATGTTTCTTTTATTTGTTAATGAATAAAGCAACATTGGCCAATAGGAAAGCAAGATAGGCGGGACTAAGAGACAGGGATGATTTGGGAAGAAGTAGGGAGGAGTTTCAAGATGGAGGACCTACAGGGTAGTACACTGGGCTCTCTCACCAGTAGGATAAGACCACATGGAAATACTTATATGAATAGAAATGGGTTAATAATTAAGACAGTGCTAGCTGATAAGAAATGATAGTAACAGGCTAACAGCATTGTATCTAATACAGCATCTCTGTGTGTTATTTGGGGCTGGCGTGGCTGTGGGACCAGGCAGATGGAAAAAAAAAAAAAACCTTACTCATTACATAATGGTGCTGCAACATGGCTAATAAGAACTTCCACTTAAAACTTAAGCAAAGCTTAAGAAAGGTTTTTAGAAACAAAAGAACAAGGACAAGCAAGACTTCTTGGTAACAGCATTTTTCTCAGTTGGACTCTGTTTTGCTAGAGACAAGCAGAGACTTGGGCGGCTACTTTAAGGGAGGTTTCCTGACTCAAAAGTGGCATAAGTGGCAAAACAACTGAAAGATTTTTAAAGAGCTCTGCTAACAACGTAATGGTGTGTACAAGAGCTGGCAATGGCAGTGACCATATCTCCAAGCTGGCAGCATGCTGCTGGATGGCAGAGTAGACCAAAACAGTGAGCACAGGTCTCAGTTCTGGAGGTAAAGATACCCTGGCCATCTTTGATAGACAGCTGCTAAAACAGCTGTGGCTTTCATTTTAGCAATGTTGTTGTTTACCAGATAAAAGACTGGTAGCCAGAGAAAGATAAAGATTTATAGTAAAGACAGATTCAGATTAAGAGTGTGTTTTAAAATATATGTAGGCTTTGGACAAACAGGATATAATGATTTAGAAAAGAATAATAAAAAGACAGAGAGTAGCTGGGTATGGTGGCACATGCCTTTATTTCTAGCACTAGGGAGGAAGAGGCAAACAGATCTCTGTGATTTCAAAATATACCTGGTATACAGAGTTAATTTCAGGACAGATAAAAGTTACACAGAGAAAACATGTCTCAAAAAAATGAAAAAATAGAAGGAGAAGAAATAGAGTAATAAAAAAAGCCATGTAAAGATAGAAAGCACAGAGAGAATCTGGGTACTGTATGGTATTATATTATCTTTGTATCGTTTGACTGCTAAGGAAATA
>JANBXA010000731.1:7765000-8052500 GCA_030556225.1 Cricetiscus sungorus | reverse complement strand
TTTTATCTTCATCATACATTTATTAAAACCAAGAACTGATTTTGGCAGGAACTCTTGATTTGAATTTATCTATTTATGGATATCCTATATTTTTGGTTATGAGCCTAGCCTTTAACGGCTGAGACATCTCTCCAGCCCAATACAATGATTTCCTATATATGCATATGTATTATTTGAGAGTCATTGCAAACTGTTTCAGTGTCTCCTTTGCATGCGTGCACATGGTTTTATCATATTTAAAGGACAATGGTTGGGTGTTTTCAACGCTTTGGCCTCAATTGCTATTTGTGTGAGGAGTTTTACTACTGGGAATGAACTTGTGCATGAATGGAAATTTTGTCCTTAAGTTTCTTGCTCTTCTTACTCCATCCCTTCCTCAGCCACAGTGCCCCATGTCTTAGTCCTGAACTGTCACTATCATTTCTTGGCTCATATGTGATTGATCTCTCCAGGTGCTTTATATATTATTATTATTATTATTATTATTATTATTATTATTATTAAGAAATGGTTGAAATGTCTACATGGAAACATGCTGGTCACATTAGCCAAGGAATCAGTTAATGGGTTTTAATTCTCCTTCTCATTCTCTACTTCAAATTCTCAGTGTTATATCTAACTAGATATAACAGATAACAGATCTCCTGCCTCTCTGCCCCATGCCCACAGAACTACACAGGATATAAAATCAACATACAAAGTTACTATCCTTCCTACATACAAAGGACAGAAAGAGATCAGGGAAACAAGACCAGAAAGTCTGTCTACACAACACTCTACAAAATAGCCTTAAAAATATATAATATCTTGAGGATAACGCTAATCAATTAAAGGAAAGATTGTGTAATAAAAACTTCAAAATAGTAAAGAAAAATGTTGAAGAACAGATCAGAAAATGAAAAGATTTCCCATGATCATTTTTCCATAGGGAAAATGATACGTAGGCCAGACATATAATGGAAAGTTGAATTCTATTATTTGTTAAAGGAGCAAAGCAATAGAATGGCTTCTGGAAATATATTCTATACTTATAGGACAATGCCTTACTCAGCCATTATCAGAGAAACTTCCTCCTGCAGCACATGAAAATAAATACAGAGACCCTCAGCCACATTATTATGTAGAGTGAGAGAGATCTTGGGACACTCAACCCAAAATGAATATCTCTATAACATCCCTCCACTCAGAGCTTGGAGAACCCCTGTGAAGAGGAGGCAGAAAGGTTGTTAACAGCCAGAGGGATAAGGACACCAAGGAAACAAGGTCTTCCAAACACAGCATGACCAAGGCACATATAAACTCACAGAGACCGTCACAGTATGCACAGCTCTTGTGTGGGTCTTCATTGAAGAGGTCCCAGCTCTGAGAGAGGAAGCAGTCATATATTCCGTCCTTACTGCATTGCTAGCTCCAACTGATAACCAATTGGAAATGAAAGCAATAGTTTACTCCAAGAGAGTCTAACTGAGGAAGAAAATAAAAACACAAACAAACAAAAAATTCTTATTGCCCAGCAGTAGACGGTGAAAATAAAATGAACCCAACAACATGTTTGGAGGATATTTTGTCTCTTATTCAGCATTTTCCCCCATACAGGTCCTTTACATACATTTTACGGTTTCCAGTTTTGTGTTTTTATTTAAATCCTGTTTGTGTGAATGCATGTGTCTGCATTGTTTTGTGTTTCTTTTGCTTTATCTTTGGCTCTTTTTTCCTGTTTGTTTATTTTGTCCTATTTCAATTTGTTTGTTTCTGTTTTATCTTACTGTGTTTTAAGTTATGTTTTTGTGTTATTTATTAGATGCCTGTTTGTGTTTTAAGGAAAGACAGAAAATATGCATCTTGCTGTAAGGGGAGATGGGGGAAATTGAGAGGAAAAGGAGGAGGTGAAAATAAAAAACAGATTATATTGTATGAAAAAAATCTATTTCCAATCAACAACTTAGTGGCCTGTACAGTACTTCCATGGTATTTCCTGCAATGTGGGATCTGTCATAGATAGTGACAAACCATTCCTGCACACTCTCCTAGAGGGCTTTGCAGTGAAACTGTAGGGTCGAGGAGCAAGAAAATGTCTTCAGCTCACATTTTTCCTCACATCTACATTAATCTGTTGGACCCTAAATACTATGTTATTGGTTTTGTTGCTTCCCCCCAAAAGAAGAAATTCTGTGCTTAGGAATGTTTCGTGTCTCTTATTCTGGATTCATTGTTTTTGCTCTATCTTGTTTTCTCATTATCATTTAGATGCCTGTTTCTTTTTCCCTAATGAGAGAAAGAAAATATGAATTTCAATGGGATTGAAGATGGTTAGGATTTTGGTGGAGCTGTAGAAAGGAAATCATAATCAGATTGTATTGTATGAAAAAAAATCTGTTTTCAATAAAAGAACAAGAAAAACAAAAAGGAAAGAAATCCAATGGAGCTACTGTGAGCTTCCAAAAGCTGTCACTGAGTTTTCCAAATGTAAGAGACGTGGGTCAAGCTGACACAATAAGCTAAATCATTACAGCTTTCCCATTCATTTGGTTTATTTTGAACACTATGTATTTGGCTAACATCAGCTTAAATAGAACAATATGATACTGTTTTAGGATATGAATAATATCTAAGCTCATGACATTAAAGTTGGTTATTGGCTATGGCTATAAATATTAGTAAAGGAGACTTTCTAAAAATTTCAAAGAGAAATAACTGTTCAAGGATGTAAATACATTTTGTGTAAGATCTATTTGCGTGTTCAGAATAAATTGCTCTCAAAAAGTCTAGAGAAAGGGTCTTCTGTGGCAATAGAAATATCACAAGCATTCCAGAATTGAGGATTCATTTTCTTTGATCCAAAAAAATAAAGAATCCATAATAATTGTATTTAGGGTGAGGGATGACTGCAGCAGAACTGAATCAGTTTTAGTTATTATGAATACTATTAATATACTAGGGTTTCTTTTGGACAATAATTAACCTTTTTAATCTGACACCTGAAACTATCCAGGCGCAGGGTAGAAACAGTGAAGTTACATATAATTGTTGGCCAAGAATACAGGTAAAGTATGACCCTGAACTTTTGCATAACTACCGTGGAAATGATGATATTTAAAATCTATAAATAAATTGATTCAGTGGCATCTGCCTTCAGAAATGATATATGATATATAATTATGGGTAGGAAATGGAGTAAATAGTGATTTTTACATACCTGGAAGATGAGCCTGACAGAAACACAAGAGAATGTGATTGGAATAAATTTCAAAGGAAAAATTTTTTTCTTGGGACTAGTAAAGTTGAGATATCAATAATGTAACCATAAGGAGATTAAGTAATATCAGTCCATAAATGAACTGTAGCTCTACAAAGCATTAAAAGAAAATATAAAGACACATTAAAAAGTAATTTTTGATATTAATGTCTTACAATTACTGTAATGACTATTATATCTTAATGATAATATACAGACATTCCAAAAATAATTGACTAAAATTATTTCAAAAGTTAGCGCATGCATTAAGAAGAATGTGTGTGCAGTATAGAGGGTTAGAAGTGTTAATTTGGAGATCCCAAGCAAAACAGGAGCATGGGTGTAGGGGAGAGGGAGTTAGGAAGAAGAGGAGGGCAGAGGTGAGCATGAGGGAACAGGAACATTGAGTCAGGGAAAGAATAGAGGAGAGCAAGAAAAGAGATACCATAATAGAGGGAGCCATTTTAGGTTTAAAGAGAAATCTGGCACTAGGGAAAAGTTCAGAGATCTTCAAGGATGACCCAAACTAACAATATAAGCAATAGTGGAGAGGCTACCTTAAATGCCCTTCCCCAATAATGAAATTGATGAGTACCTTCATCTAGTAGCTGATGGAAGTAGAAGCAGACACCCACAGCTAAACTCTGAACCAAACTCTTGGAATCCAGTTGCAGAGAGGTAGGAGTGATGAGTCAAGAACCGGCTGGAAAAACCCATAGAAACTGCTGACCTGAACAAGGGGGAGCTCATGGACTCCAGTCTGATAGCTGGGACACCAGCATAGGACCAATCCAGATTCCTTGAACGTGGTATTAGTTGGGAGGACTGGGCAGTCTATGGGGCCTCTAGTAGTAGACCAGGATTTATCCCTTGAACTTTGGGAGCCCATTCCACATAGAGGGATACTCCCTCATCCTAGACACATGGGGGAGGGCCTGGGCCCTGCTCCAAATGATGTGAGAGACTTTGAAGACTCCCCAAGGAAGGGCTCACCCTCCCTGGGGAGCAGAATGGGGATTGGAGGGAGGTTGGTGGGGGAATCAGGGGAGGATGGGAAAGTTGGGGAACTGGGATTGATATGTAAAACAAGCTTGTTTCAAATTAAAAAAAAAATAGAAATGTCAACTTGGTTCTGCAAGAGAATTGTTACTTTGTGGTCCACAGTAATGCTTATCCAAATACCCACAACCTCATACAATAACAGAACATTCAGAATTTGTAATTTATGGTAGGATCTTCCTATCTTTACGCGAATATTACCTGTAATTTCAATGCCCATTGTGAAAATAGCTCAAATGGTTAAAGGCCTTATGCACATACCCGACTCTGTACTAATGCTGAGATCCCTCTTAGCCCATGTATACTCGGTTCTGGCATTCATATTTAATTTGTTCAGTGCTCATCAGTGGCCTGGTATAATAAAAGCATCAATAATTAAGATTTCTTCTGGTGCCAGTGACATTATAGAGTAAAAAGGTGAAAATAAGAGCCTTGCAGATTAAAGTGATAGCTGACAGAGTTGTGTGTGTTTGTGTGTGTGTGTATGTGTGTGTTGTGTTCTAAATTATCATTGGATTAGGTTGAAATTTTGAAAGTGGTGAATATTAATTTGTGTGGAACATGTGCTGTTTCTGATGATTGCTCCAATTGCTTTATATTATTAACTGTTCCATAACCATAACAACTCTAATACCTATTTCTTTACCTTCCATAGATATAGAAAGTTGGACTCTAATACATGAAGACCTTTTTTTACTGAAGCTGCAATAGGCAAGTGAGATGTGACACACTCTTAACCTACTAGAGACCGGAACACCTAGCTTTCGGGCAGAATAGTCAGCCCAGTTCCACACCAGACTCTTGTGAATTCCTTTTGTTGCCTCTCTTCTCTTACCAAAATAGACCACAGCCTTGGATAAAACAGGCCTCAAATACAGTACCAGTCATTACGTCAGGAAACACAATATCAACTGATTTTCTATAAGATCAAAGCCCTAGTTGCCATAGTTTTAAAAATAAACTGCAAAAGCTTAAAACTAATTTTGTTTGAGATTCGACGTGTTGAAATTAAAGAGAAACCTATAATTCTTATGAAATGAGAACATTGTACAATAAGGGCAGGGATTTGGCCATGCCATATGGCAATGATGGAAACATGGTAAAAACATGCCAAGCATCTGCATTAGTATTTGTTACCTGGTGAAACTGTTTCTGACGGCCTTGTAGCTAGATTTCCCCTGAAGAAGTCTGACAAAATCACTGACTTACTTGACAACAATAGAATTAACAGCAGAAAAAGAAGGCACTTACTACTCAGTATTAGTTTTATGAACTCTTTGGCCAGAATATAAAGATGTAAGAGACAGGTTTCCACATAACAAAAATCAGAGAAGAATGGTACCAAACGCCAGAAATTAAAAAGGAATGATTGGGACAATGCATATCAAATCATAAAATTTAAAACAGCAGCAACATCCACTAAACAAAAGCAAGTATTGTCAAGTGTTATTAGAAACAAAAATGCAGCTATTTGTACACACACACACACACACACACACACACACATATGTTGCATGTTACTTGTAAATAAGAAAACATAATACATCAAATTTAGCTAGGCCCAACCTCTGTACATCTCATTGGCATGGCCCTTTTGAAGCTGTGGAGCTTCACACTCAGTTTTGTACACTTAATATCAAATATATTTGTATGCATCTACCTACCACCATGATAAAAAAATCTAAATCAGTGTTAAAACTAAATGAATAATTAGCCTCAGAGCTTTTTGTAACTCAACAGTCCAGTACCTACATTTAGTGCTTTTATGTTTATACTTTATTGTTCTTCTTTTTACACATTTTTGATTGCTTATTTTATTCCTATCAATCCCAAACAGGCTGTTCATATAACCTTGGGTGCATGGTCTTCCCCTGGAGCATTGCCAATTTGTCAGGGATTACACTCTTAAGAATGATTATTTCTTTCCCAGCAAGTATCAATTGGCAATTGCTTCTCGGCTGTACTCAAAGAATCTGCGCTAATCTCGGCTCTCTATGCTGGAATTTTTGTCTGTCTTGTGCTTGCACTTCTTGTGCATGCTGTCAAAACTACTGTGAGTTCATATGTGCCCTTGCTCTTCTGTGTCCAGATGATACTCCTTTCTCATAGTTATCAACCTTCTCTGGTTCTCAACACTCTTTCAATGTGCTATCCCCAAATTGATCTTTGAGATATAGAAAGAATGTGATATAGATATCACACAAATGGCTGAGGGCCTTATAGTCTCTTATTCTCTGCCCCACAAACATTTTTTGGTCTCCAAGTTAGTAATTATCTTCTGTAAGTAGAACTTTTTTTTGAGGGGTATTGGTAGATTCACTAATATATGAATAAATAATTAGGAATAAATTTAATAATATGTATATCTTGCAGAATAATAGTACCTCCCCATATTGTAATGATATCATGCATATCATGCAGAAATAGGTTGACTGTAAAATCCATGCATGAAGGGAAGTGATTTACCGTATCTAGAACTTTTGTTTCTTGTCACAACTCTGTGAATTTTGAGAGACAATCCAATTATTCTAAAGAATCTAAAGAGTAACTGGAGAAAAGTAGGAAGTAGGAGCTTCTTTTAAAAATATTAGAATTGCTTTGCCTATAAAGTTGATTAAATGCCCAAAAGCAGCTATAGGTAATACAATTGTAAATTATTTTAAAGACAAAAAATGGTGTTGGGATTACAGTGTTATTATTGAGAATTGACCAGACCTTGTGATCCATCTAGAATGGTTGTGGCTTAACTTTTCTCTCTGCTTTTGTAGCAAGAGATACTTTTATTTAGGGTGGTGGATATATTGAATATCTGTTCAGGATAACTATCATCCATCATTTAATGCATACAGAGCAGTTACTATCAGTAGATTCTGACATTTTAACATACAGTGCACTTAATGGGGGTACTAGTGAAAGTTTCCCTTTTGGGGCTGTTAATCATAAACATCTTCAAAGCTCTCATAAATTTAAAGCACTGGAGAAACTCATATATAACAAAAGAATATGTACAGAGAGTTCAGAATGAAGAAACACAGATTCTGTATTTAAACTCTTTGTTGAATAGTGTCCCATCCTTCCATTATTTGTCACCACTGATTTTTCCAAATAGAATCAACTTTATTCTCCATTGAACATTGAATGTGATGGGTTCATTAAAATGGCTTGTGAAATTCCTTGGGAAATCTTTCAGACACTCGAGTGAGTGAGCAATCTCTTAAATTATAGATATGTAGCTTTGATAAGTTCACTTTCACAAGCTCTGCCTCTTCTGGCCCCATGGTACAAACTCAGCTTAAGGCACTTAAAGTTAACATGGCAGAAAAAATAATGGGATTCATAAAATGTAGCAATAGATTGCAGTTGACTATGGGTTGAGAAGGAACATTATTCATAGGGAAACATAAGCATGCTTCATTTAATTGAATGACCAAGAAGAGGCAAAGATGGAGATATTGAGCTGATAGCACAGCAGGAAGGGAAATAAGCTGGAAAGGCATTGGGAAAAGTGTCCAGAGCACAGTGGTGTGAGCCATGCTGACACTTTGAGACGTACCAAGCAAAAGTAATCCAAAGGATACAATGTATGCCTTGCAGAATATTAAGCAGAGCATAGTGGGAAGCTCCCGTGTCACCCAACTGTATTCCTTGATTTGAGCCAGCAGTTCCATAGAGAAGAATAAGATTGTATCTAGGAATTTGGGGCTGGCATACTGATTTCAACATTTCTGTGCAGTACTTGAGTAAAGAGTATGTGTCCAAAATTCCAAATCAACTTCACATCCAACAAGTGATGTGTGTATCATCAGTACAATCATCAAGATGACAAGGAGGTAATTTTTTAGTGAAGACTACCTCCTTTCAAAAAAGAAAAAAGACAATTTTAAAATCTCAAAGTAGCATTGTCTAAAATGAGTGCAACTTATAACTCCATCTTCTCCATTCAAAGCCTGGCTTTACCAAATGATATAAAATTTGCATAAAGGTGCTAGGAAGAAGATTCCTGAATACAAAGGCATAGACTTTACTGTGAGAGTGAAAATAGTGTAAAGTAGGGTATAAGCAACCACTGCATGCTGTTTACAGGTATGGAGATAACACATATGACTGCCTTGAAACACTGAATAAACATGTAATAATAAATAGCTAGAACTTTAAAGTGGAGGCCAATTGTGAACAAACCAACAAATAATCACATTAGATGTAGTGACACCAAAGGGAACTGAAGACAAGAGATTGATAGATAGACACATTTTCATTACTAAAGACAAGTAAACACGGACAGAGGGAAATCTGGGACCCAAGTGCTAGACAAAGACTTCCAGGCAACTAAGGAATGCTGCAAGCAGGACAAATAGTGTCTCCCAGGGCAGAGCACAAAGCTTGGTTAACAACACAAAAGGTCAGTCTTGCAGTCAAATTATAAGAAGCATTATATGGACTGAGCAAGTTGTAGTTGTATATTTGGGGATCTGTAACAACAAATAAAGAAGAAGAGGCCATGAATCTGAGGGAGAGAATAAGGGGGGGGGGAGATGCACAGGGAAGGATGAAGGGAAAAATCAAAGGGAAAGTGATGTGATTATATTTTAATTTGTTAATGAGAATCCGAGCAGATGAGTATCAGTTATGCCATGCTTATTCCATTAACAATTTTTATATCTTCAGGAAAGTTTAGTTTATTTCCCCCTTTCCCTTACAAGTGGTGCTCTGGTAAACATCTTTCTGTAACATAATAAACAAAAGGGTAATTTAAAATTCAACATCTGACAGTTGGGCATTAATTTCCCATCTTCACCAGAAGAAAAAAGTTTTTATATATTACACAATTAATTCACACACCACCCAATAGTTTTCGTTCATAAACAAAAACTTGAATTGATTCATAATGTGTATCATGACATAAGGTGTTTCCTATATGATGCACCGTAAGGGCACAGTTATTCATTTTTTAGTTTTGTATATTTTGACATTTTGATTTGCACAATTTCACCTCACATATTTGACTTCTCTGTACATAAACTGAGAGTGACTCTAATGTTTATAGATTTAAACTTTAAAATGCAAACTGCATGCTCAATACTCAACAATGAAAAGAAAACAACACAATCAGATAATGAGGAAAAAGACAGAGACTGATATCCAATGCAAAAAGACATAACAGACAGAAAACAGATGTGTGAAAATGTTCAGCCTTATTGTCTATTAGAGAGATGCAAGTTACAACTAAAACATCATACCTACTCTAACAAAGAGACTCAGCTAAGAATATATAGTCACTTCTGACAAAGGTTTTGCTAGACTGGATTATTCATTCAGTGATGGTGCAACTAAAATGGTACAAACACAGTGACAACCAGGTTGATAATTGTGGTGGTTAATTTTGACTGTCAACTTATATGGGTAAAGACAGTGTAGCAGACATGCCTTTGGATGTGACACCATCTGATATTCTGGGTTCCACACTAAATAACAAGGAGAAGCAATCAGGACATTTTCTCTGTGCTTCCTGCCTGTCGACACATGTGAGCAGCCTTCTCACAGGCCTGCCACCACATCTAAGGCTCTTCTTCCTCCCATGTTCATGGTTGCAAAGAAGAGAACACCATGATTGTTTCAAGTTTGGATTCTGTAAGAATCAAAAACCAATACAAAAGATTTGTGAAAATGTTTTTACATGAAAACAGACTTCTGTATCTGTGGGGTACAGTGAGTTTTGTGTTATTTGACTATTAAGCTTTAAGAAAGAGTATTATATTAACTAACTTTTTCATTGCTATCACTAAGTATGCCTAAAATATGATTTGAGGTAATGGTTTTTGAGATAAAGTATATGTATATGCATATGTATATGTAATCACTCTTCTTTTTTAAAGTAACAACAGTTTTCCTTCTGCATATTTCAGTGGTGAGAGCATTAATCTTTCTTGCAACAGATGCTGGAGTGTGTATGTCTTAAATGTCGTTTGCCATGTATTTTTAAAATATAAATCTATGAACATTAGTTACATTTAGTAGATGATGACAAACAAATTGTGATAAACCTAGGGATGAAAAAGGAGCACAGACAGTACAAACAGCAGTGTGGCTTAAATCCTAAAATGAAATGGGATAAAGATTGATACTATAATAAAGTCCTTTTAACATATCATTACTCACAGATGGTATTCTTGAAAGGAAATTTCACCAAAAATAAAGGGCAGTGCCTGGGCAATGTTGGAACATGCCTTCAATCCCATTGCCCAGGAGGCCGAGGAAGTTTGAGGCCAACCTAGTCTACAGAGTGAGTTACAGGACAGCTGGAGGCACACAGAGAAACCCTACCTTGAAAGAATCAAACAAACCAAAACAAAACAAAAAGGGTAATTCATTTAAGGAGCTAGGAAAGGAATAGAGGGGTGTACATATAAAGATCTCAATGGCCATGTAAGCCCTGTAATTGTGATCATTTCAATACTGTTGCATTCACTCTAAAGGAGAATTGTAGCATGCTATCAAAAAGAAGGGAGCTGAGGCTGGGGAATCTGTATCACAGATACCAAGATCTATTTCCCATGTTAATTCTTGCTAGTGCATTTGAGAATGAACAATGACTTTAAGTGAAAGTGATGATCAACTGAAATTGTTGCCACCTACAGCACTCTGTACATACTTAAATACAATAAAAACTGAATGAGATTAGGTGACTATTAGTCAATTTTTTAAAAAAAATTATCACCATCACTTTCCTGTCATTACACATACTTACTTTTCTCCTTATCTCTCACTTCACAGAAATTGTATGACAAAGGGGCCATTTTCATTTGTTTCTTTCCAGGTGACACATCCCTGCTGTGGATGATACAGCAATGAGCACTACAGCACTATGCAAACAGTTGCCTTTATGTCTAAGAAAATATCAACAATTACAAGGTTCATTGAGGAGATCAAGAAACCCCGTTCCTGGATGGCAATGGGTTAGTGAATTTCACCCATAGCCTTCAGAGCCCCAGCCTGAGTGAGTCAAGCACATCATAGCATCCAATACAAGAAAAGATTTACACTTGCATTAATCAAATAAGCTAGAGAAAACTGTTCCTTATATAACTGAGAAGAGTTTATATACACCTTTAAAAGACAACCATATATCTCCTCACAGAATATTTCTGACATTTAAAACACTTTCTAGTTGCATCTGGTGACAGAACCTATGAAATAAGGTCCTGCAGCAGGTAAGTGTCTAACATTGGCTCAGCACAGTCACAGGGCAGCCACTTGTCTTTGAGTATTATGATTATGTATCCAAGGCTCTGACAGACATGGCTGTCAGGAAGCAACAAGATGGAAAGAAGAAGGGAGAGAAGCTGTCATGAGATTTATGAAACATATGCAGGAACACTTACAAAACCTCAGAATTATTGTGATCCATTTTAACAGACAGCTCCTAATGGGGCTTACTTTTCCATTAGATGAAAATCAGATATCTGAAAATTTTCATCTAGAAAGTGAGCCTCACAATACCTTTCCTTCCTCTTCACTGTCTGTTTGTTCTGTTTTCATCTTGTGTAGGCAGAACCCACCTGCATTTTAACATGGGAAGGCACAAAGCCTCCCTTACAACGCTTACAACGTTTCCCTTCATGTTGTAGCTTTTGAAAAGAATGATCTTCAGTAAAACTCTACATTGCAGGCTTTCAGTGAGTACATTGGCATGTGCATAAATCACAGCCATGATGCCCTCTTCAGCATTTTTCTAGCCTTTATTCTAATGGCCAAGTAGGAAGTTAGACAGTTGTAAAAGCAGACATGAACACAGAGCTCAGAGCTCATATCTTCCCAGCCAGGCACTTTCTAATGCAGATCCGCTCACTGTCTCTGTATAAAGCCTGGGAATACTGCCTCAGTTTTTCTTACTGGAAATTCGTGTGTGTGTGTGTGTGTGTGTGTGTGTGTGTGTGTGTGTGTGTTTTACTGAATATTCAATATATACTTATCATGTGATTCATCACTTTTCTCAAAGCTTCATTCTAGAGAATGCCATGTGTTTTTAATGCTGACTCAATATCATGGTCAAACCTATTAAAGTACAGGCAGAGCTAAGGTAAATAAAAGTATAAATTATGACTTTCTTAATTTGAATGGGACTGGATCCTATGTGAAGCCTCTACCATCTATCTTCCTTTTATAAGAATTGAGAAAACAGGACATGCATCGTCAGTCCTTTGTCGGAGACCCTCATCTCCAGGCCTCTGCCAGAGTGCTGGACCTATGCAGGAGACCCACTTATCCATGCGCGATCACCCTGAGTCCCTGCCTGCCTGATCTTTGATCCCCATCGCAAGGCCTCTGCTGGAGGTGAGTCTGACACCAGTTCAGGAAGAATCTCCCTACCCCCCTCCCCCCCCACACACACATGCACCCTTCCCTGGAAATTCCCTGGGTTAGACCCGAATCTCCATCCTCCCTATATCCTGTCCCTAGTGAGAACACTCCTAGTATTCTGACCCACAAGCCCCACACACATCCTGAACCTGTTCTCCCCCACCCTGTGCCCGACCTAGCACACTACCCGACTGCTCTAGTTGAGTACTGGAACAGAGTGTGGGGCCAACAATCCCGCCACCTCTGGGGAACTTCCTGGATCTTCTTTGAGCACACTAGACACGCCTATCCACACAGGACCACCCTGAGTCCCCACCTGCCAGATCTGTGATCCCCATTGCCAGGCCCCTGCCTGAGGAGATACCTCCTAGAGATCTTGAACCACCCAGACCTACAGACATTGAATTCCTGACCCACCTAAGCCTACCTAGGGAGTAGCTTACAGAGAGAGAGAGAGAGAGAGAGAGAGAGAGAGAGAGAGAGAGAGAGAGAGAGAGAGAGAGAGAGAACCCCACCTGCACCCACTGGAAGAAACAATGGGAAGACAGCAATAAAAAAAAAAAAAAAAAACACCTAACAATAAAAAGACAAGCATGACACCACCAGAATCTAGGTACTCTATACCGACTAGACCTGAATGTACCAAAGCAGACAAAGCAGAAGAAAACAACTTAAAGAATAACTTAATAAAAATAATAGAGGCCCTCAAAGATGAAGTGAGAAAATTCCTTAAAGAAATGGAATAGAAAACAAACAAAATATTGAGAGAAAGGCCTAACAAAAATTGCAAGAAATGAACAAATATCTTAAATAAAGTAAGGAAAGCCAAAAAAGAAAAAAGAAAAAAAAAAAACAAAACAAAAAACAGGTGAAGGAAACAGTTCAAGACTTGAAAACTGAAATAGAGACAATAAAGAAAACACAAACTGAAAGAATGCTTGAAATAGAAAAACTGGGCAAACAATCAGGAACTACAGACACAAGCATAACCAACAGAATACAGGAGATGGAAGAGAGAATCTTAGGCACTGAAGATAAACTAGAGGAAATAGATTCATTGACCAAAGAAAATTATAAATCCAACAAATCCTTAACACAAAACATCCAGGAAATGTAGGACACTGTGAAAAGACCAAACCTAAGAATAATAGGTATAGAGGAAGGTGAGGAAGCCCAGCTCAAAGGGACCGAAAACATATTCAACACAATCATTGAAGAAAACTTACCCAATCTGAAGAAGGACATCCCCATGAAAGAACAAGAGGCATACAGAACACCAAATAGACTGGACCAAAGAAAAAAGACCCCTCGACACATAATAATCAAAACACCTAACATACAGAATAAAGAAAGACTATTAAGAGCAGTGAAGGACAAAGGCCAGGTAACATATAAAGGCAGAACTATCAAAATTACATCTGACTTCTTTGAAACTCTCAAGGCCAGAAGGTCCTCGATAGATGTTTTACAAGTACTGAGTCCACAGACGCCAGCCCAGGCTACTATACCCATCAAAACTCTCAATCACTATAGACAGAGACATCAAGCTATTTAATGACAAAGCCAGATTTTCACAATACATATCTACATATCCAGCCCCACAGAAAATTCTGGAAAGAAATCTCCAACCAAAGGAAGTTAACTATGCTCACAAAAGCATAGGCAATAGATAATCCCGCTTCACCAAAAACCAAGGGTAAAGCAGGGTAAATATATTCATAATATCACTGCCAACAAAAAAGTCTAAAACAAACAAGCATTAACAATCAATAGTCCTTACTGTCCCTCAACATTAATGCTCTTAACTCACCTATAAGAAGACACAGGCTAACAGAGTGGATATGAAGACAGAATCCATCCTTCTGCTGCATACAAGAAACACATCTAAGATTCAAAGACAGAAATTACCTCAGGGTAAAAGGTTGGGAAAAGATCTTCCAATCAAATGAACCCAAGAATCAAGCAGGTATACCTATCCTAATATCTAACAAGTTAGATATCAAAACAAAATCAATTAAAAGGGATGAGGCAGGTCATTTCATATTCATCACAGTAGAAATCCATCAGCACAAAGTCTCAATCCAGAACATCTATGCCCCAAATACAAAGACACCCACATTCATAAAAGAAACACTACTAAAACTCAAAGCTCACATAAAACCTCACACACTCATAGTGGGAGACTTCAACACTCCACTCTCACTACTAGACAGGACCACCAGACAGAAACTTAACAAAGAAACAAAAGAACTAACTGAAGTTATGTCTCAATTGGATTCAACAGATATCTATAGAACATTCCATCCAAACACAAAAGAATGTACCTTCTACTCTGCTCCACATGGAACCTTCTCTAAAATCAACTACATACTATGCAACATAACAAACCTCAACTGATACAAAAAAAAAAATGGAATAGTCCCCTGTATCTTACCAGACCACCATGGTTTAAAGTTAGAATTCAACAACAACACAAATCACAGAAACCCTACAAACTCAAGGAAACTGGACAATGTGCAATTGCACCATACCTGGGTCTAAGAAGAAATAAAGAAAGAAATTAAGGACTTCCTAAAATTCAATGAGAATGAGGACACAACATACCCGAAATTATGGGGCACCTTGAAAGCAGTGCTATCAAGGAAGTTCATTGCACTAAGTGCTCATATGAAGAAAATGGAGAATAGTCACATTAGAGAATTAACAGCACAACTGAAAGCCTTAGAACAAAAAGAAGCAAACTTACCCAGGAGGAGAAGATGCCAGGAAATAATCAACTTGAGGGCTGAAATCAATAAAGTAGAAACCAGGAAAACAGTACAAAAAAAAATCAATGCAACAAGAGTTTTTCTTTTTTTTTGAGAAAATCAGCAAGATAGACAAACACTTATCCAAACTAACCAAAAGGCAGAGAGAGAACATACAAATTAACAAAATCAGAAATGAAAAGGGGGGCATAACAAGGGACATTGAGGAAATCCAGACAATTTTCAGGTCATTCTTTGAAAACCTGTACTCCACAAAATTTGAAAATTCAAAGGAAATGGACAAATTTCTGGATAACTATCACCAAAATTAAATCAAGAACAGATAAGCTACTTAAGTAGACCTATAACCCCTAATGAAAGAAGCAGTCATCAAAAGCCTCCCAACCAAAAAAATCCCAAGGCCAGATGGATTCAGTGAAGAATTCGAATAGAATTTCAATGAAGAGCTAATACAAATTCTCCTCAAATTGTTCCACACAATAGAAACAGAAGGTTCATTACCAAACTCTTTTTATGAGGTCACAATTACCTTGGTACCCAACCCACACAAAGACACAACTAAGAAAGAAAACTACAGAACAATATCCCTCATGAACATTGATGTAAAAATACTCAATAAAATACTGGCAAATCGAATCCAAGAATACATCAGAGAAATCATCCGCCATGACCAAGTAGGCTTCATCCCTGGGTTGCAGGGATTGTTCAACATACAAAAATACATCAATGTGTTCCATCATATAAGCAAAATAGAGGAAAAACCACATTATCTTCTCACAAGATGCTGAAGAGGCCTTTGACAGAATCCAACACCCCTTCATGAAAAAAGTCATGGAGAGATCAGGATAACAGGAACATACCTAAACATGACAAAAGCAATATACAGTAAACCAACAGATACATTAAACTGAATGGAGAGAAGCTTAAGGCGATTTCTCTAAAATCAGAAACAAGAAAAGACTTCCCTCTCTCTCCATATCTCTTCAATATTGTTCTTGAAGTTCTATCTAAAGCAATAAGATGACAAAAGGAAATCAACGGGATACAAATTGAAAAGGAAGAAGTCATATTTGAAAATGATATGCTAGTTTATTAAGTGACCCCAAAAAAAAAAACTCTACCGAGGAACTCCTACAGTTGATAACAACTTTCAGCAAACTAGTAGGATACATGATTAACTCCAAAAACTCATTAGCCCTACTATAGTCAGATGACAAAGAGGCTGAGAAACGTCAACCTTTACAATAGCCACAAATAATGTGAAATATTCTGTGATAACACTAACAAAACAAGTGAGAGACCTATATAGCAAGAACTTTATGTCTTTAAAGAAATAAATTAAAGAAGAAAGCAGAAAATTAAAAATCTTCCCTGCTCTTGGTAAAGATGGCAATCTTGCCAAAGCAATCTACAGATTCAATACAATTCCCATTAAAATCACAGCACAATTCTTCACTGGCCTTGAAAAGATAATAATTAACTTTATATGAAAAAACAAAAGACCCAGGATAGCAAAAACAACCCTGTACAGTAAAGGAAATTCAGGAGGCATCATCATCCCTAACTTCAAGCTCTACTATAGAGCGATAGTCCTGAAAACAGCCCGGTACTGGCACAAAAATGAACAGGCAGACCAATGAAATCTAATCAAAAATCCTGATATTAATCCACACACCTATGAATACCTGATTTTTGACAAAACATCTAAAAGTATACAATGGGAGGAGGAAAGCATCTTCCAATGGTGATGGCACAATTGGATAAAAGTGTGTAGACTACAGATAGACCCATGTCTATCACCATGCACAAAACTCAAGTCTAAATGGATCAAAGACCTCAACATAAATCTAGCCACACTGAACCTCTTAGAAGAGAAAGTGGGAGGTACCCTTGAACAAATTAGTACAGGAGAACATAACACCAGTAGCACAGACACTGAGATGGACTGTTAATAAATGGGACCTCCTCAAACTGAGAAACTTCTATAAGACAAAGAACACAGTTGACAAGACCAAATGGCAGCCCATAGACTGGGAAAAGATCTTCACCAATCCTACATCAGACAGAGGGCTGATATCCAAAATATACAAAGAACTCAAGAAACTAGTCAACAAAACACCAAATAACCTTATTAAAAAATGGGGTATAGAACTGAAGAGAGATTTCTCAACAGAAGAACTAAAAAAGGCTGAAAATTTTTAGAAAGTGCTCAACATCCTTAGCTATCAGGAAATTGCAAATCAAAGCAACTCTGAGATACCATCTTACTCCTCCCAGAACGGCTAAAATTAGGTGCACCAATGACAACTTATGCTGGAGATGATGTGGAGAAAAGGGAACACTCCTCCATTGCTGGTGGGAGTGCACACTTGTACAGCCGTTTTGGAGATCAGTATGGTGTTTCCTCAGTAAAACGGGAATCGGTCTACCACAAGACCTGGCAATGCATATACCCAAATGATCCACATCCATGCAGCAAAGACATCTGTTCAACTATGTTTGTAGCAGTATTATTTGTAATAGCAAGAACCTTGAAGTAACCTAGATGCCCCTCAGCTGAAGAATGGATAAAGAAGATGTGGCACATTTACACAATGGAGTACTACACTGTGGAAAAAAAACAATGGAATCTTGAAATTCATAGACAAATGGATGGGACTTGAAGAAACTATCCTGAGTTTCTTCACAAAAAGAGGAACATGGTATGTACTCATTCATATATGGATTTTAGACATAGAGCAAAGGATCACCAGCCTATAATTCACACCACCAGAGATACTAGGATATAAAGAGGATTCTAAAAGTTTCATACAAGGTCCCTCACAGAAGGAGAAAGGAACAAGGTCTCCTGAGCATATTGGGAGTGGGGGAGGCAGTAAGTGTAGAGGGAGCTAGGAGAAAGAGAAGGGGAGGAGAGGAAAGTATGTGGGACTAGGAAGATTGAGTCAGGGGAGGAATAGATGAAAGGAGAGAGAGAGAGAGAGAGAGACAGAGAGAGACAGAGAGAGTGAGAGAGAGAGACAGAGAGAGTGAGAGAGAGAGAGAGAGAGAGAGAGAGAGAGAGAGAGAGAGAGAGAGAGAAAGCATAAAAGAGGGAGCCCTTAGATGTTTGAAGAGAAAACTGACTCTAGAGGAAAGTCCAGGGACCTACAAGATTGACCCCAACTAACAATTTGAGCAACAACAGAAAGGCTACCATAAACGCCTTCCCTGATAAGGAGATTGATGATTAACTTATCCACCTTCATTTAGTAGTTGATGGAAACAGAAGCAGACACCCACAGCTAAACACCAAGCCGAACTGGAATCCAGATGCAGAGAGGGAGAACAAGACCAAGCTATAGAAACCCACTTAGACAGCTGACCTGAACAAGGAAGAGATACTGGGCCCCCATAATGATAGCTGGGAAACCAGCTTTGGACCAACTCAGACCCCGTAACATGGTTCTCAGAAGGCCTGGGCAGTCTAAGAGACCTCTTTCAGTGGAACCAAGATTTATTCCTGGTGCACAAAAGGACTTTGGGAGCACATTCCCCATGAAGGGATACTCCACTAACCTAGAGGCAGGAGGGAAGGCCTAGTCCCTACTCTAAATGATGTAACAGATTTTGATGACCCCTCCTGTAAGGCATCACCTTCCCTGTGGAGTGTGTGTGTGTGTGGGGGGGGTGATGGTATGGGAGGGTTGTTGGGTGGGGGGGAGTGATGGGAGGGGATAAGAGAAGGAGGGAGGGAGAGGAAACTTGTATCAATATGTAAAATAAGATAAATAAATAAGAATTGAGAAAACAGTTAATGACACCCCTGGATTAAATTTTTCAAGTCTAAATTATTTGGAGAACTATTTAAAGGTTGACCTGAGTTATTGCTCATCAAATGTTAAGCTTAATGGTTACTTTCAGTCTAAAACTATTAACTGGAAACACAGACCTTTGAGGAAATATAGGGAATTGGCTTATTCTTGTGAATCACACACTAGCAATTTACATCCACATGAGAACTCTTAAAACTCTTGTGGAGCAAGTGACAGCTTTGTCTGATTTCAAAATCATAAGCTCTTCTCTCAGGATCCAAGTGGAGTAACAGCTAATTTAGTCAGAATATAGAGTCTATTATTATAGTCAGTTCAGCTACATTTGAACAATTTTTTTGAAAGACTAGAACATGGTATGTACTTGAAATTATAAACCATAGAGAAAACAATTGGAAAAATAGAATATGTTTAAAGATTACTGTGATCTCAATACTCAGAAATACCACAAAGAACATAGTGCAACTGTCACTTCTGAAACAGTCAAATTAATGTGTTTCTCATAGTTTGTGTTTTAATAAATATATGGTCACATAAATTTGAGTTTAGTAATGGTATGAGGTCATTCATGTTATTTTTTTTCAGAGTTAATGTGAATATTAAAAACTTGTGTGTTAAAATTCCTTGTAAGACATAATAAAATAAGCTGGAACTGACCAGAGGCCCTCCTCCCCTCTGCTGAGCTTACATTGTACTGGAAAGTGTTCTGCAAGCTGTGAACCCTGTGAACTGTGAGCTGCCTGACCAGGCATGCTCTGATCACTGATGCAATAGTGACACAATTTTGTGGGGCAATCAACCCCTTTCTGGTTGGATTTGAGAGTCACTCCCCAGGAGTTCATGCTTGATAAGGTAACAGAGCATGCTCACCTGTAGTGAGAGACCCACCCAGCTGCACCTGTGGTACTGATCACGCCCATTTGGGCATGGTCACAGGTGTGTAGGAGAGCTTGTGGTATTTGGTGTTGGGTCTGGACAGGCTTGCTATCCCTTGGTTCCAGTTGGTCACGGAGAGCAGCCTGGATGTGGGTCATTGGAGCAGGAAATTGTGGGTCATTGGTTTCTCCTGTAAGTGACTTCTCCCAGAATAAAATATATAAACCATATTTTATCCTTGCTCCGTGTATCTCAATCTGCATAACTACTCACCCCTTTGGAGAGTATTTACATCACTCTTAATAGGGCTCAGGGAACACTTGAGAAAAAGGAGCAGAAGAACCAAGACTGGGAAGATAAGTGGGGCCAGAAAAAGACCATTGTCTGAACAAATAGCCATTATAATCATGATCATCTATCAAATGAGGCTCTCTGCAGGGGGCCTGATTAAGACTGTGCCTGTCAACAATCAATCATGGATCAAAGAGGCAATCACAGGACCCTGCCACTCCCTATTGAACAATTTGTTGCTGATGGTTGCTGGGCAGAGAAACGGTATCCACTAGCTGTGTATCCACTAATGACCTCAACAGGCTCCAAAGGACAGTTTCAAATTCATGCCTAAACTGACTACCTTGGTTAAACATAAGAGTATCACAAAAGTGGGAGATTTGGAAGGAGGGGCAGAGGTTGACTAAGTTGGAAGTGATAAAAAAAAAAAGGCTGATTGGGTATTATTGGAAGGCATTGCATGAAAACCTCATCCAGATTATCAAGAACATATTTATTAAAAGTTATTTATAAAAGTGTGTTCATTGGAATCATAATAACAATGATTTGTTATGAGCAGTTTTCCCACCAGCCTGGTCCCACAGCCACATCAGACCCAAATAACACACAGAGATGCTGCATTAGATACAAAGCTGTTGGCCTGTTACTAGCATTTCTTATTGGCTAGCTCTGTCTTAAATATTAACCCATTTCTATTAATCTAAGTGTTTCCAAGTGATCTTATCTTACCGGAGAGAGGTCCAGACCTCTGCTTCTCAAATCCCTACATCGTGATTGTCCTCCACTACATCTCCCAGAATCCTCCTTGTCTCCTTGTCCTGCCAATCTTGCCTTCCTATTTTCTGACAGTACTTTATTCATTAACCAATAATAAAAACATCCTCCATCAATGATTCATTGGATTTCTTTCTTGAATTTGCACATGTGAACTGAAAAGACAATAACTCAACAATTTTACAGGCAAAATTAAATGGCCAGTGTGAATACATATACCTCACTATGGCAATGAAATTTCCACTATTAAGTTTTTGTTATGTTTGTTGTACATGAGGAGACTGTTCAGTTCCTGAAACCTCAATCCTCCAAGGCCTTGTGTTATTATTTAAAGACTGCACAGTCAACCAGAAATATGATTTCAGAGGCCTTGTGGAGATGTTTTCAATAGCATCCTGTCTGAACTTTAATATAAATGGAAATATTTTATCATTGATTTGACATTTAAAATACTTCTTAGCTGGATAGAAAACATATTGAATTACAAACTTTTCTCTTTCCAAACTATAAATATTTCCCAACCAAATTCTTGTATTTCTTGTAAACAAGAGACTGAATTTACAATGATTTGTATTCTTGTAGAGATGAGCAGAGTTTTCTACCTGAATGAATATGAGCTGGCTTTTGTTTTTCCCTAAAACAGAAAACATCTCAAGTACTTGCTAGCTGTGTGTCTCATGATTCCTTCTCTTACAGCAATGTAGTTTTTATCTGTATCCTGAGTTCCATAACGGATTACAGACAGATCAGTTTTGTATTACTGCTTCTGTGATTATTCTGGTATTATCTCAGAGACTCTGGCAACTCTTAGATTAAATCTTTCT
Organism: Cricetiscus sungorus; assembly: GCA_030556225.1. Classification (NCBI taxonomy): domain Eukaryota; kingdom Metazoa; phylum Chordata; class Mammalia; order Rodentia; family Cricetidae; genus Cricetiscus; species Cricetiscus sungorus. The sequence continues at coordinate 8,030,503 of JANBXA010000731.1, read as the reverse complement.
TTCAGTCTCTGTGTGTGCCCTATCATCTGTCATTGTTTTGATATTTTTTTTCATCCATCCTGGGGAAGTGATACTGAGACAGAGATTTGCTATTCCTTTCACAATGTCAGTATGATTTGCTAGTCTCTATTCTGCTCCTGAACTTCTTGTTTCCATGAAAACACTTGTGTTTGTGTCTCACTGAGCTACAGTCTCCAAACCTTAAGGTCTTATTGGAAAATTGTCAATGGGTTGCTTCCAGAAGATCTTTTGTAACATTCCTTGAGTTCTTTTTGGAAAAAAACTGCATCAGGGACAGCAGGAAGCTTTCTTACTATCATCAGTGAAGGCTTATGTTTTGTTCCTGTGAAATAACAGTATTAGGATGGGGCAGAGAATATCAAGTTTCTAATGTTAGTTTTATCATGAAGATGTGGGGGGGGTATCAGGGACAGTGAGACCTTTATAATTACTTATTCATTTAAATCAATATATGATATTCATATATATCACATATAGTATATATTATCCTTTAATATTTCATACAGATATGTATGTATATATGTATTTCTTATACATATCATTCTTTTATCAAGTCTTCCCATTATCCTGCCTTATTTCTTTCCCAGTACTACCAAATGCCTCTTCCCAGAGCCACTCTGGTTCTTCGTGGTCTGCTTTGATGTCCCAATTTGCAGTGGTTGGAATGAGAATGAGCCCTTTAGGCTCATAAGTTTGAATGCTTGGTGTCTGTTGTGGAATATCACTTAACTGTGTAAAGGTGTGTCACATTTGTTTAATTATGTAAAGATGCACTGCTGTTTCTTGTTTCATCTTGCCCTCCTATGATACCTGATGGGTTTAATAAAAAGCTGAATGGCCAATAGCAAGGCAATAGAGAGAGAGGTAAGACTGGCAGGCAGAAAAAATAAATAGGATGAAAACAGGAATGAGGAGAAAAAAAAAAGACAATGAGGGAGAAAGAAATGGAGATGCCCAGGGCTTAACAGCCTGGCAGCACCTGCCAGCCAGATATAGAATAACACATACAGAAAGAAAGGCAAACAGCCCTGAGGCGGAACATAGATGAAGAGAAACAGTTTAATTTATGTTAAAGAAAAACATCTAGGCAGAAATGAGCCTAAACTTAAGGTATGCATTCATAACAAATAAGATGTCTCTGTGTCATGATTTGGGAGCTGGTTGCTGGCCCACAGAAAGCCTATTATAGGTGCTGAGTTTTGGAAGATTTAGGAGATGTGCCCTTATTGGAGAAGGCTTGTTCCTGGTAGTGAGTTTTGAGGTTTCATAACACATGACTTGCCAGTCTCACTCTTTGTCTCCAATGCAGATCAGATGTGAATTCTCAGCTACTGCTCCATCACCACGCTTATTTGCCTGTCTTTTATACTCCCGATCATCAAGAACTGATGCTCTGAAACTGTAAGCAAATCCCACTTAAATGTCTTCCTCTATATGTTGCTTTATTCACGATGTCTCTTACAGCAATAGAATTGTAACCAAGTCACACAGTGAAGATTCACTTTCCTTGGCAATACTGAACATAACCTCTTCCAAACTTTCAAGATTTTCTGCCAGGTTCTTCAGCTAAGAACTTCTTCAGGTTTTTATTGGACAGGCTGTATTGTCTGGTTCAGGGACAGAGACTTCTTGGGAATGGACCTTCTCCTTAGTTCCACTTCTGCTTACCCTAAACACTGTGCTAGAGCCAATGACTGACTAGTGTGCTGTGATGAAAAGCCCTGATACTTCCTTGAGAAAACACATTGGTACATCCCAGAAGTTCACTGTGTATCGTGCAGCTTCTAGACATCACTTAAGGTTGTTGTCTAGATGTTCAGTTTGAGTTCCTCCTCTTAGCCTGTATTTCTGTAATAATGTTTTTTCTGACCCATGATGTATAATGTCTCTGTCTGACAGAACATAAGCCAAGGGGTTGGAATATTTTGGACTTTGGCTTGGAAATAAAAATCAGAAATACATTCTACAGAATACTAACTGCATTCAGAATATCTGGAAAAGGATTTTAGAATGTGTGTGAAGAAACAACTCAAATAATTGAGGTAACTCCACATTTGACAATAAAGAACAAGCTTCCTCCCATAGCTCTCCTGTTTAGCCAACCTTTCTTGGTCTATGGATTGTAGCCTGATTATCATTTCCTTAACAGCTAATTTCCATTTATAAGTGAATTCATACTGTATTTGTCTCTTTGGTTCTGGTTTACCTAACTCATACAATGTTTTTCCTAGCTGTATCCATTAGCCTGCAAATTACATGATTTCTCTTAAAAAATACTGAGTAATACTTCATTGTGTAAAAGTATTATACTTTATCTATTCATTAGCAGAGGGATATCTAGGTTATTTACAGTTTCTGGCTGAGCAAGTGTCCTTGTGGTCATACGGAGCATACTTTGGTTATATGCCCAAGATTAGTAGAGCTGGTTCTGGAGATAGATCAACTCCCAATTTTCTGAGGAAACACTATATTGATTTCCATAGTGGTGGTATAAGTTTGCACTCTCACAAGCATTGGAGGAGTGTTCCCCTTCCTTGTTGCCAGAATGAGCAGTCACTTGCATTATTGATTTTAGCTACAATGACAGGGTTAAGATGGAATCGCAAAGTTTTGGTTTGCATTTCCCAGATAGTGAATGAACATTTCTGTAGTTGTTTCTCAGCTATTTCAGAATTCTCTGTTTTGATCTGAACCCATTTTTAATTGGATTATTTGGTTTGTAGATATCTAGTTTCTTGAGTTCTTCATATATTTTGGATATCTGTCCCCTGTTAGATGTGGGGTTGCTCAAAATCTTTTCCCATTCTATAGACCATTTTGTTCTATTGGTGGTGGCCTTTGCCTTACAGAAGTTTTTCAGTTTTATGATGTCTGGTTTATTAATTGTTGATCAACGTGCCTGTGCTAGTGGTGCTCTGTTCAGAAAGTTGTCTCCTGTGTCTGTTACGGCAGGTTTTTCCTACCCACCAGCACCATCCCGCCTGCTGCCAGTCTGGGCCCACAGCCGCACCACCCCCAAATAACATTCTAATTCTCTGTATTTGATACAATCCTGTTGGCCAGTTACAATTACTGTTTATGGGCTAGCTCTGTCTTAATTATTAACCCATTTCTACTTATCTAAGTATTTCCACATGGCTCATCTTATCCGGGAGCCGAGGGTGGCGTCTTCCTTCCTCCATGCTCTACATCTTACATCTTGACTCCTCCTTCTCCTTCCTCTTTTCTCCTCCTAGTCTCCTAGCCCCACTTATCTAGTTTTCTATTGGCTACAGTGCTTTATTAATCAGTATGAGAAACATATATACAGAATAACATCTCCCATCATGTGTCAATATGTACAAGGCTGCTCTCCGCCTCCTCAATTTGTATGGTTTAATGTTGAGGTTTTGGATCCACTTAGACTTGAGTTCTGTGAAAAGTGATTAATATGGATCTATTTATATTCATCTACATGCAGACATATAGTTTGACCAGCACTATTTTTGAAGATGCTTTGTTTTTTCCAGTATGTGTTTTTCGGTTCTCTTTATTACAAATAATGTGTCCATGGGTATGTGAATTGATGTCTGGATCTTTAACTTGATTCCATTGATCAATGTGTCTTTCATGCACATATAATGCAAATTCTGCTATAGTTCCCTACTTCTTGAAATTAAGAATGGTGCGCAATGAAAGAGAAAATAGTAAGATTCTGTGGGTGGATTGGGGCAGGTAAGGACTGGGGCAGGAGAGATTAGTTGGGGGTATTGAGGGAGAGAGTTCAGGGAAAGACAGGTGGAACAGGTGGATACTTAGGGCATCTATGGAAACCTAGTTCAGGAGACACTTACTGCAGTCTCTAAGGGTACCCAAGTGAAGATTCTGATAATGGAGGACACAGAGTCTGAACTGACTGCCTTTTGTAGGCAGGCAAAAGCTTACACTTTTGGGAAAGATCAAGGCTTGTGGCTATCCAGACTTTTAAATCTCCAACATTGAATTACCACATAAAGGTCATGTCTTAATTTTGTCAGTATTATTTGAATTGGAAAACATTACAATTCTGGAGTGTGTAGTTTTGTTTCTTCACAAAAAAGAAATCACTTCTCTACCAAGAGGTGTTATTTAGCATTCTAAAGTCCACAAATTAAAACTGATTTTTCTATTTATCTTGATTGAGAGGAAGAAAGAAATATCTTAAAATTCATATATGCAGCAAAATGCAGTGAAAATTACTAATAACTTTCCTAATTTCACTTTAAAATTTCAAGCTATTTTGAAATTCTTTATAACATTGGCCCTAAAATAGAATTGGCAATTTTCTTTGTTCAAAGAGTTCTTGTTTTAAGTACTTAGAAGGAATAAATTTCAAAACTTAGGTAGTGCTTACATTACCATAAAAGTTTAGAAGGAGCTGTTGTTAGTAATTATGTTAGACATGGGATGGCTGGCAGATTAAGATGTGTGTCCATCCTTCTGTATCCAGACTTTATTGAAAGCTCAGTCCCTCAAGGAGAAACTTTCTTCATCTTGTTACAGAAAATTCTTCCTTAAAGAGGCATTCAGTGTGCTTGGTCATTCTCCTAATTGTTTTGCACACTTTTTCATGTGGATTTCCGTGTAAATATTGGAAAAGATAATAAACAAGCTAAAAGAGAAGACAACAATATGTGTCTTCTTCCTCGAACACTGGTTTCCAGCATCATGGATGTTGGCACCTGTACCATGACCTCTGTTTCTGTTCTGAAAGTACAATGTAACTGATGGCACATTAGTCTGTAGGAGCAAATGGAGGTATAGGCACTGAGGCATTTCTCTCACATCAAATACTTTAGCAACAAATGTCTTTTAAAAGTCATTATTTATTTCTTATTTATATCTCGGCACATGCATATGCACTGCATGCTTTCTGGAGATCATGAAAATCAGAACATGTACCAGATCCTTAGAACTGGAGTTACAAATGATTATGAGCTGCAATTTGGGGGCTAGTGACCAAACCTGAGTCCTGTTCAAGAACAGTAGTAATTCTTAATAAATAGGTCATCTCTTCATCTTCTTAGGACTATCCTCTACTTAGTTAAAGAGAAAATCTTACTGGCTAAAGTAGTAATATTTTCTGATATTTCCAAATATCAGAGATATAATTTAGAATTCAGCCACGTTGAAAGCATTTGGCTGTCCTTGTCCTAGACGAGGTAAAAATAGTTCTAAGAGAAAAGAAAGCTGTTAAGAACCAAAATTTATTTTTTAAATTATACTTGCTATCAGTTAGTATACTTTGATAATTTATGAGTTCTTAATTTTCAAGTTTGCAAATATTTGCAATGAAGAACACTGGAGAGATTTAGTAATATAGAGAAAATGCTGTTTTGGAAACTTCCACGTTTAAGCTTGTCACATCCTTTAAATAGCACTGGTAGACAGATACTGCTTCTGTTCTTGGTAACACCCCATTGGCATAAGATTTTCCCATCATGCATAAGCTCTCACAATGGTCAATCTGTGATCCACATGCAGTTTGCTTCACAAATCTGGCTCCATGATTCCCAATACATCAGCAGCCTTTGAACACTGGCAGACCATGTTTAGAATTCCTTCATCTCAGGTTCTTGTTTCCTTCAGTATCAACTTTATTATCACTTTACACTTGATCTTGGGGCATTTGTTGGGGGTAGCTGGAGTATTTAAAAGAAAATAAACCTTGAATTTAAATATTGCTGGATCAAGGGCACTATCTATCATTCCTAGATGTAAATATGGCTAGGAAACCTTTTCTCAGAGTTTTTTGGATTGCAGGAAGTCCCGACCACAGCACTTTGGTGACTGCCAGATGCTTCACTGCATGATGCTTAGTCTTTGTGTGGACTAGATAAAAATGGAAATTTTCAGCCCTACCATTTTGTTTCCATAAAGTGATGAAGATTGTTACATGACAAACCATGCCAAAACCTCAGAACATTAAATATTCACTTGAATAATGAATGTATCAAAATAAAAAAATGGCATCAACAATAATTTCTTTTTAAATACTTCCTATATGCTGATAATATGTTCATTTATGAAGATCTCATCAGCCTAAATAACTTATTAAGACCGTAGACATGATGAGTGCAGCCTTCAGCAAGCATGAACACACACAGGATTAGGAAGTTATTACCCCATTCTTTCGTTAGAAATGAGATATGATACAAAGATTCACATTGATTTAAAACTATGCAGAGAATAAATCATTTAACTGCATGTGATACTGTTTTCCACCATTGAACAAAGACCTACAATTGACAAGGCATCTATCTGGATGAGGAGAGCAAGTAAAGGCTTGGAATAGCGATTAGCACTCAGCTAGATGGAGGTGACTGCAAATAGGCTCATGCCTTGTACTGACAGCTTTATAGAAAAAACAATAGTGACCAGAGACAATAAAAATGTGTTAAACATATTTCTGAACTTCTGCAATAACTGATAGGGCATGCCGTGTATCTCATAGCCTTGATAAAACAACTTCTACAGCTAGACAATTTTCCTGAGGGTTTGAAGCCTGAGGCACAACTGTTGTTTGCAGCTCTGCCTTTTGACACATTTTGTGCACATGAAAAAAAATTTTGATAAACCTCATTGCATTTTCAATATTTGTGTGATTATTTTGAAGTTTAATGATAAAATCTTAAAGTCATGGATTAGTCCGTAGTACCTAAATTCATTTTTAGTAATGTAGACACAGTAATAGATATGTGGTAAATGTTCTATTGATTCTCTTTGTCACAAAGCCTGGTTTCATCCTTTGACCTGATCTAAACTGGTTTTTTTTTCTTTCTTTCCTTTTTTCTCTCTTTCTTTCTTTCTTTCTTTCTTCCTTTCTTTCATTCTTTCTTTATTTTCTTTTTTCTTTTCTCCAGCTCACAGGAGGAAAGGGTTTATTTTCTTTATGAGTTACAGTCTACTAAAAAGGAAAAAAAAAGGGTAGGGATTAAGGCAGAACCTGGATAAAAGAAATGAAGCCAAGGTTATGGAGAATGCTTCTTCCTAACTAGCTCATTCGGCCACCCTTCTTTTACAGCCTAGGGATGGAATCCCAGGATAGGTACTCATGCACAAATCAGTGATTATTAAAATGACCTACAAATATCGACACTAGTCGATCCAATGGAGGTAATTCCTCATTTGAGGTTCTCTCTTCCCCAGGTGTCAAATTGACAATCAAACATAAACATTACAGGTCCACACCTTGTCAACTCAATACACAAACACATATCTGTTAAACCATACCTTTTCTTGTCCACAAGACCTCTTGTTAACTTCACCACATAAACAACAGTTCAACTATAAGAGTTGAATAGTCTAAAATTTCATCACGTGAGAAATAGAAAGTCCTTTGAAATATTTTGTTTTTTAACTGTGGGTACTGTAAAATCCAAAATAAATTACATTCTTGTGCTATTTAGATTTTTTGTTTGTTTGTTTTTGTAAACTTGACACAAACTAGTGTCATCTGGGAAGAAGTTACTTCAATTGAGAAAATGCCTCCTGGCCTGTAGGCAACTCTGTAGGTACTTTTTTAATTGTTTTACTTTATGTGGAATTTTGGCATTTGGAAGGTTCAGGCTACTGTGGGCTTTGCCAGCCTTTGCTGGTTATAGCAGATGTAAGAAAGCCAGGTGAATCTGGGTGTGGAAAGCTGTCCAGTAAGCAGCTTTTCCAATGGGTCTACCCTTGATCCTACTGAAGATCTTACCCCAACTTCCTAAATGATTGTAATATGTAAGCCTCATAAAACATCTCCTCCTCTGTTTTTGGTGAGTGTTTTGTCATAGAAACAAAACTAGCTCAATCCTTCTTATAAAAAAAGATGGAATAAAGGTACAATTACAATCAGATCAAATAAAACCTAAGTAAAACAGTATAAGTGGCTCAGTATCCAATATCTGATATTGAATCATCATCTTCTGAGCTCTAGGAGTTGAATATCCCTATATACCCACAGCACACACAGCTTTTCTTATAGGTTCAAGTAAGCTCCAATCCAAAACTGCTGCTATTCTTAGCAGAGACCTCTCAGTTTTGGTATTTCTGATACCCTGGGCTCTCCACTTAATCTCAATCTGTACCTTCAGGGATTACCTTCCCTAGCCTCTCATGTTTTCTGTCCAGATAGAATTTGAGAGAAGTAAGCATGGAAACTGGAGACAGCATCATTGAGTGAGAAAATAAACAAGGATATTTAAATCAGAACAATTTTAAGGGTTAAAAGTCAAAGCTAGGATAGATGTGTATGTCCTACACTCCCTATGGCTTTTGTAGTGCAGAGTTCTAAACACTTCCATCATCCTCCCATGGAACAACATACTTAAGTCCTTCCCAACAACACCCCAAGTCCAGTACCAATTCCTGCTCTAGTTTTCTTTGGTGTTGCTGTGATAAACACACAGATGCAACCTCTAGCTCTGAATTTTGCCTTTTCAGACTCTGTCTAGGTAGAAACCATATTCATGTTCTCGAAAGATTTATTGTCAGCATTTGAAATGCTGTAGTTATGCTACATTTACTTGAGCAATAAATGGACTTCTAAACAGATACACTGCATTTGATCTCATTAGCACAGTTCTGAAAATTATTTTTCTTCTCTCACCAAGGTCTTCTTCATTTTATTCCAATGCATTCCAATCTTAAGTGATAAAGACATAATACTCATGTAGAAGTTCTTAGAAATGATATGTTCAGATATGTAGCAAAGAAGCTTTAGGTATTTTTAAGGAAAATTAAAGAAAGTGATACAATATTTTTAAAAACCCATGAAAGGGGATGGGAGGTGGCTCAGAAGTTAAGAGCACTTACTTCTCTTGTATAGGACTCAGGTGTGGTTCCCAGCAACCATGCAAAGTAGCTCATGAACATCTTTAACTCTAGTCTCTGACACATTACCTTGACTTCCTTAAGCACTTACAAGTACATCGTGAACAGAGAAATACAGACACACAGACTCTCTCACTCTCTCTCTCTCTCTCTCTCTTACACACACACACACACACACTCACTCAAAATAAAAATAAATACTTTTAAAAGTGTGTAAATAGATACGTCAAGATAGGTTTTTACCATTTTTTTTTAAAGATATGTATTGGTGCCTTGAAGGTCACCAACTAATAATAATAATTTTGTTATTATTCTTTGTCTAACTAATGATAAACTGATAATACCAAATTAATTTACGTGTTAAATATCTATTAAAATGTCAAGGAAAATTAAATAAGATTTTTAACATAATAAACGGTTTAAAAAATCTGTTCTGCTAAATTTTAAAGTTATTTAATAGATAATTTTCATATTTAACTGATATTACCTACTCTATAATTGTTTTCATAAGATTTTTTTTCAAAACAATACTAACCCAAATTGAAAGCTAATTTGGAGAATATATCTATACAGGATTGACAGAAAAAGGAAAGTAACTTGAAAATAGTTGGACTGATATAAAGAAAATATCATTCATTCTATCTTTAGAGAACAAGAAATAACTATATTCTTCTATACTTTATGTAGTTTATAATTTTCTAAAAGTGTCAATTATTTATGTCATAAAAATTTTAAATATTTCAATCATAAAAGATGTTGCTTCTGTGATACTATAAAGTATATATTCTGTATATTAAATTAAATTTATTACAATTATAAACAGGGAGAAAGGGCAATTAACTTCTTCAATGTGCTTTAAAACTCTCTTGGTTGCTATAAATTAAGGAAAGAGATAAGTATATAGAATATTTTGGGTTTTCCTTTAAGCAGTATCAGAGAATGTGAAATCCCTGGCATCTGAACACTGCTTAATGCTATTTTAACTCTTCAGATATTGTTGACAAATGGGAAGTGCTGGTACAGCACAGATATTTCCAATTTTCTTGTAATTTCATATGCTCTTCTTCCCATGCGTAAAATGACTGTATTTGCTTTCTTTCAAGGCGTGTGTACACTGTAGAAGCATGGGTTATTGCCTTCTGCAAGAGTAACTTCACTTATGTGTTCCTTTATTCTCTCCATTTTTATGCCACATACCTTTGGAAATGACAGCTGTGAACAATACTTATTGCTGTTATCATGATTATTGAATACTCACTAAAGCCATATATGTGCCAAGTGTGTGTGTTCCCATCATTGATCTTTCAAAGCAGACTGTGTCAGTGAAGCAATATTTTAGGTAGCTTTTAATACATACTTATGATGACCAGGGTTGCTCAACCTCTTATATTTAATAATCGTAGTTAGTATATAAAAATATGTAAACCTCACTTTTATATTGAACTGATTTATAGATAATTTCTGAATTAGTGATAACTGGTAAAATCCAAATAAAATATAATGTACTTAAAACTAAGTGCTTAGAATAGACAAGATGATGTATTCTGCTAACAATCTTAAAATTTCTATCATATTGTGCATTGATAAAGTACCGAAATCAAAGCTCAAGATTATGGTAATCATTGGTGATGAAAATAAAATTCAAAACAAAGGAAACCTGTGATAACTTTATGTGATATGAAAAATGGTTGACAATGACACTAAATTATAGAGAACTGGGTACATCCTCTCATAAAAATCTCTTGGTAATTAAAGCAAAAATTTACCTACCTCATAAAGTTCCTGAGAAAACTCAGTATCCTTCTCCAAAGGTATTTCTGAGAGTGAATCTGATATGTGACTTGGTGCAATAAAGGAGACATTTTCCCATGGTTACATCAACACTAAAAATCTTTATGGATTCTACAGCACAAAACTGGAACTGAAGAAGGGTCACACAGTGAGAAAATGCAGGTTGGGTAGGAACTGGTGCAGCAGCTGATCCACATACAAAAGCCTCACAGCCTCTGAGCCTGCCCCCATGTTTAAGATGGGATTCCTGTATTAAGCAGAAAATCTCTTACTGCTTTTCTTAGAGTCACCCATAATCTCACCCTTGTAATGTGTAAACATGGAAATCACAAAGGAGTCATACATGTCCATTTTCCACCAGTCCTATTTACATTTTCTTCTATGATTTGAAAATTAAATTCCAGGCAGCATTAAACATGAACTCGCAATGTGAAAGATTTACACTGGCAATTCAATAACCAAGAAATAGATTTATAAACTGATCATCTCAACATCCCATTTGCACAAATGAGAACTGCCAAGCTTAGGCTGTGCTTTCGTTGTTATTAGCATAGTATTGGAGGCAACCTGGTGGTTCTGATGTTTGAGGTGCAAAAGAAACCCATTCCTGGAAGACACCACCCTCCCTGTGAAGTGGGGAGGGTATGGGAGGGAGAGAGAGAAGGAGGGGGGGAAGAATGGAGAGGGAACTGGAATCAATATGTAAAATAAGAAAAAATAAATAAGTGAATAAATAAATGAGAGGGATAAAGCGGGCTGGGTGTGGCTAGAATCAGGATCAGGGATGGCCTCCCTGCCTGCTTCATGTACTCCTTATCTTTTGCAGATACAAACAAGGACAGCCAGCAGTTTAACATTCCCAGAAGCTTCTAATGAAAACTCGCTAGCCAGCACACCTAAATACCGTTTGTTTATATAATATCAAGAAAAAGGAGATCAAGACTAGGAACTGCGCCTTTGCCATATGTGGCCTATAACTCTCTAATCACCTGCAAAGGATCAGACTCAGGGCCAAGGATGTGATTTGCATTTATTCTCACTCATTTTAGTTATTTCTCACTTTATTCAACCTCAATACAGTAACATGATTTTTTATTTCTTCAAAATCTCAGAGCAAAAATTAAAGTAGGATATTTTGAATATGCTGAGAAATTTATCACAATTATATATGGTGTACTTTTTAAAGGTGCATAAAATTGTCACATTTTACAGTCACTTTGGTTCTTGTCAATTCCAATGTAAATTTAGAGAATTGAAGATAAGGGAAAGGACATCATGGTCATAGAACATTCCTGGGCAGTAAAATACTAACTCTATATTGTATTTGAAAAGTAGTGAGCATTGCTCAAATAGAAAACAAGTATTTCATAGAAAAGTAGATGGTATTGAAATCCAAAAGAGGCAGGTTAGGCCCATCAATTTCCCTTTTGTTACTGTAGCCAGGAATATGCCTTATTGGGTTGCATTCCTAGGTATTTATCATGGAGAGATCATAGAGGTCACACCTAAACATGCTAGGATTTATAGGTGTCTATGTTTAGGTAACTTAGTGGGAGGGATCCACTGAAATCTGAGAAGCCATTGTTTAGAGGCCTGACCAGTTTAAATTCTATTACCTCTACAGCAACCAGAGAAGGAAAAGGCAACATCTCTAGCTTTGCTGGAACTGCTTCGTTTTCTAATCCCATGTGGGCCAATCATGCCCCAGATGAGAAATGTCAATCTGGATGGAAAGGGGCATGTTAGTGGCATTTCTTTCTGTCATATTGGGGTAAGAAGAGCTATACTGAAAAGATAAATGTGCAAAGCAGGAACACAGAATTCGACATATGATGCTGATTATCTAGGTTCCTGTAGGTGCCAAGGGTCTTAAACATTTTCCCAAACCAGTAATCTGTCAACAGCCTGAGTGCAGTTTTGGGAAGAAGGAAGTGTAGTTTTCTGTTTTATCTCTTTCCATCATTCATCTTTGAGTAAAATCACCTTTGAAAACGTGTGTGTGTGTGTGTGTGTGTGTGTGTGTGTGTGTGTGTATGTGTGTGTGTGAACTTCTAGTCCTGTCTACTTAATCACACTGCCATTCAAGTGTAATGCAACTGTCCTTTTGTTATTAACACAAATTCAAGTTCTGAACTTTGTTACAAGGTGAGAGTGAAGAATATCACACACCTTCACACCGCCTCAGGTAAACTCAGGGATTGCCAAGAAAAACTTGGGTATGAAGAATAAAGTCATAGGTGATTAGCATTTTATTCTTTTATATTTTTGTTCTGAATTTCCAAATGTTTGCCCTGCAAACACAGGTTATTAGAGGAGATATTAAAAGCATATTATAGAAACCTATCTCCAAAAAAAGTGACTTTATTCAAACAAATCCTGATTATACAGAAAAGAAAAAAGATCCATTCATTTAATTCCACATATTTGTGTGTCCTTAGCAGCTAGATTTCTCCCCCCTCCCCTTACAAACGCCAGCTCATCCCCTTTCTGCTCCCCAGGGAGAGTGAAGACTTCCACAGGGAGTCTTCAAAATCTGTCATATCATTTGGGGCAGGGCCTAGTCCCTCCCTCATGTGTTAGGCTGAGAGAGCATCCCTCTATGTAGAATGGGTTCCCAAAGTCCATTCCTATACTAGGGATAAATACTGATCCATTACCAGAGGCCCCATAGACTGCTCAGTCTTCCTAACTGACACCCACATTCAGGGGGTCTGGATCAGTCTAATGCTGGCTCCCAGCTATAAGACTGGAGTCCATGATCTCCCCCTTGTTCAGGTCAGCTTTCTCTATGGGTTTCTCCAGCCTGGTCTTGACCACTTTGCTCATCACTTCCCCTCTATAACTGGATTCCAGGAGTTCTGCTAGTGTTTAGCTGTGGGTGTCTGCTTCTGCTCCCATCAGCTAGCTATTAGATGAAGGCTCTAGGATGGGCATATAAGGTAGTCATCAATCTCATTATCAGGGAAGGACATTTAAGATAGCCTCACCACTGTTGCTTAGGTTGTTAGTTAAGGTCATCCTTGTAGATCTCTGGGCATTTCTCTAGTGCCAGATTCTCCTTAAATCTATAATGGCTCTATCTCTATGGTATCTCTCTTCTTGCTTTAATTCCATATGATTTAAAAGTCAACAAATGCAAACTGCCTGGGAGGACTAACAATATCATTGAAATCATAATAACATGTAGGATAAATGTTAACCACCAAGGACACCTGTAACCTACAGTTTGGGAGCATAATAAGTACAGTTATGTTTTTACAAATGGGAGAAGCAGAAGAGGAGGTGAAAGAGAATGGGTGAGGCTGGACCATGAGGCAGTGGTTGGAGTGATGAGGTCACAGCCACAGAACACCCAGATAGTGAGGGAATTAACTCCCACTGCATTTCAGAAGTGAGCATGAAACCTGATGGGCTCTGATGTGATCTGATTGGGGGATTTGGCTTCTTGATCTCTGAGAATAACACAGTACTGAATGCTAACTCCTTATTCAATAGTAAATTCCTTTCCTTAGTCAGTCTAAGATTTATCACAGTACTGTATGAAATGATGGCTGTGTTATGCCCAGGCTGATTAAGCTGTGCAAGCATAAACCATTCCTTATGCCTGTAGGAATAATCTGTTAGGAGGCCTCCTGTCGAAGCCCATGTCTTATACCTGGTTTGTACTGAAGCAGTAGAGAAGAAATCAAAAGTCAGGAGATTTCTTCCCAGGTGATTAATGCTGCTCAATGAGCCTGGGATGCTTGCTGGTCTTACTTACAATAATATTGCAAAAAGAAAAAAAATTTTACCAGTAATATAATCTAATACTACAAATATTTAATACAAATGCTTTTTTCCCCATTCTTTTTGCAGAGTAAAATACATAAAAACTTTGAGGCTGGAGAGATGGCACAGGATTTAAGAATCTATAATACTCTTGCAGAGGACCCAGATTAGCTCCTAGTATCCATGTCTGGTGGCTCACAACTGACAATATCTCCTGCTCCAGTGCTCCAGGAGACCTCTGCAGACAATGGCACTCAAGTGAATATGTCCACTGCTACATATACACATACACACACACACACACACACACACACACACACACACACACACACACTGACACCACGGGGGGGGGTAATTGAAAGAAAAAGAAATAAATCTTTTACAAAAATTCAGTTAGGGCTGGAGAGTTGGCTCAGCAGTTAAAGGCTAGGCTCACAACCAAAAGTATAAAAAATACAGTGGTGTAGCAAGATCTATGTGTGGGACTCCTTGAAGTGGGATCAGGGCCTAGCCCTAACACTTGAGCTGCCTTTTGAGACTTTATTCCTCATGCTTAGTCCCATTGCCTAGCTTTCATATAAGGGGAGGAGCTTAGTCCTTGCTCAACTTGATGTGCAATGCTTTGTTGACACCCAGGGAGGCCTGCCCCTTTCTGAACAGAAACAGAGGAGGACTGGAAGGGATAGGCAGAGGGGAAAATCAGGGATGGAGTAGAAGGAGAAAAGAGAGGGAAAACTGTGGACATGATGCAAAATAAATGAAGGTCTTTAATTTATAGTAGTTTTTAAAATGATGCCATGTTAAAAAAATACATTAAAACGTATTTAATTCTATAATATCTTCCTGAGCTTAATTATCATTCTAAAATGCTGCAGATTATAATTAGAATACAAATACAATGCAAACAACCACATCACACATGCACACCATTTTAATTAAATACTTAAAATTATTAAATGTAAAGAAACATGATTCTTATCTGTCAAAAATACCAAATTTGTTTTTAGTATTTTGATAAGTTCAGCATCAAAGTTGTGAATCCAATATTGAATTCCAAATAGTTAAATGTACTTACATTAAGTCAGTAAGAAAATAAACTAAAATGATAAATTATGATCAGAAAGTTTCAGATAATTACCAAATAATTGTTGTGGTAATAACTAAATATGAGGCTAGAAATTAAATCCAGTTAATCACTAGTACTCAGAATAATTTTCTAAATTATTTTAGATTAATATGCAAGTTCAGGCAAAAGTCCAAGGCTTTAATTTTTTTTCTTGACATAATTCTCAAAAAACAAAAATACTATTTAGATTTGCATAATAACACAGCACTCTACATGCTTCATGTCTCAGCAAACTGAGGAAAATTGGAAGCATGTGCGGTGTGTCTGCTCAAACACTTCTGGGAGTTCAAAGACATTAGTAACCACCTTCCATGTTTGCGATAACATCTGAAATTAAGGATAACATCTCCAAAATGCTGAAGTTTATTGTAGTATTCCTCGTAGACGTATGAAAATAAGTAAGTAATTTGGCATATGTTGAGTGCTCCGAAACAATCCATGGAGCATGTTAAGAGGTTAAGAAACATTAGAAATTATTAAAATATGTGAAATTATAATTTAATGTTCACTGTTTGACATCGTTAGCCACTCTGTAGATCTTCCACTTTAATTCCACAGTAATGTTAGTGTGTGTTGGATTATTCTCTAATGGGCCATCTGACTTCTCTCCAAGTGTCATGACTTTTCAGAGTAGTTGGGCTGGGTTTAAAAATATAATTGGTTAATTTACCAGGTACCTAAAATTGGGAGACTTAATTTTGTTTCTAATTTAATTTGATAGTAGTGAGCCAATGGTTATTCCCTCTATGAAATAAGAAAGGTCAGTTTGAGTTCCACACCCTTATATTTATAATTGTTTTACTCTTGAGAAATTCAAGTTTACTGAGTAATTCTTCTTGGTTACGACATTAACAACATTATATTTTGGGGTATTATGGAATTTTTCATAAAACTAGGAAATAATGATAATAGGTTTGCTAACAATACAAATTTCAAAATACTATCTGTCGAGAAAAAGCAGAGAATAGCAAAGATACAGTGTTCTTTTTTGTAGAGTCCCTCCCAGTTACTATGCAGTGAGTTACACAAAAATGAAGATTAATAATATCAACTAACTATAAGTGTGATAGAGTGAATTAAAATTTTTCATAATTTTCTTATTTTGACTAAGTTTAACTGATTAGTTGGATGTAGCAATACAGCATGCAAAGCTAATTCTACCTCTCAAATAATTGGGTAAATTTATTTCCTTTACATTCTTATGACTAATTGATACAACTAATAAACTCATTTAAACTGTGTATTATGACACAAGTTTGATTTTAAAATAATATCACAGAAATACAGAATACAAATAGTTCTATTCTAAAAGAGTGTCCTGAATTAGAGTACAGGATGTTCCATAAGACAGAATTTTAGTTACAGTTTTAGCATGTAGACAGGTATAAAAAATTTTGCAAGATATTAGCAAAAAAAGACTTAACAATGTGTCAAAAATTACAGACCTAGGTGGCAGGTCAGAACGAAATCCAGAATAGCTAGCTGACTTGGGTGCCTATTAGCATCTCAAAGCATGTGCTTACCTCTGGGAGCAGACAGACTGTGACTCCTCTCAGCACTACAAATCTGCCAACTGCCCTGAGCTCCAGCTCATGGGCTTCTCTTGTCACAAGTCCCCATTCCTACATAACTGCTGAAAGACTCAAAGAGCAAAGAGCGTGGACCCTCAGTCTCCCACTCATGAAAGGCGCCCCCCACCCCCCAAATCACTCAGGAGAAGCGGGTCTTGATGCAAAAGCATGAGGTCTTTTATATTCCAGTGCACTGGGGCCCACAGTCATACGCCACTTGGGGGTAGAAGACTTGGGACCCCGGGTACAGAATTGAGACAGCTTTTATATGGTGACAACAAAGCCGCGCATGGTAAACCAATCATCTCATAGCATCCAGTGCGGACCAATCAATTTGAACTATCCAAGCCCTCGCTCCTGGGTGGGGAGACAAAGCTCATTTCCTGTGTTCACTCACTCACAGGTGCTGTTGGAAACAGCAAAAAAATGTGAACTTTTGCCTATTCACTGCCAGGGATTTAAACTTCTAGCTTCGTGGGGTCAGTGGAGAGTTCAGATAAATGTTTCCATCCTTACACTGTCATTTTGGCCTCACACGCGCTTGGTCTTCTTGCCCTCCGTTTGTTGCCACTCTCTCCTCCTTTCTTGCCCTCCTCCCTCCCCCCATGGCCTAGTACACACTGCTGGCCATGTTTACTGTTTTCTCTCCAAGTTTCGTTCCAGGTTTCCCTGGCTGCTCTCTCCTTCATATCTATGATAACAAACATTGTCCTCAACCATATTTGGAGCAGTCATGTTCTCATTTCATTCATTTAGTGATC
Organism: Cricetiscus sungorus; assembly: GCA_030556225.1. NCBI lineage: Eukaryota > Metazoa > Chordata > Mammalia > Rodentia > Cricetidae > Cricetiscus > Cricetiscus sungorus. Next base: position 8,012,630 of record JANBXA010000731.1, on the reverse strand, counting down.
AACTGGAGGGATATATGAACCCCAGTCTAAGGCTCGGCCTCTCCTAACAGAACTAAGCTGCCAGTTTGACTTCCCTAAATTAGGGGTGAATCATTTGTTTCTTCTGGCTCCTGCCATCCCTCTCTCCCTCCCTCCCACCCTCCCTCCCTCCCTCCCTCCCTCCCTCCCTCCCTCAGTCCCATCCTCCCTCCCTCCTGTGGAGTTTATTTCATGACCCTTTCTCCTTTCCTTGGACTCAGAGATTTCACTAAAACCACCATGTCTTACTGGAAATGGCTAGATCTCAGTTCAGCTCAGTCAATGGCCAAAGATGATACACTCAATTTTCAAATTCTCGTGGACTGTACCAAGTTATATACCACACAAGCAAATGGTTCCAGAAGTCTCTATCTCCAAGCTTTTCCTACTTTCCAGGTTGGAAATATTTTATCTCTACAGTTTATTTGCTTTCTCCTCTCAAAAGTATTTTAATACTATTGTGTAAGCTCATTAAGATTTTGATATGCTTAAAATTCTACAAAATCTGCAACAAAAGTTAGTTTGAACTTATAACAGAAGATTGATAACTAAAATTGTTTACATAGGTTTTAATTAGCAACAGCATATTATATATGTGAAGATTCAACTCTTGTTTCAAAATAGAATTACTAAAATATACTGAACTATATTGTATATGTAACTTGGAGTCAATTCTTTTTTGGGTAAATAGATGTTTTTAAATAGCAACCATTTGTCTTGCCTCCATCTTAGCTGATGACATCATTAGGATGGAAGTAACCAAATGCTTGGCAGCCGTCATTACTAAAGTTCAAAAGAGTATATGCTATACAATTTGCCACCACCTTGGTTAAGATGAGCACATATTATAAACTAACAAAATTAGTACTCACAAACTGCTTAGTTCTACTGAGACCTCTGATTATTATTGTATCTCCAATTCAGACTAAGAAGACAACAGCAAGTCTTGAAAATGTATACAATTATGGAAGGTTTTTATGTGATGATAAAGTTCCTAAAGTGATAAACGTATACTCGGGTTAATAGAAAATGACTTAGAGATGTATGGCTTATCATTTATTTCTTTGCTAACTTCTAAACACCAAGTCTCTATAAGATTTTAAATATGGATAAGCATGTTTGATAAATAAGGTGTGAATAATTTTTTTTAAATTCCTGAAGCCTGTTCTATAAATTCTTAAGGTCTATTTAGACAAGCAAAATTTTTCTTAAAGATGTATGTTCAGCCTCTTTGTGTGACTGCATTTATGCTTGAAATTCTATTTTGATTATAAAGGATCTTAAATTAAATCTCCAACTCAAAAATATAAGGTCCAACTATAACAAAGATAAAATTATAAAAATCCTAGTGCTATATAAGCTACTAACTTGTAAATTATTAAAGCTAATTAAGACATGCAAATTAATCTTTCACCAACTCATAAATGATCAAATTTTTATTATACTCATTTGTGTTTAATAAACACAAATGTAGCATGACAAATAAAAGACCTAGAGACAGATATTGGGGGTTCAAGTTTCAAGTTAAAGATCAGAGAAGCAAAGCAGCCAAGCCAGGAGATCTTACTCTACCCAGCTGCAATGGCAATCCTGTCTCCAGAAATCCTCATAGGCAAAAGCTCTTAGTTCCTGTTTCCTGCCTTTTATTCCTTTCTCCACCCAGGCATATCACTCCTGTCTCCACCTCACTGCTGGAATTAAAGGCATGGGATCTCAGGTACTAAAATCACCTTTGTGTGAATTGTTTCTTTTAGGACTGGATCAGTTTCCTGTAGTCAGTGTGGCGCCTTGAACTAGGGGAGGTCTGTCTACCTCATAATCCTGAGTCCTGGTATTAAAGATGAATGCCACCACTGCTCAGCTTCTATAGCAAATTAGAATGGCTGCTGGGATGAAATGTGTATCACCACTGCCTGATCTCTACAGCTCATGGTTGACTTTGCTTTCTATACCGTCAGGCAAGCTTTAATAAATCATAAATATTATACCATCATATACAAATGTAATTTGTTTCACAGGGAAAAATTTTATTTAGTCTTCTGATTATGTTTTCAAGGTTAAACCTGAAGCAAGTAACTAAAAGAAAGTTTGCTTAAATCAGGTGCACTTAATAGACAATGGACTTCAAACACCTCAGAGATCTGCCAAATATGGTGCTTTAAATACTCAAAGGAGAAAAAATATCTTCTCAAGCTAGACAAAAAATTTCAACTCCTAAAAGTGGCCCTAGGTATCCAAAGAAAATGATGGAGCTTAAGATTCCAGTGATTGTGGTGATGCTAACCACTGGGCAAAGAATTGTCCCATGCCTCACCCACCACTAAGGCCCTGCTCAAATGGTGGATAATTTTGGGCTGACTGCTCTGCTCTGCCTCCCCAAAGTATGTCAGCTTCCCCAAGTTCTTCCTCCACAGGAAAATCCCTCAGACTTTTGGGTCTGGCAGCCAATGGCCAGTGCTGTCCTGTGGGATAATCAAAGACTGACAAACTCTGCTGACAAGAAAACCATGCAGATTATTGCAGGGAGCCTAAGGTAACTGTCCAGGTTGAGAGAAAGTGTCTGTCACTTTATTTGATACAGAAGCCATTTGTGTTACATTTCCTGCTCTAATTTGTTGCTGGATCCTTGATGATGCTGATGGCAATGTGTAGCTTTATCAATGCATCAGTTTATCACTAGTAAGCACCCAACTCCATCCCCATGGTTACAGCTGCTTGGTCAGTTCCTTTTGTATGCAAAATCAGGCCTTGGAATTTTATTTATTTATTTACTTAAGAGCTGCTGGGTCTCCTGGCAAAGGCACAAACAGACACAATTTACCTTGCTGGCAGGCTTCACACTGAAACACTCACAGAACAGGTTTCAATGTAACTTTTTACTGTTGCTTTATGTAAAGGAAATTGCTTTGCAATGTCTGCTCTCAGTAATCAACCACCTGTTTCTCGTGGTAAATAATTGGATGGGAAGAAAAAGCTTGAAGTTTATGTAAGTTGTGATGGTCTAAGAAAGTAATTTGTGGTGTGTAAATGCAGGTTGTAAAGATGTAAGAAGTGATTTAAGATATATGAAAACAGAAAGATATCTCAGATTTCTTCTTGCTACGCCATTGTTATACTATGACTTAAAAAGTTCAGAAATTTAACATGACTCAGTGTAGTTCTAATAAGCATTTACTCTAGCCCTGGTAGAACACTGACTACTATTATCGTAGTCCTAAGCTCACATTTTTTTTTAATTCCCTTAGGTTGTCTTCTAATTACTGACTTTAAGGTGCTTCTCATTGGGCTGAAAACTTCTCTGTCCGAACTATGTATGTATCCTTGCAGCACTGAACAGAGGAAAGAGAGGACATGGTTTTAACTTAAAGCCTAGCCTTCGCTATAACACAAAGGCAGAACTAGTGTTCATACTATGAGAATTTCAGTACAGATTATGCATTTTATCTCTTCTTGGAGTCATATCTACCTGCCCCAGATCAAAATGATTCCAGATACATGCTCCTATCAATCAACAGTCTAAGCTTCACTACCTATTGCCTATTACTCTGGGTAGGATTTCTCACTCTCTCCCTCCCTCCCTCTTCCTCCCTCCCTCTCTCCCTCTCTCTCCTTCTCTCCCTCCCTCTCCCTCTCCTTCTCTCTCTCCCTCCCTCTCCCTCTCTCTCTCCTACTCTCTCCCTCTCCCTCTCTCTCTCCCTCCCTCTCCCTTTCCCACTCTCTCTCCCTCTCCCTCTCTCCCTCTCCCTCTCCCTCCCTCCTTCTCCCTCTCCCTCTGCCACTCTCATTCTCTCTCCCTCTCCCTCTCCCTCTCCCTCTCCCTCTCCCTCTCCCTCTCCCTCTCCCTCTCCCTCTCTCTTTTTTTCTTCCTCTGGACTTGGAAGTTTCAAATGTTTACCCAAGATAGTGTTCCCCTTACACTCTTCAACGTTATCTTATATCACTATTTCCAATTAAGAGAAGACTTCCAATCAAGTGAAGACTGGTCCAAATTGAAACCAGAGAGACTTCCATACTTGATGAAAACGGGTATAAACTAGATGCTTCTGGCAAATTTCCAAGCAGCCTAAGCCCCTGTTTTGAACCAGGACTTCTCAGAATGCTCCAAAGTGGCCTGAACTTTATTAGCTCCAGGTTATCCCACAGAACCAGGGCAGCAAAACAGATGCTCCCTGGCCAGCCTTCACCAGCATTCTATTCTTCCTGGGCCATAACAAGAACATGCTAATTTCAGCCAAGAAACAATTGCAGAAGAGATTATGTTGCCTATTATCGTCATCAAAATGGCTGGAATGTCAAATCCAAAAGGAACTCAGAATAAATGGCTAACAGTGGTCCTATTTGCATACCCAATGCATGAGGGTCTTTAGGTTCTCTCAGGACCACATGCCTGGGTGTAGATGGCTGGCAGAAAAGGAACTCATGGATAGCCCTGCAGGTTTCATGTCTCAAGCGATTTTTCTTTTTTCTTATCTTTATTTTAGCATTTTTATTACAAAGTAATAAAAAATAAAATTAAAATATTTTTCTCTTTTTACTTTTCAGCCGTAAAACTCCTTTATATTTAATTAATATGATATAATATCATATATGTATATACATTATGGATTCCATTTTTGTATTTTTATGGGATTCTTGAATGTGTTAATGAGTGGGTCTCTAGTTTTTATTCATTTCTTGTCCCATTTTTTTGTGCTCATTTCCTTCTGTTTGTTTGCTTTGTCTTATTATAATGTGTTTTATATTATTACATTATTTCATTTTGCTGTTTTTTTTTTCTTACAAACCTGTTTGTTTTCTAGTAAGAGAGAGAAAGAGGGTAGAACCACATGGAAGATGATTTGGGGGGGAAGACCTGCAAGGAGAAAGACAGCAGCCATATTCTGGACATATTACATGAAAAACTGAAGTGTTTCCAGAAAAAAAAATATATATGCATATATATATGTGTATATATATATATCAAGAGAGAAGAAGGGAAGGGGAGTAAAAGAGAGGGAGAGACAGAGAGAAAGATAGGAGAAAAAAGGTATCATCATTTGAAGAATGCCTGACCAGGAAGGCAAAAATTAGGGAATTATTATTCAAAGAGCATAACACTCACTTAAATGCAGTGAGTGAATGAATTGCAGTAATTTTTGCTGCTGCAGGATAATGACATCTGAAAAGTGCTGTATTGTACACAGTGCCTTAAGCTTTTCTCAGTATACACAAATACCTTGAAATAAAGGATATATCATGTAGCTTGATTATGCTAATAATTTCACATTATACTATGTCTCAAGCATGATGCTATAAATGTTCAATATAAGCCATTTTTATTTTACAAGTAAACCACAACTGAACTAATATCTGAAAATTAGTTATACTTTTATATTGTAAAATTGATTACAGGGAAACTGATTTTGATATTATAGCATTTACAATCACTCACAAATGAAGTACTTGGATACAAATTGAACAATTTATGCAGTGGACTTCTGTGCTAAAAACTACAAAGTAGAAACAAAACAACAAATAAAAATTAAGTGAACACAGGTTCAGGACTGGAAAGTTTTACAGAGTGAAGAAGTCAGCCTTCAAATTGTTATACAAGTATAACAAAATGTTACAACATTTTTATGAAGATCATTGTAATATATAAAGACTTAAATGTGAAAATCTTAATGGAGAGGCTTGAGAATCTCTCAGGCTTTCAATATTTGAATGGTAACTATCTGCAAGAAGAACCAAATATATTTCACTGCCCCGATGTAGCAAAACCCCAAAAGTACTGTTACATATTAGATTAAAAGAAGTTGTACTAATCTTTGAAGACAATGGTAGCTAAAGCTCCCCCTCAATGAAGAAATTCATTTCTGGGTCACATTGGCAGGTGTTTAAAAAGAATTGGCTTATCATATCCCAAAACATACTGACTATTAAAGTTGTTTGCAACCCACATAGTGCTCTGATACAACTGTCTATATTAGAAGTGAAGTTAGTTCTGTATTAGAACTGAAAATTGTGTAAATCTGTAAGTCATATGAGAATTGAACTTAATAAATTAAAGGATGTGTTATAAATAATGATTATGAATCCTCTGTAAATTATCGTGAGTATTTTTCTGAGTTGCATTTTGTCCATTTTATTTGCAGAGTAAAATACATTGCGTTCACTATTCTATTCATGGCCATATATGCAGATGGATGTCTGTATGTCATAGGTAGTGGGTTTTCCCTCACTACATACCAGTTTCTCACATCGTGTATGACAGTACACTCTTCTCATTTTCTCCGTTTGTATATTTGTAAGTACATCAGCAGTTGCTCTCTATGGGCATTCTTTGATCATTTTTTTCCCTTATGACACATATTTGCAAGAAAGCTGTTCAAAATAAAGATGTAAAAATTATTACAACTCTTGCCTAACTATATAGTAGGTTAAGAAATCATGCATTAGTTTGAAAGGTTAAATCTTCTGAGTTGGTTTTTCCTTAATACACTAATTTTGGGTGTCTTATATTTATTTCCCCATTTTTTTGGGATGATTTTGCTTTTTTTATATTTATAAGCAAAACCAACCTCCCCAAGTAACTTCCTAAACAAACAAACAAACAAACAAACAGATTAAACAAAATGTACAATGAAACATCCAGAAAACATCCATATGTGCAATTGAATACTTTGTTACTTTGACACAAACCCCAAACAAACAATATAAAGTGTTCTGGGGACAGGGATCCCAAGTTTTAACTCTCCAAGTTTTAATGGGGTTTGGAGAGAGGGGAAGGGAGAAAATGGGGAAATCAATTTACTGTTTTTGGGAGTGCTTGAGACAGGCTTCTCTGTATTGATTTGGAGCCTGTCCTGGAATTCACTCTGTAGCCCAGGCTGGACTCAAACTCACAGAAATCAGACTGCCTCTGCCTGCTGAATGCTGGGATTAAAGGAGGGCACCACCAACACCTGGCCTCAATTTACTTTTCATAATTCTGTCTATATAAATATATCCATGAATGCGGGAGAGGAAGGGAGACAGGATGGTGTGGAAATGGGAGAAGAGAGAGTGGGACCCTTTCAGTTCTACTTGACCAAAAAACATGAAAGAAATTAATTCCATGGTGGTTGAAGATTAAAAAAAAAATGGCAGAAGAGGATGGGAAGGAGAAACAGAAGGGGCCAACAGGGAAAAAGGAAAAGGGAGCCTTGGCAAAGGAGTGGAGAGGAGTCCAGTGCTGTGCTGGTGTGAGAGTCTGTCTGTTTCTCTCTTCAACCATTAGGTCGTCGACTCCAGCCTCCCTCTCCTGTTTATTGGGAGCTGACTCCCTTGCTGGCTCTGGTGGTGCTAGACTGTAGGATATGGCGAAGGAGGCAGAGGTAGGAGGATCTGGAGTTCAAGGCCAGCCTGAGATACACATTTTTTTAAGCATCTTTTTTTTTTTTAAATTTAATTTTGAAACAAGGTTGTTTGACATGTCAATTCCAGATCCCTCGTCGTCCAATCCTCCCCTCTCATCCCCACCAAACCCCAGCCCATCTCCTTCCTGCTCCCCAGGGAGATGAGGCTTTCCATGGGGTATCTTCAAAGTGGGTGAAGCCTCCCATGGGGATTCATCAAAGTCTGTCACATCATTTGGTGGCAGGACCAGTTATTTTTAAGTAGTTTAACTTTCTCTTTGAAAAATTTAGTACTACAAGAAATTTAAGAGAAACATATCATTAAATTCTGATAGGTACTACTGAGAACAGAGCGTAATCTCACTTCCACAGTTGTTGTGAATTTGAAATTGTAAAAGTTAGTAGGCACAGTGGGTAAGTTAAGATGATTATCATTAGTTGACACAGTCACAATAAAGGATTTAACCTGGCTTATCTGTTGTAATACAACCATTTCTACAATTCTGAGATGGAAAAAAACAAAACAAACAAACAAAAAGCACACAAATCTTCATGCTACAAATTTCATCTGTTGAAAGCTTTATTCTTTTTTTTTAATTATTAGAACTACCACTTCAAGAATTTCAGTTTTATTTAACATTGACTAAAAAGAGATAAGTCATGATGAGGATGGAGGGATGACTCAGCAGTTTGGTTAAAAGCACTGGCTTTTACTAGGACTTTTCCAGTCCCAGCATCAGCATGCATCTGGGAGCTCACAAGCATCTATAAGTTAGTTCCAGAGAATCAGACACCATCTTCTGGCCTCAGTAGGAACCAGACCTGCATGTGGTGCACGTATATAAAGTAAAACAACAATATAAATCTTTAAAAAAATATTTATGATTTTTTCTAATAAAAGATTAGGTCATTTTTATAACTGTACAATAAAGAAAATACACAATTTCAATGTTCACATCCTAGATATGCTTTTTGCAGCTGCCATTACATTGCAATCCATTCTTTCAAAGAGAGGAAGACTGTTTGGAGGTTACTGTTTGTTTCCAGCAGAATGCTCAGCTCTATCAGTGGCATGTTTGCAAGCATAGCATTATTATTTTTGGTCTGGTTTTACTCCATAACTAGAATTCTTCTCATCAATACGATCATGACTAATGCCAAGCCAGCAGTCTATCATTAGAAATTATCCACTTGCATTCAGCTTCAAAATGTTTCCATGTATCTGGCCAAACTGTGTTTCAGAGGATCAGGCTCTGTGTTTAGGTATTTATGATTCTATTTAATAAATACAAAGGCGGTTTAAAAGTGCTCAGTCAGCTTGTCTAGGCTTACTTCTGATTCGTTTTTAAATGACCATAATAGCAAGGAAAAATGTTAGATGAACCATGACCCTCCTGTCTTCTTCCAATTTATGAGAGAAAGATGAAAATTGTGTAAGAAATGACTGTTAAGTTATCCTTTAGCAAATGGGTGTGCATTTTGTTTCATGTGGAACTACTACCCTGTGTCTTTCTGAAAGCATCATCTGTCTAATCATTCCTTTTTAGTTATATACTTACTGTATTGTTCACATTTGTCTTGCAAGATAACTGTCAGGAAATAATGTAACTCACAATTTTGCAGGAAAGAACTAGAATCTCATATGGTATTTCCCATAGTCTTTTTCTTTAATAAAGTTGCCATTTTCGAATTTTTCAGTAGCAACTAAAAAAACTACAGAAATTAGCCAAAAAAGTCATGAATTTAAATGATACTTTAATTATGTTACAAAGGAAAAAGAACAGCACATTAAAATGATACAAGATAGAAATACCATAAATATTTAGAAGAGAGAATTATGAGATGGCAATAAAGAGGAGAGAAATTAAAGTAGGGAATTGGGAGGGAGAAAAATAATCAGAAAAAAAAAAAAGGCTCCAGGGCAGGCACTCCTCCTTGCCTGAGACAGGCTATGACTCCTCCAGTCAGGCAGAAAAGTCAAAGGCTGTACACTCAACCTCACTGAGCTACTAAACTGAAGAAAGGAACTTCACACAAAAGCATTTACTCAACCACATTCTGAGTTTTCCTCTCTACATTGACGAGATCTCAGAAGGAACTTGAATTTGACTCATTCACACACTAATCTCCTTTAACACTGTTTTATGAATTATGTTTGTGCCTGACAGTTTCATACAAGACTATAATGAACCCTGATAACTCTGCTCCCCATTCTCTGTTGCCTCCATTCCCTTTGAACTCTCCTCCCTAGAAGTCACTTTTCCAGATTCATGACATATGGTGTGTGTGTGTGTGTGTGTGTGTGTGTGTGTGTGTGTGTGTGTGTATTCCATTTTGTTTAGTTTAACAGAGATGTGTGGTGTGTGTGATTGTTGGGTTGGAACTATCCACTGGAACATTGTGGAATCACTGTTTTTCACAAACTGAAGGCACTGACTCCCTTTGACCCTGAAAATATATAAGTAGCAAATAGTTTAGTAGCAAGGGGTAGGAACCCTGAATTCTCCTTTTCTTTCATGCCTGAGCTGTCAAAAGGCCATTCATTTTGTTCAAACCAGGGAAGGCATCAGCAGTTGGTTTGAGTTCTTACTTCAATGGCTGTGTCTTGCCTCCAGAACATGGCATTGTGTAGCCCTTGTCTGTCTCCTAGTTTCTGCATTCCTTCTGTTCCCCTTTCCATAATGTTTCCAGAGCCACACAGAGCATAGTGTAAGTCACCTATCACTTACCCTTAGCTCCTCCTGCAGCCATGTGTCTCCTTTTCCCCTGCTCTTCACTAGTATTTGCCATATTTACTGTCATGTGACCTCTCTTAAGGCATCCTGCTCCCAATGTTTGCTATCTAATTTTCTAACTAATGCAGAACCTCAAAGTAGAATGCACAAAATTACAGATCTCCAAATAGTATTCATACGAGGAACAATGAGTGTGGTTTGTTTTATATCTGGGTAAATGAACTTTTCCAGTTTCATGGAAAAATAGATTTTGTTGAACAAAATTCAGTTATGTATATGTATCATTCATCATTTGATGGACTCACAAACTCCTAAAATGTGAAGTGAGCTTTCTTCTTTGGGAAATAGTAATGCCCTCCCATGGTTTTCCTTAGAAACAAACAGTGGATTATGCTTCTTAGTTAGCAAGACTAGAATTAATTAACAGAATTCCAAGGATAATCTGAAGGACCTTTCCTAGTGTTCTTCACAAGCTTGAGCTCCATTGCAACCCTTCTTAGGAGAAATGGAATCAGTGCCTGGGGCAAGGCACTTTTCCTAGGTAGTAATTTTGATTTCATAGTTTGAACTCTAAGAATGCTATAACTCACTGTGTTCTGTAGCTTACTTGGGCACTGTAATCAGTAAACAAGATCCATACCTAAAATAAGTATTTGTATTGCATATCAGAGCAAATACAGCAGTCAATAACCTTACTGCTGACTTCAAGCACTCAATTCTAAATGATTTGTTTTGTGATTTCCAAGCAAATCACACAATTTAGTAGAATGTAAACTGATGTCAATGAGAAATTGATTGATGACATCAGGAGATGAAGCTGAGAAAAAGAATTTGAGCTAAATTTTCTGGACTAAACAAGTTAAGTTATTAAGGCTTGTCTTCATTTGAATCCATTTTAAATTGATTGAGAGCATGCAATTATAACTTTCACACCAGTTACTATTGAGTTAGACTGAAAATAAGGAAATGTCAAACAAATGTGGCTTTCCTTCCCCCCCCATTTTATTTAAAATAGTTTTTTCCACATAAAATATATCCTGATCATAGTTTCCCCTTTCTTTACTACCCCTAGTTCCCCCACCTCTGCTCCCATCAGGATCCATTCCCTTTCTTTCTCTTATTATAAAGCAAATAATCTTTTAAAAGATTAAAATAACATATAACAAAATAAAATATAGGATCAAAACAAAAACAAAAATGTACGGCATTGGAAATGGACAAGATAAATAAACTAAAGAAAAACCCAAGAGAAGACACAAGAACCAAAGACACATCAGCTCACTCACTCAGGAATGCCATAAAACACTTATTTAGCATCCATAATATATACGCAGAGGACCTGTTGCAGACCATTGCAGGATCTGTGCAAGCTGCCTCAGTCTCTGTGAGTTCCTATGAGCACTGATCATGTTGATTACACAGTCATGTTTCTTGGTGTCCTCCATCCTGTGGCTCCTACTCTCTCCTTCCTCTTCTGTGGGATTCCTTGAACCCTGGGTGGGTGGGGGGGGAGAGTGGGGGACTTGATAGAGACATCCTAGTTAGGGTCGAATGTTTCACGATCTCTCACTCGCTGCATAATTTCTGGCTTTGTTCTCTTTTCTGTTCCCATCTGCTACGAAAGGAAGCTTCACTGATGATGGGTAAGCAAAGCATTAATCTATGAATACTGAAGAATGTCATTAATTCTACAATATTTTTTTTAGAACAGCGGTGTTTGGTTTTACTCTAGGACTCCGGGCTATCTAGCCTCTGGTTCCTGGTCACCCCAGCAGTGTTGGTTATGGGTTCCATCTCCTGGAGTAGCCCTTTAGTCAAATCAGGTATTGGTTGCTTATTCCAACGAGCTCTGTGCCACCGAAGCTCTAGCTTAACTGGCAGGTATCACAGAATTGTAGATTAAAGGGATTTGACCAGTGTGGTGTTTACGTTTTTCCTTTGGTGGCATGCAGAGTACCTTCTTGAATCAAATACTCCAGAAGGTATGGATGAAGGCTCTGTGTAAGCACAAGTTTGACTTCTGCATGTTCACTGAGTTGTCTCAGACTTGTCTTGAGCAATAGGCCTTGCTGTCTGTTTGTGCTGCAGCCTATTGTCTTGGTAATGCTTTAAATTGATTGAGGAGTTCCCTTTTAAAAGTAGGCTTCCTACCTGCTTTTTAACAGAATAAAGAAACAAAAAATAGATAGCTAACCTTCCATAGGCACTTCCTCCTTTGTTTAGAGAATTTTGTCATTAGGCACTCATAGAAATAGAAACCTGAGAAACCAAGCATCCAAATGTTTCATTTCTCATAAATAAAGATAACTAAAAAGAAGCTTGAACTAACATAGAATATGGAATATTAATGTTGACACTGTAGAAAAATCTCATAAGGGCTGATTGCTTGCAATAGTAAATATTTTAGTCAACAAAGAAAAAACAATAAGGGTATGAATAAAAATATTAAGAGTGGGGAGATTTGGTTTACCAATATCCATCAGTATGTGAAAAAAAAAAAAATCCTTTCTAATTTTTTGTTTAAAGGCTCATGCTTGTCCCTTCTAACAGAAAATGTGTTAATGGGAAAAAAGGAAAAACAAATGCGTTCTGACATAAAAGAATATCTGCAACAATAGCTGGTCACTGAGTTTAAGCAATAGATTTTCACTTGACTAAATCAGTGCTTACTTGAATAACCCAGGCTATGTGTCATTTTGGAGCTTTTTTCCTCCTCTGCAAAAGGGCAATTTAATATAGGATAATGTATACTCCTGGGTAGTATGTATCATACACAATAATCTGGAACATATTTACCTTATAATCTTTCAAAAAAACACACAAATCATATTTGTGGATTTTTCTTTTAACATTTCAGAGAACTAATATAACAATGGAACAATATCCTTCTTTCCTCATTGTTATATCTGCATTTCAGTTGTTGAGAGCTATGCCATGCCCTGCTGGGGGGAGAAAAACTTCTAAATAGAATGCCTTGGCATATGGTTTCAGAAAAGAAAAATTGTTTCCTGAAAGGATATCATGAAATCAATATATTTCCACAAGTGTTCAGCTAAATCATTCATCCCTGTAATCCCCACCACCAAAAACCTTTCTGCCTTCAAACTTCAGAGGCTACTGAGAAACTCATTGACCATCACATAGAAGAAAGTAGATCTGCACAGTTATGCATTGAATTGAATGGAGGGTGTTAAAGGTGTAAGCAGAAGGAAACAATGCCCATGTTTTAAATATCATCAATTAAAAGTTCCATTCATACATTTGGTTATTTCTATTCGGTATATTATGATCCTTTACCTCCTCAGAACTGGAATAAATGAAGCAAGGAAAACAAAAAGAACTTTTCAACTCGATAAAGTGCTATTTTCCTTTACAAACCTTCAAAAGTTCTTCAGGAAACCAAAATGAAATGGTTTTCTGCTCTAATAGTTTCCAGGAAAACACCATGAACAAAGATAATAACATGCACATGAAATCCTGAAAGTATATTTCAAGTGCCTTTTAGAGCAAATATATTTACTGTGCCACTAAAGAAAAAATCAACTTTTACAAATAGAAAATATCATTTTGCTGTTCCTCTTTTGCCCCTAGAATCCTGGAATAATGGCTAGTGTGACTTAGCTGTGGTTCAGTTACAACTGTCACTTTCTCTGTTTGCCTGACATGCTCCCATGGTTTCATTTTGCCTGGGAGGGACACACATTTCTCTTCTTCATAGGACAAAAGCACCACTCTTGAGTTTGAAAGTGACCCAAAACCATGTAGCTGTTCAGTTGGAAGAATTCCCTCTAGTATACTTATGTATGATCTGCAGTGCCCTCTGTGTGGAACCTTCCGTTCTGATAAACTTAATTGGTAGGACCTTGCATGGACCTACCTCCAAGGCACCTTGAGCAAGCCTGAAGCTTTTAGCTGGAACTCTTTGCCCAAAGCTGTTGTTGGTACTCTTCCCATTTTGATAACATACACCTTGTGACAACACACACATCATGGGAAGAAGCTAAGCCTAAAATTCCTGTAATTTTCCACTGTGCTGTAAATCAGTATTTAAGCCCATTCCATCCCCTCAATGAATGGCATTCGGCATTTGGTGTTCCAACATTGCCATTGAACAAATGACCCTCTGTCTTGTCTCTTTATTTCAATCTCTAGGCCTTCGCCGGATTCGTGGAACAGATCGTAGTGCAGGTGCTACATTAATTGTGATAACTGGTTCCCGTTTCTTTATCAGTGTTTTGTACACACACACACACACACACACACACACACACACACACACACACACACACACAGTTACTTCTGTGGTCCCATTTACTGCTACCTCAGCTGAGTCCATCTATTATTCCATTTATTTTTAAATTAAGCAACTGTTTGTCAATCACTCGCCCAAGGATTAAGGATCCCAAACGGCTACATAAATAATAACAAACACTTTTAAACATTCCATGCATTTAGTTTTTATTGCTTTTTGAGCTTGTCTTGGGGGAGTGTCTTCATCATTTTAAATTCTTGACATTTCTATTAATTAAAACTTCTTCCTCTGTAACAGAAACCTCACATAAACAACGTAAAACAAGCCTTAATTTTGAGTCGTCACAGTTTTGGAAGTTCTCGTTGTTAAATGGCTGCCTGATTTCAGGGCTGTGGATGGTGGGAAGCATGGAGGTGGTGACCTCATAATAGCCAGAAACAGCAAGACAAAACAGGAAGTGTCCAGGGTGAGATGAGTAACGTAAGGAAAGTCTTCCAGTGACCTGCATCCTTCTCATAGGAACCACCTCCTAAAGCCAGATTTCCTCACTACTACCAGCTGAGAACCAGGCCTTCCATACTGAGGCCTTGGCATGTCAGTTAGTTCTCAGCTTTGTAGGAAAAATCCTTGCATCAAATTGATGTGAACCAACTTTCAGCAATAGTAATATGTGTTACCGTTAATGAAAATACTAGGTCTGCCATACTCCCCAGTTCATACCTATATCAGTTACCAAGTATCTGTTTCATTCTCCTTTCAATAATAAAAATGGTTATAAATTATTTGAAGTAGAAATATAGTGACAAGTGCTTTTGCTGCCATTAGGAATGTAGTCTGTACAGTGGAACCAGGATGTATCCCTGGTGCAAGAAAGGACTTTGGGAGCACATTCCCCATGGAGGGACACTCTGTTAGCCTAGGGACAGGAGGAAGGGCCAAGACCCTACTCCAAATGACTAGACAGATTTTGATGATCCCTCCTGAAAGGTCTTACCCTCCCTCTGGAGTTAGGGGGGATGGAATGAGAAGGGGCTCGGGGGGCAAGGGAGGGAGGAAGAGGGAACTAGGATCAATAAGTAATATAAATATTATATTCTGTAAAGTGCTTGTTCCTATAACCAAAACAGGGGAAATTAAGAATTACTCTCAAGAAACGAGAAACTGTCATCAAGAGAATAGACATCATCATAACTGTGTTCCTCCAGTGTGAATGGACTAAGTGTGCTAAACCAGATCAAAGTCATGAACAAGACTAGAGAAATGGTTTGGTAATTACAGTGTGGTGAACTTGAGACAGTTTGGACACTTGGATTCTGTAAAAGAGCACTGATCAGGGGATATCACTGGTGAACAATGAGATGACTTTTGCCAGGAAAAGATTTCTTCATGTATGAGGACAAGACTGCAGTTGTACAAAGGCTGCAGATTGGTTACTAATTTTAAACACAAGGAGTGAGGATAGAGGTGAGAGTGGAAGATATTCCAGAAACTAGGACTGATATTACTGCATGAATAGCTTGCTCTGAGGCACGAGGGATCAAAGGAATATCAGGATGTGTATGTCTACAACCAAAAAGAAACCAGTGCTGGATGTTCTAATTATAACAACAGGTCTGTGTCAGCTCTTAAAATCGATGAGGCCAGCCACACATATAAAAATATTATGCTTAGAGGAAGGAAATATCTTGATTTTTTGCCTCTGTTGTTGGATGTTCATTATTAAAAATCTAAGGTCAGGGAATAAAATTAATAGAGACAAATAGTAAGTCACAAATTAAGCCCTAGTTTTGTATACTCTACTGTTATAATTAATGGGGAATGCCTCTATCAGGTGTTTAGGGGATGAGGTATCTTGAAGATATCTTTTCTTACTGCCAGGACAATTTTGCATTAATAAACACTTTCATTATAACTTCAGCAGGCTAGCACAAAAGGGCATTAGAACTAAGGCACTTCCCAAAACCACACTTTAGATGTGCAAAATAACTCTATAATAGGCTGTTATCATATGTTACTTGACATCAACTTGTAACTGAATTGTCAATAAATTAATAAAAACACAGCAAGAAACCTAAAACTCTAGAATGTCAGTAGGAATCTCTTTAAGAAGAGATGTGAAAGATCTGACTGCCACCATTATGTTAAAAAATAATAATATAATTCAAAACGAGGGAAATTTAAATTATGTATGAGGTATAGAAGATATCAACAGAATTATGACATTTCATGCAATGAAACTGCCTCATTTTGAACTAAAGGCCAAAGTTTGAGATTAAGTCCTAAAGATTTCAAGCAATGACAAATAAACCAATAACTACCTATTTCAATGTGTCTGAACTGCCACCTCTCAGCAAGTTTCCTGATCTGATTTAGATTTGTGTCCCAAACCTGAATTTTCAGTTCAGTAGCGGCAAAGAGGGGGAAGTCCATGTGAGCTTTAGGAAGGATAAGAAAAGTTAGAAGGGAGAAAACGGGGGCAATTTTAAGCTGAGTAAGGTCAAGTTAAACAAACCAGGCATTTTTATTTTATTGTACCACATTCATTTTGTGTTTGTACATGGGGGAGGCGAGGCGAGCAGCCGTGCACAAATGGAGGTCAAAGCACAACTTCCATGAGTCAATTTTCTACTTCCACTAAATGGAGCCTGGGATTAAACTCAGACTGACTATAATTTATACACATGTAGGTAAGTATATGTCTTATATCATTTGATTAACATCAAGGAGTTTTGCAAATAGCAACTGGTAAAACATTTGAAGTTTATTACAGAAAACAAATTACATGTTTTTTCTTCACTTTTGAAAATTTCATTTTAAATTCCATCCATAGTTCTCCTTCGCACCCCTCTTCCCAAACCCCCTCACCATCCTTTCAGCCCACCACCCATCCACTCCTCAGGAAGGATGAGTCTTCCCATGGGGAGTCAACAAAGCCTGGCTCATTAAGCCCCTACCCCTGCATTAGTGCTGAGCATGGCATCCCGCCACAGGGAATGGGCTCCAAACAAGCTCATGCTCCAGGAATAGATTTTGATCCTACTGCCAGGGACCCCTCAGATAGACCATGTTTCACAACTGCCTCCCTCATACAGGTGGCCTAGTTCAGTTCCCTGGAGTCTCAACAGCTATTGGTCTAGAGTTCATGAGTTTCCAGGAGCTTGCGTCAGCTGTCTCTGTAGATTTGCCCTTCATGATCTTGACCTCCCTTGGTCATGTATTCCCTTTTCCCTCTCTTCCACTGGACTCTCCGAGCTTGGTTCGTCTTAGTTGTGGATCTCTGCATCTGGTTCCATCTGCTACCAAATGAAGGCTCTATGATGATGATATTCACCAATCTGATTACAGGGCAGGCCTGCTCAGACACCCTCTCAACTACTGCCAGGAGTTTCAGTTGGGGTCATCCTTGTGGGTTCCTGGGAATTTCTCTAGCACCAGGCTTTGCCCTAACCACATACTGTCTCTATCAAGATATAGATATCTTGATATAGATATAGATCTTTCATCGCTCTCCTATTCCATCTCTCCCCCAACTTGACCATCCTGTTCCCTGATGTTCTTACCCCCAAATTTTCCTCTTTACTTCCCCCCACATCCCCAGTTTACCCTGGAAATCTCTGGGTCCTCCCTGTTACCTAGCTGCTCTGGACCTGGGGATTGTGATCTGCCTCCCCTTTGCTTTTACATCTATTATTCACTTATGAGTACATACCATGCTTATCTTTCAGTCTTGGTTACCTTTTTTTTTTCTAATTCCATGCATTTATCTGCAAATTTCATGATGTCATTTTTATTTTTTTACACAAATTATTTTTAATGCTAGAATCTAACTCTTCTCTCTAACATTATTTCATTAGCTCTTGTATTGTTTATTCCATAATTTGCTTTAGCTGTTTAGAAATGCAGTAGTGAATTTCATGCTTAGTATTTGAAATAAACAATAAGAAAATATGTCTTAGTGCTAAGTAAGTGGTTTAAACGTAATGAAGTTGTTGTTTTGTAAAAATGGAAACAGGCAAAATTTTACTTAGTTTCTACCAGGAAATGCATGATGCATTTTTCAGACATAAGATGTAGAAGATGTAAACATCCCCCACACAGCTAGATTTCTTTCTTCCTTCCTTCCTTCCTTTCTTTCTTTCCTTCTTTCTTTCTTTCTTTCTTTCTTTCTTTCTTTCTTTCTTCCTTCCTTTCTTCTTTTTTCTGGCACTGGGGATTGAACCTATGACTACATATATTGATATATGGTAAATCAGCCAACTATTTTTCAGACAAGAACAGTATCAACCTGTAGCATGAGCATCCCAGGCTTTCTTGTGAGTCCCCACACAGGCATTTCTGGAAGCCAAGGCATGTGCAGTGGTTGCACTGCTGGTTCACTCCTTTACACCCATATCATATCTCTGCAGGTGCATGGAAGCTGTGTGGGTGTGAGCAAGTACACTGACCGAAGAGAAATAGCATCCAAGAGAGAACAGGTACCACATGCTCATCCTGTGTGAAGTTTTTGGGGCATCTGCAAAATACACTGGAAAGGACTTCACTGGAAGGTTTTAGAGAAAGTATTACATGCTAGGGCAGATTAAAAAAAAGCAGAACACACACACACACACACACACACACACACACACAAGTCAGAGAGAGATAAATCCTTGTATATAAGAAGAGACATTTTCCTTCATATCTTCATGCTTTTACTTGCCAGATAACTTGTTATCATTTCATACCTGTGTTGGTTTGTATGAGCTTCCTGGCCCTGCAGGTCCTGCCACCCTTCTCATCCCCAAAGAAACACACAGACACTATGTTATAAAGCTGTTGGCTGTTGGCTTGGGTTTCTTTATTGGCTAGCTCTGTCTTAATTATTAACCCATGTATTTCCATGTGATCTTATCTTACCTGGGAATACCAGAGCTGCAACTCCTTTGCCAGCCACAAGATGGGAAGGATGAGGAGGTGTAGCCCGTAGGAGGAGGTGTTTCACTGGGACAAATTTTGAGGTTTCAGAAGCACACAGTATTCCCAGTTACCTCTTTCAACCTTGTGCTTGTGGATCAGGGTATACATTCTAGTGCTGTGTCTATCTGATTTCTGCTGTATTCCTTGCCATGGTGATATGGACTCTAACCAATCTTTTGAAAGTTTAAGCTCCAAACACATTATTTTATAATTTGCCTTGGTTATGGTCCTTATCACAGCAGTAGAAAAATAACTATGATGATACCCTTCAGCCTCTGATAAAATCAGATTTTAAAATAATTTTAAAACACTGAAAGTCATCATCTTCAATTATGAAACAATCAGAGCTACAAACTACTCCTGAGCAATTACTAGAAATTCCTGAACTTACAAGTATCAAAATGTTACTAGTGCACCTAAAAGTCAGCCTTTAGTGTTGAGGCTAAAATCATCATATTACTTGATATTGTTATTATTATAATTATTTTACTATTACTAAGACCTGTAATTTAATGAAGAAATAATGAAATAGTACTGTAACAGATGAACATTATCACTTTGGTTCTACACACTCAAGAGGCATAGCTTTAAAAGAATAACTTTAATTTACCTAACAAGTTATATAATTCTACTCATTTAAGTGAATAAGATCACAAGATATTTGAATGACAAGACTAAATTTTTATTTCACTTTCTACTTTGATGATACCAAAATGCTTTGTTTAAAAGTTAAGAACACAATATTTGTAATTCTATGGGCTATAACATGCTTGCTCTCTGTATAAAACAATCTATTTCTATTGATTTTTTGCCTTAATATTCTCTAAACCAATTTCCAAGCTCACTAAAGCACAACTTTAATATTGTAAGGTATTTAGAACTTCACTCTCTAGAGCTAAGATTTTTTTCTCTATATACTTAAGTGTGTGTGTATGTGTGTGTGTGTGTGTGTGTGTGTGTGTGTGTGTGTGTGTAAGTGCAGGAGTTTTTGCACTTGTTAGGTACACACACACACACATATACACACGAGCATATGTATATGAGCATTTGTATATGAAAAGATCATATACAAATATCTACTAAATTTACACAAAAACCACTGAACTCATCAGAGCCATAATCGAGGTCTTCTCGTTACAAACTTTGAGTAACTGTCAATATCAACATTACAACCAACACACATTAAATAAATTTACAAGTTTCAATAGCATTTTGAAAATCATAAATCTTGTATTTAGAATGCCATAATAATAGACATTCCTTTCTATTGTACCTTTATGAATTAATATAAATTGCTTCAGGGTTTCCTGAAAAGATATACCAAGCATATTGAGCCAAAATTGTTAATGTTATGTGCAAAGAAATGTATATGAGAATGTGTGTGTGTGTGTGTGTGTGTGTGTGTGTGAAGAGAGAGAGAGAGAGAGAGAGAGAGAGAGAGAGACAGAGAGAGAGACAGAGAGGGAGCATGTGGCATGTGTGTGTATACAATCATTTGTCCCAGCCTCATTCTATATCATTGTTTCATTAAAATAATTGTATCCTGTTTATTTAATAGTATATAGAAACATTTTACTTTTATAAAGCACACTTACATTTTTTCTAAAATGTTATTAAGTTATTAATTAGTAAATCAAAGGCCTAAATCGCAATATTTGATGTAAAAAGAATCTATTCAAAATTAAGTGTACACTAAAAGAAATCACACTTAGGAGAATGAATATTTCCTCTGTGTGCGTTTTATGCCTTCAGTGTGTGGTTTTTGGAACATATAAGAGTAGGGGAATTAAGATTTCAGTTAAAACCATAGTCCCTTATTTTAGCTCAAAGTCACAGCTTGGAGTCTTTTCTACAAGTTGATCTTTTTAAATTAAGCTGATCTTTAGTGTGCGTGCATGTGTGTAGAAGTGAACACTTGTGTACCACAGAGTGCTTGTGAAGGTCAGTGAATGTTTGGAAGCAGATTTTCTCATCATGGAATCTAGTAATCAAATTCAGCTTTTCAGCCTTGAACAGCAAGAGATTTCTCCGGCTGATTCATCTCTCCAACCCTAAGATGCATTTAGTAAAAGCTATTTTCATGTCTGTAAGAACTAGCAAAGATATTGTGGAATGAGCCTTCAAATTAAAAGATGGCATGCGGCATTGCACATGTACACATACACATACAGAGGGAGCAAAAAATAGAGACAGACAGACAGAAAGAGTAAGCTAGAAAAAATATCAATTGTAACACAAATTATTTCAGAACAGATAAACTTAAACTTCAGATCCACCTCACACACACACACACACGCATGCACGCACACACACATGCACACGCACACACATGCACACGCATGTGCATGCACACACATTTGTTAGCACAAATGCCCGCATGCATATGCACAACTTGAACCCATTCATATTTAGTTGTAATAAACAGTTCCCTAAAAATAAGCAGATACATCAGCACAAAGAGCTCAGTTTATATATGGTTCACATTATAGTTTTTCAAAAATAGTTCTCCATTAAAAAAGTTTTTTTCCCCACTAAGAATGTGATTTACAGTTACAAAGGATAGCTCCATTCACTAGTGGAGAGAGTATAAAGTGGTGTAACCACTATGACAATCAGTGGATAGGCTTCTCAAATCATTAAAAATAGAACTTCCAAATTATCCACCATTAGCTCCCCTGAGCACATACCCTAAGTACTCCACACCACACTTCAGAGATGCTTGTATAACCATGTTTATTGCCACTCTTTTCTCAGAAGAAAAAAAAAAGTGGAAATAATTTAAATGCCCATTTAAGGATGGGTGGAAAATAAAATACGTGTACACGATGGAATTTTATCAAGTTACAAAGACAATAAAATCACCAAATTTGCAGAGTAAAAGATACCATAAAGTAATGCATTAAGTGAGAAAATCTGGGCTTAGAAAGAAAAATGCCAAATTTACTCTCGTGTGTGTGCCCAAGTTTCCGTGTGTGTACTTGTGTGTGTGTGTGTGTGTGCCCAAATTTCCGTGTGTGTACTTGTGTGTGTGTGTGTGTGTGTGTGCCCAAGTTTCCGTGTGTGTACTTGTGTGTGTGTGTGTGTGTGTGTGTGTGTGTGTGTGTGTGCGCACGTGCGCATGCTTGTGTCTATGTGTGGGGGATCGATGCTGGCAGAAGGCAAACCAATAGAAAGGAGCTCATTAAATTAGGTGGAAAAATACTTCAAAAATATGGTGAGATGAAATATAATTTTGGATATGAAATTATAAGATATGATACAGGGCATAGGATACATCAAGAATGGAAGTAAGAAAACGCTGAAGGATGGGGGAGAAATAAATATACAAACGTAAGGATGTATCAAATTGTCATAACAGGGGCTGGAGAGATGGCTCATTAGTGAGTTCCCACCTGCCATTGGCAGCATATCTCAAAGCCACACTCCCCGGCATCATCCCCCTTATGTACTACTATCTTCTCAGTGATACGATGCAATTTCTTTCTTGTTTGTTGGGTTTTGGTTTTGGTTTTTGTTTTCTTATTTTACATATTGATCCCAGTTCTCTCTCCCTCCCATCCCCCCATTCCCCTGACCCCCACCCTGGTGAGATGAGTTGAAAATCTAAAATTCACATGCAATCATATTTTAAGTGAATAAAATAAAAGTGAAAATAAGGTTTTAAAATAAAAGGGGAAACTAAGGTTTACTGTTCACTGTAGTTCTCCTTATCTGCAGATATAGTTACCATTCTGACCAACAATTCATAAAATGCTTTTTAAAATTCCTTGGGCAAAGCATTGTTCAGTTATCCTAACACCTAGAATGTCAAGGATTTTGTCTTATAATGAAAAAAACATCAGATACCCTCTCAGATTTTCAGTCAAGGGGATGATATATATATCAGCATTTTTTTCATGTATATGAGCTAAGTGCAAATCCAACACAAAGTTTTATCTTTTGACTAATATCCTAACTGTTTACTTTCAGCTGAAAAAATAATTTACTTTCCTAATATATAAATCATATATCCTTTTTGTCATTATAAGCCAAATAAAACAAAAAACCTTAACTGGACAAATATCACATGTCCTTTAGGAAACATAGCTCTCCAAAGGAAGCAAGAGCATTGCAGAGGCTGTTACAGGACTAGAGTAGTCACGTAACTATCTAAGATAGGGAAGATTATGGATTAGGTAGTGCATTCAATGTCTACTTGATAATCTAACACATTGCATTAAACAGAGGAAGCCTTTAATGGATCAACAACATTCAGTCTCAAGTTTTCTGTTGTAAAAATGCTACCGAAAAATAAAATTACTCTATAAATGGGCACAATATTGTTAAATGTTGAACATATACAAATAAGTACCTTCAATAATTATAAATTGTTATAGTAGTATGCTGAAATCACAACAATTTCAATACATAATTGATCGACCATAGCTTTTGCAATACCATAATTGCTACATAATGGAATATGAGCAGATCCTATTCTTTATCTGGAAAGCCTCCAAAATGCCATAAATAGTAAGATAAATGTATAATGGGCTGCTTTTAAAAGGAGTCTCTCCACCCTTCTCTTCTGCCCATTCTTCCTGGGAAAGTAGATTTAGAACTCTTAAATGAAGTTTAAAGGTAGGGTGAACAGAACATTTAGTCTAAAAATTGCAGATACTGCTTCCATCAGTCCTGTACTTTAAAACTGAGGCAAAACAAAAGCCCTGATGTTCATACTGCATATTTCCTCTCATCATTTCACATGCACTCTGTGCCCTGCTCTGCTTTGTCTGCCACCGTTTCAATCGTGAGCATTTCCAGCACACCAACTGTTTTAAAAGACCAAGCTGAGGGAATCTTCCTTTTGTTTACCACCTAGCCATATTTACCAATGTCATTCAGCTTCTTTATTTTGTATCATCGCAATTTCATCTAACCATTATCTTATTATTTTGTAATGCAGGGGATCAAGCACAGGGTTTCTCAATTGCCCAGAAAGTTGTCTACCCAGTGAGTTTGACACTTAGATCCTCTGGGAAGCAGACTATAATATCTGTGTTTATCAAAAGTCAACTCTATGTCTGACTCTATATTCCTGTCTCTGTTAATAATCACATCTTTACTACCCTATATTTCCATATATATATATATATGTGTGTGTGTGTGTGTGTGTGTGTGTGTGTGTGAGTGTGTGTGTGTTTGTGTGTGTTTGTGTGTGTGAGTGTGTGTGTGTGTGTTTGTGTGTGTGTGTTTGTGTGTGTTTGTGTGTGTGAGTGTGTGTGTGTGTTTGTGTGTGTGTGTGTTTGTGTGTGTGTTTGTGTGTGTGTGTGAGTGTGTGTGTGTGTGTGAGTGTGTGTGTGTGTGTGAGTGTGTGTGTGTGTGTTTGTGTGTGTGTGTGAGTGTGTGTGTGTGTGTGTATTCCATGCATGCAGTAAAATTTGATCCATAAAGGAACTTCATTCTTTATAGAAGTGATTAGAATAAACAAACCTTGCATGTAAAGAGTTCCATTTTTCTGGAAGTTTTGAATGTGTATGCCTGGCCTGACTTCTCTCTAATATCACACTTATAGATGCATGGATATTCTTTATTCAGTCTTTAAATGTTTCATCCTTAGACTTTATGAATACAAAGTATTAACTCTTCGCTGATATCAACCAGATTTCTTCTGACTTCCTCCCTCTCAGAGATGTCCCACTGTCCTTAATAATAACAGTAATATCTATATAACAACTCTGTGTAACCACATAGTTGTTGCAATAGAAACAGTGTTCTCAACCTGCAGGTTTTAACTCCTTAGGAGGTCTCATATAAGATATCCTGCATATCAGATTTTTGCATTATAATTTATAACACTAACGAAATTACACTTATGAGGTAGCAATGAAAGAATGTTCTGGTTGGGGGTCACCACAACCTGAAGAACTATATTTAAAGTGTCAAAGCATTAAGAAGGCTGAGAACCACTGCATCAGAAAATTCTGAAAATTTGTTTTTCAAATGAAATTTAGCTTTATCTATGGACGTCCATTTTCACTGTTGTTATTCCAACACAAGTTAGTAGTAACTTTTGTCTCCATCATTGGACAATCTTTTCCCCTTGTAAAAACAAACACCAGATGATAAAGAATCAATTTTATTAGACAAAAATTAAAGCCCCAAAGGCATTCTCCATGAAAATGTAAATCATACTTAAAAGATTTATGCCATTCTGTCTTTGTTTCTCTAACTTAATCTTCTCAATCCCTAGTCACTCATGATACTGCCAGGGTACTTCCAAAATAATAATCTAAAAATTTTACATCAGATTATTTTGCTACTACATTTAAATGTTTTTGTATTTTTTTCTATTGCAGATGAGATAAACCTCTAATGTATCCAAAAACAGAATAAGATGGCCACTATATGGTTTGTGAGTTACCTTCTTTCTTTGTTTTATTATACACTAAGTAACACTGTTTCACCTGTCATTTCTTATACCCATTTCTGGGTGTCTTGAATGTCTGTTTTCTCTCTATAACAAACACACACACACACACACACACACACACAGAGTGTGCATACAAATACTTTATCTGCATTTTGTTATTTTGAATGTTACTCTTAATGAACTCTTTCTTAGTTATAAAACTTAAACCTGATTGCTTGTCAGTCCCTCATCTCTGTTTAGTTGACCCATGATAATGTGTCAGGTTAAAACTTGCTTGTAATAATTTATTTATTTGCTTATATTCTTGCATCTTTTCCCGACTGAATCATACCATTGTGTAGGAAACCATTTCGTTCTTTTGCTGCTGCTGAGTGCCTGGCACTTGTTTATACAAGTGCTAGGTATTTTCAGAACAAACCTTAGTATATTTATTTAGGCACTGTCGGTGTATTTAAGGTATTAATTCCCATGAAGTTAATGGTTTTAATCATATCAAGTCTACAACAATAACATTACTACCAAACTCGTTTCTTTTTAAATTTGTTTTTATCACATTTAGTTATGTGTATATGCTTGTGTATGAGTGGTCATGGTGACAGGGAATATGTGCATGTGAAAACTGACCCCGCAGATGTCAAAGATGTTAGACTCCACCCAAGGTGGAGTACCAGGGGTTGGGAGCCACCAAACTCAGGTGCTTAGCAAGGACAAACCACTCTCTTAACCATGAGTGATCTCTCCAGTCACCACACTTGAGCATTTTAAAGGAATTGATCTATCAATATTTATTTCAAAATCCTGAAAATTAAACACAGGAACACAGAGAGTAACCATATTAAAAATGTGCTTGAATAATTTCATTTACTTTTTTACCAGTAGTATTTGGTTCTACCCTGGGTCTCTAGGCTATCAAGTGTCTAGTTCCTGACCATCCAAACCGTATTGGGCGTGGGCTTCCTCTAATGGAGTTGGTCTCAAGTTAAATCCGACATTGGTTGGCCACTCCCACAAGTTCTGAGCCCCACTGCTCTAGCACTTCTTGCAGATAGGACAGATTGTAGGTCAAAGGTTCTGTGGCTGGTTTGGTGTTCTATGGAGAACCTTCAGTAGCCTTAACAAAAAGACTGTAACCCAGCAGTGAAGTCTCCATGCACGCACCAGCTCGAACTCCTCACATTCAGTGTGATATGTGGATATTGTCGTTGGCAATGGCGCCCCACTGTCAATTTGTGGAGTGTTTTAGTATCAGCCAGGGGTGTTTGGGGATCTCCATGGGACTCCTCAACCAACAACTAAAACAAATGCAACCCGGTCCCATACTGGGAGCCTTGCCTGGCTAAAAGAGATGGACAATTGAGATTCTATATCCTTATTACTAGGAGTTCTCACTAGAATCTCCTTCAGAGGTTTCAGGAAGTTTCCATTGCCTTAGATTTCCACATTACCTCCAAAACGCCCCCCACCCCCCCACACACACACACTGAAAATCAATACAATAATATTCTGCTCTACGCATACAACAGTGCTGTGCTCAATCATCAGTGGTGAGGCTTCCTCAGGCAGCAGAAATGAGCAGATGCAGAGATCCACAGCCAGACATTATGCCAAGGGAGAATTTAACTTGGAGGGTGGGATGGAGACACTAAGGGTACATGACCCACTTAATCAACTAAAGCAAGGCTCACGTGGGCTCAGAAAGACTGAAAGTGCAAGCATGGAGCCTGCATGGGTCTGCGCTAAGTCCTCCGCACACGTGTTATGGCTGTTAGCTTAGGTGGAATTCCTAACTATGGGAGCAGGTATGTTTCTGACTCTTTTGCCAGAATGTTAGGACTCTTTTCCTCTGGTTGGGTTGCCTTAATCAGCTTCGGTATGAGGGCTTTTGTCCTGCCATGTTGTATTTTGTCTTATCATATGTGGCTGTCTCTTGGATGCCTGCTCTTTTCAGATCAGATATGAAAAGGGAGTGGATGGGGATAGATGGGGGGAGGTGGTAGGGTGCTCAGAGGAGTAGAGAAGAGGAAACTGATTGGGATGTGCTGTTTGAGACAAGAATCAATTTCAATAAAAAAAAAAGAAAATGATGCTTGGATGCAGATTATGAATGTGATTATAATAGTCTGAATCAACAAATGTTAGCAACTCAGTAAACATCTTGGCATCAATTAATCACAAGTAAGCGGATGAATAAATTTTTCATGTTACTTTTTAAAAATATTCCTGGTGTTTCTTCTCCCCACAAACCATCTAGCTTCCAAATTGCAAAAGCTTCATTCCCAGTTCTCTGGGCACTGTAGTGATTTTTCTATTTTGGGTGTGAGAAAATACTTGTTTCACCATGAAGATGTTTTCAGTGGGCCCAATGCCACAATTGGGTCATTTAAGTTCAAGGATAAAGAGCTGAAGCAAAATCCACACGTGGGATTATGGGAAAATGCTATTTTGAGCAAGCCTGTTCTGATTACCTCAACATCGATGTCTCTTGTCTCTCTCAGTCGCTGTCACTAGCAGTGAACAGCAAACAAGGTAAAGTATAGAGACCCTAGTAAACTTCTGTGGAATGCTAAGTGCGACAGGAATATGGGAGAGAAGTCCCTAAAGGTGACTCTGGGGAGTGCTGAGAGAGATAGGGACATGGAATTTGTTCTTCTGTACCACACCAAGGCAACATAGAAGAGAAAGATGGACCATGCAACCAGAGACTTGGGGAATCTCCTCCTCTCTTGGGCAAATGATGTGCTCATATTTTATCTGTCCTTCACCTCTTTACTCTCTAGACCACTGAAAAGAAGCTGAAAAAACTGATTTGAGCTTGCTCTGCTTCTTAGCTTGGAGAATGTAAAGAGAGCAGGAAGGCGAGAACTTTCTTCATGGTACCATCTAAGAAGAGCTCAGCATCCTCTGGCTAAAGGGCTGGCCTAAAAAATAGAGAGCTCCTTTACCATAAGAATCAGGCATGCTTCATCCCTAGGACTTGACTCCAAGTCTCTGAGCCACAACACCATACACACACACACACACACACACACACACACACACACACACACACACTAAAAAAAATCATGATGTATGAACATAAGTAATGGCTATGATTTTCTCAGACTTTTCTGTATAAACAGGTCTAAGCTCTCTATATCACATCTATTTCAGAAAAAAAAATAGCTCATCAGGTCAAGATTGTGTGTTGTAAATGCCATAGTATCAAACAGGTAAAACCTGAGGAAAAAGACAAT
Organism: Cricetiscus sungorus; assembly: GCA_030556225.1. NCBI lineage: Eukaryota > Metazoa > Chordata > Mammalia > Rodentia > Cricetidae > Cricetiscus > Cricetiscus sungorus. The sequence continues at coordinate 7,983,651 of JANBXA010000731.1, read as the reverse complement.
TCTGAGCTCTTTATTATAGTATATTGGAGTTTTGTTAACACATGAGTTCAAACTGCTCATGTTTGAAATATCACATTAACATGGGATAAATTATTAGTCAATATACATTTAATGTACTATTAGCATAAGAAACCATATTTCAAATGCATAAACTAAATCCTTGCATGGAAGAAGGACACGGATACAAAGGAACTGTATGAATTTGATTGCTTCTGGGTAAAGGGATGTCAGTCTTCTAGAAGAGAGAGACGTTGGTTTATGAACCACATTCCAGAGCAGGCCTCGGTCTCAGGAGTAGTTAGACAATATAAAATGACCTGCGTGGTTTTTGTCTTGTGTTTTTAAGAAAGAGACTATGAATTTCTGTGAGAAAGAAGATAGAGAAGTGAATGGGAGCAGTTTGGAGATTGAATGAATGTTACCACAGATTATTATGTGAGGTTATCAAATAATGAATTAAACGTTATTTAAATATACAATCTTTAAATTTTACACAGAAAGGTTAAGATACATTTAAAATGAGTTTTGATCTACAATAGAACTAACCAAATGTGCCAATTCCCAAACAAAGGTTTGAATTTTTCTGAACAACGAAGTTTAATAGTTAAATAAATTACAGATGCACAGAGGAATATTTGCTTCTTTCAACAGTCTTGATTTCCCAGCTGAATAGTGATTTTTATCATAGAGTCTTTGTTGTTTTCTAGAGCACACCTGTATATGTGAGTGCAAGTGATTTCAAATCCAGTCAGGTTGATTTTAAAGATTAACCCACACAGAATCCTCACCTGTAACCACTACAAATACTTCAGTTAGTTCCCAAGGATACATACTAAGAGAATTTATGCTCAGTGCCAAACTAGTGGTATCTTAAAGGCTTTTCTGAGTGAGTTAACCCTACAGGGTGAAGCAATCCAGCTGCTCTGGGAATGTGGAGGGGGTCATTACAAACATTAGAGAGTGACAAGAAAAGGGGGTCTAAAATGCTATGTGTAGAAGCCTCAGGAATGTTTACGTTACCTTGAGAGAATTCTCCTGTTCTTTTATTTTGTTGCACTGTTCTTACTTTATTTCCATTAAAAGTTTTGGTATGTCAGAAGAAACAAAATAGGCATCAATTCTCCTAGTTCTATTTATCTTTCTTAAAAAATATATATTTGATAATAATTTGTACTTAATGAAATACACACAAACTCAAATGACAATGAAATATTAAAAAAAAAAGTCTACATTAGTCACTCAGAATTTCATTTAAACACATAAACCAAGATCCTCAGGTTTTGGTATTAAGGCTCAAAACTTCTATTTTGAGATAGTATTCGTGTACACACATGCATACACACACACACACACACACACACACACACAAACACACACACAAACACACACACACACAAACACACACACACACACATATATATATATATGTATATATATATATATATATATATATAGAGAGAGAGAGAGAGAGAGAGAGACAGTCAGAATATAAGTTTACTGGTTATTAAATGAAAGAATAAACATACTACCAAAATACCAAAGATTTTACTTTAATTTTTTCCATAATGCTTATGAAATTTTTAAAAAAATACTTAAACAAATACACAAAAGAGTGAAGTTCAAACTGACAAAACACTTCTTCAATTTTAACTCCATAAAAGCAACAACTAAAACACAAACAAAGAGGAAGAAAGACTGGAGGTTTGGGCAGAAAAGGGGCTTTTGGAGGGATAAGTAAAAATAGGGACGTTTGAAAATTCATATGGAAAATTATTTTATGCTTTTTTAAATATATGCATTCATATAAAACATAAAAGAATGTAATTGTAGTCCATTCGCACAGGTGATAATGTTCCTCCCAGGAGTGAAAGGAAGTTAAATAAAATTGTAAAGTTGAACAAACTACCTTGTATGAAATTCTCAAAGAATTCACTAAAGTATTACATTTAAAGTATCAAATGAGCAAACAACTTGTTAAGCCCATTTGGTAACATTCATTGTTATAGAAATGAATTCATTGTTATATGAAATGGTAAGCAATAGGGAATTGAACAAAAACCCAATTATCAAAGACAGAGATGCAAAAACTGATTCTCTGCCTAATAAAGAACAAATGACAAATATAAATATGAGTAAGACTGTGCTATTACTAATCCTAGAAATATTTTAAAATTTGAGGTCCACATCAATTTTTACAAAATGGATTTTGCAGTATAGAGGAAACAGTTTTCTGGAAAGCAGAAATGTAAAAACCAAAACCCGTTTTACCAAATCTTTAACAAAAGCCATACTCTGTTGTCTTTTGTGCTAATTTTACACAAGGATTTAAGGAATAAATGTAAAAGAATCACTTCTATTATTGATAATGAAGATATGTTTCCTAATTTATCTGCCCAGCAATAATGCCATTTTCAAATACTTTAAGACTTTAGTGTCTGTGAGATGATTCAGTAGGTGACGACAAAGAATGATGTTTGGTAATACGTCTTGTCATCTGTGTTCATTCACCTGAACCTTCATGGTGGGAGGGTGGAAATAAATAAATGCTAAATATTAGCAATATTTAGACCCCTGAACTCATTGGATGAAGTCTTCAGTATTCTGCCTATGAAACACAACTGATTGAAATATTAACCTGATCCCAAAATGAAAGGCAGATATTATATAAAAGATAAGTATACATCATTATAATTTGTAAACAGATTGAATTATTATTGACTATTGTTTCTTCAGATCTAATGATGTATTTGGAACAATTATTGGTATTGACAAAGGCTTTATATACAAATGTTAGCTTGAATTTTAGGTGAAAATGCAAATCAATTATTTTAAGACTTAGGGATCTTTTAGATGTTATAAAACCTGTGAAACTATCATAATAAATTCTGGTAAACAATATTTTACATAAAAATGGAGGGGTTTGTCAAAAACCACTTGACATATGGTGGAAGAATAGAAAAAACTGAATTTTTGTTTTGTTTTGTTTTTCAAGACAGGGTGTCTCTGTATTGCTTTGGAGCCTGTCCTGGAACTTGCTCTGTAGACAAGACTGACCTCAAACTCACAGAGATCCACCTGCCTCTGTCTCTTGAGTGCTGAGATTTAAGGCATTTACCACCAAAGCCCAGCTGAAAATAATCTACACTAACAACCAGAATTACTTACAAATTAAGTAATTTTTAAGGTAGTTTTGAGAAATTCGTTTAAAAGATCACAGCTACTCAATCTTAAGTAGTATTTTAAAAACTGGAAAAATCTTGTGTTTCAAATGGGTGGAATTATTTAAAAAAATGGAACTGAATGGCAAGGAAACTAGCCAAAGTCTTGGAAGATGAGAGAACCTTACATCTCAGGATGATAGTTTTTAAACATCATTGCTAACATAGTATCAATCAAATAGCTGGAAAATCATGGCAATGATGACCTTTCATAAATCAAGTTTACTTAGGATGCTTTGTTTTTTCATCATCACAATGGTTTAGAATTTGGCCTGTGAAGTCTCAGTATCCACTCAATTTATTACTACACCTTTTTCCAGCATTACTAAGCAGATATGTATGCATAGCTTCTTGAGCAGACACTTAAACCCTAGTCAAAAATATCTGTTTAAAAATCTACCCCTTGTTTATTAGGGAAAACATTTTCCAAATATTTATGTTGGTGAAACAGGTAAATTAATGTAATTTTATCCATTCTATCATAATGAACCAAGTTCTCTTTTGCTCTCAGGATTCAGTGTCTTGATCATGAATACACCAGCCTGTTTTCACCAGATGAAGGGAAAGTGGTAAAGGAAAGAGCCTGTGAATTTCTATTGCATAGATACTGGTTATTCAGTAGAGCCTGGGGTCAACAGAACTCACTGGCCTATGACGTCTAAAGATGGAGTGCTTTAATTTGCAGAAAACCATTACATTGTCCCTAGTACAAATCAAAATCATCACCAAGAGTAAACAGTTCTGCAGGCCACATCCCAAGCTTCTCTTCAGAAAACAAGCTGTCACCTAATCAATGTGTGACTTCAGGTTACCTATCTGTCTTCCTAACCAGGCAAGCAGTCTCACTATGAAAGGCAACAACTTAAAAAATAAACATGGATGGTGTATTTTATCTGTAGGCAGATACTCTCACCAAATATCTAAATTTCTGCATCTGGTGAGGCCATGCTCTTCAGGTTATACCAAGAACCAAGAGTACTCTCACTCTTTGGCTTCCCAAGTCACAGTACTGCACTATTAACTCGAAACTTCAACAACTTTGAAAGCTTATCTCTGAGGAGCAATAACTCTTGTTTCCACACAATGAACTAATATTCATGAAGCCAAATGTGTACTTATGGTAGCATGAACCCATTTGGAATAAGAGTTTGCTATTTGCTATTTTATTTTTAATGGCAAGCTTGAGCTCTTTCAAGATACATTTTTTTCCCAGAACACTTAAGCAGTTCTACAACTGACCTTGAATATTCACTTACACGGTTGCCTCAATTTAACTTTTCAAGAAAATGACATAAACCATAGCACACCACAGATGATAATGAGCTTCTAACCTTTCCCAAAACCTTATGAGGTTAAAGCAGACTTTACTGTCCCTAACCTACAACCCAACATTCTGCTGGGAATGGGAAAGGTTGTTTAATGGCAAAGACACAGGATTGTGAGATATTAAAAACATTATAATGTAGACACACAGCAAACAAATTTAATAAATCTTGGATGGGGAGGATTGCTGTCATGTTATATGAATCCCCTATAGAATTAGTTCCAATTATCCATTTTATGACTACTACATCTGGTTGGGAAAATATAGTGAACCAGTTTCCAGTTCAACACTTTTCACTTGTTGAAGAATTAAAACTGCCACCAAATGAAAGTTTCTTATAAAAAGTAGTGTCAATCCTCCTTGCAGCATTGAGGAAATTTAACTTTTCATTGCTTGAAATGTTAAATTTTAGGTCATTTTCAGAAAGCTCAAACAATTACTATTTTCTAACAAGTAACAAATTTAATTTAATTAGCTTCCAAAGGTTTTACAATGAAGCAAGAACTGTCCCCATAGCATCCGTGTTCTGTATTTACACATCAGAATGTTTTGCAGGGTTAGTCCAGTTTTACCTTCCCAATTTAAAACATTGAGTCAATTCTGATTTTCTGTAACATCTTCTGAGATCCTTCTTCAATTACTTCCCCACTAACACGTTATGATTCCTACCACGCACCACAGTCTTAATTTCCAAGAAAAGGGGGAATGGGATAAATAACAGGAAGGGAACAAAACACTGAAGTCTGCTAATGCATGGTTCTCATCTCACCTCCCAGTTTTCCTGCTGAGTCCACAGGGTTGCTCACAGTCAACCACTTCACCTGATATATCCCTGGCAACTGCCTCCCTCTACCTTACCTGATGTATCCCTGCGAAATTCCTCCCTTTCCTCTTACCTGATGTATCCCTGTGAACGGCCTCCCTCCACTTCACCTGATGTACCCCTGCAACTGCCTCCTTATCCACTTCACCTGATGTATCCCTGTGAACGGCCTCCCTCTACCTCACCTGATGTACCCCTGCAAACTGCCTCCCTCTCCACCTGGTGAACTTCTCTTAACTCTTGCTCATGCAGACCACACATATCTCCATCTATGAACCTCCTCTAGCTGTACTGTTCCAGAATAATAGGCTTCCTCAATGTCTTAAGCATCCACTGTTTGTGGCTAGAATTCCGTGGCTCCACGCCAATGATCCACATAAACTTTAATCATATCGCGTTTTAAGACAATGCTGAATGTTACTGCCACTACTGCTGTTCTCCCAACTGCATAACAATCTTGGAAGCACACGCTTTCCTTCAGGGCCACAAGAAGAATGAAAAAGTTAATGTACTTCTGCCATGCCTCTTATTTAGTCATGGCCAGTTTCTCTTCATTTACGTTGTCAGTGTCAGCCTCTAAGTTCAGTTCTTCTTAACAGCTGTAGGCATTTCCTCTAGTCAAAGGAGAAACTGAGAGCATTTACATTTATCTCACTGCCTCCTGCCAAAATATTGACTGTCCGGTTTGGGTTATGTTTCGTGGGTTGAGTAATCTTCCCACCAGGAGCTATTTCTATGTGTTTTATAGTATGGATAGTGCACTGAAGGCACGGTGGACTATTATCACAACAAAAGGGGTACAGTCTTATATTCTTACCGCAAACTTGAGAAGCGATGGAAAATCATCTTGCCAAGATCAAACTGGGAATCATTTTTATAAGCATTCAATCAATCAGAATCACATGAATGGGTATTAAAAATATTTGTCTATTAGAGCATCTCCTTAACATAATAGCATCAGCCTTTATTAACATATGTAGAGAAAAGAAAACTTTATGATGCAGTGCTTATAGAAATAAAACTGTTCAAAAATATAAGCACGAGGGACTGAAACTGGATGAACAGGGAGGAAATAGAAAACAATCCACATAATACACAAGAGGATTGCCTCCAGTTGAGAAGGGTGTCTTCAAGGATTTTACTTTTTTACACAGTTCTTCGTATTGTGTAGTTTCCGTTGATAATCACGGTTTGCTACAGTATGGAAAAAGTGTGGAAATGGAGCAAATGAAAGTCATATCATAGATATAATGGGGCTTATTTCCTTCTTTCCTATTCTTCCTCCCTTCTAAGGTCTTTCCTTTTCAATAGTACTGGTGATTGAGCTCAATAAGTAAGTGATCTATCACTAAACTGTATCTCGATCTCTAAAGAACCACAGGTCATGCACATAAAGGGGCTTCCTAGTGCTTCCCTAAGACTGGCTCAGTTCCAGAAGAGCTCTGCTACCCCCCACATCATCAATATCATCATACTATGTTAGCTCATAAAGATGACTAGGACATCACTCAGTTTTATGTTATATAAATCAAGGGCTTGATGCTTTGACGTCTTTGTCTTCAACTAGCTAAGAAAAATAAATGAAAACCCATGTTGAAAGCAACAGATCACCAATACCACTGGTGGTGGCAAGGAGGTGAGAACTGTGTTCTCAGTTTCAGTTGGATTTATATCTCCATGGGATTTGCTTCTTCTTTCCCATATAAACAGGAACAAATGAAACTCAGAAGAAAGTAAATGTGTGGCTACTGGTTTGCCTAATTCTAACTCAACTATTTATTCCTTCAGTGAATATTGGTTAAGAAATATGAAATGCCAGATATTAGAACAGACTAGATTCTGAATTTTAATGTAGGCTATATGTCTCCTTTAGATCTGTGTTTCCAGATAAAAGCATGTTTTCTCATAATTCCAAAAGCTGAGAGTAATTTTAAAGCCATGGGCTTTAAAGTAGCTTTGGAGTAGCCCAGTGACATTTGTAGCCTATGAATTGTTGACTGGTTCAGGATTTAAGTTGCTTTTTGGAATCTTCATTGAAATGTTTCTGAGATGTTCTGGAAATATTAGAATATAGAAAATACCACTCTCCCATCTTTAAGAGCTAAAAGTAATTAATGAGCATCCTTACAAAGTTGTCCCAGAGCGCATAGAATTAACTAGTACTTTCCTGGAATTCAAATGCAGCATAAAAGGTAGGGAGAAGGGTTGAATTTAACACATGGCAGATAGACTTAAAATAATTTTTTCTCCTACCCAAGGAGACAATCCTTTATTACAAAACATTAATGTGCAAGAAATGAAATACTTTCAAGACACCCTTACTAAAGCAGAAGTCATTCTAAATAATACTCCTTAAATATTGAAAAAATGAGATTAAAATTGAGAAAGAAAGCCTCTTTTGATGGGTTATAATTAAAGCTAGATTTAGTAATATTCCATATCCAGCCCCCAGTCCTTCTCAAGCTCCCTCTTTTCTCTCTCTCAAATTCATGACCACATTTCCTTTCATTGTTATAGTTATGTATAACATATACATAAATATATAAATACCATCTGTGTCTGATTATGCTTATGGTATGGACATGATTTTGGGTCTGACTATTTAGAAAATTAGTTAGGCATCTCATCTCTGGAAAAAAACTAATTTGCTCCCTCTCAGCTGTCATTAATTAGCTGCATTTTTTATGATGGGTGGGGCCCATGAGTAGAAGACAGCCAGCCCTTTCAGCCTGAGGTAGAGGAAAGAACTAGTAGCTGGCTGCTTTGTTTTCTGATCTTCAGCTTGAATCCCAATATCTGTCTCTGAGATTTTATCATTCCTGTTACAAGCCTTTCCATGTGAACTCTGAATTTCTAGAGGCTTTATGCTATATATTTCTGAACCAAAGGCACTAAGCAGGAGGAAAATTAGCACATTCCAATCAGTGCCTTCTTTGGTTGTGGTTAAAATTACTCAATATGGTAGTATGTAAATAAACTATTCCCAGATTTTATAGGGAACTATGCAGTGTGTGAGAAAAAAAATTTTCCAAAACTCATCAACAAGTACTTTAGGATTGATAAAGCTCAATGCAACCTCAAGGAACCAAGAAAAAAAAAGAAAGCACATTTGTAATATGAAATATATTTTTTCCCACTTATCTCATCTGCCATGGTTAATAAAGAGAGTGTGCTTAAAGATGCCTGATAAAGTTTATAATTTAATGAACACAAACCATTCTGGTTTAGAAATGACTTCCCAAAATTGCATTCCTCCAAAGCAGCTGTGCCATTATGATAACTTAGGCCAGAACCAGGAAAAGTGAACGTTTTGTCTTTTGACAAGCCCCTCCCCATGTGAATCATCCTTTTTTGTTACTGTGCTTTCAGTTCTAACTGTATAAATACCACAATAGGCATTGCGAGGACACAAATTATTCCTATACATAATGAGCAAACGGGGTTACACCTATGTACTGAACAAGATTACGTTTCCACTTCAAATTGTATTATGACTCAGAAGCAAGTCACAAAGTCAACACAAGATGTGCAGAACATTATATAACTAGAATTTTATTCTCTTTAGCCTGACGTAATTTCATGAGAACCAAACTGCACCCAACTGTGACTAATGAAGTGGCACTAGCTCACTCAATCTGTTATGGCTCTTGACAGATGACAGTCAGTTTTACTCCATTGCTGGCAAAATGTGGAAGAGTAACAAATATAACTGATAGTATATCTCCTCTTGGTGTCCATTTCAGTCTCCTTTCCATGAACAGTCAGGCACATTTCAGCATACACAAGTACATAAACACTAGAACCAAATGTTTCTGAACTAAACATATTGCTTAGTATTCTTCACGAAGTATATATTAACTAGAAAATATATTATTTTTGTTGCTTACTAAATACATCTGTGTCCCTCTATACACAGGAATCCTTGCACTCTTATTTTCTTAAAACTTGGTATATCATTATCTATAATGAGCACAATACCTCTATTACCGCATTTTTGTTTTAAAATAAACTATTTTAGATTAAAACCAAATTATACCTATGTAGTAAATTGCTTATTAGTATAGTTAGTTAAATTATCTTTTTCTGCATAGAGAAGTAAATGTATTACCATTTACTGCCTCCATCACAAACAAAAGAAAATCAAATAGCCCTTTACATCATTGTGTGAAATAACATTTCTAACTTGTTTTGGTTTTTCAAAATCCATGTTCTACCAAAGAAACTGTTTTTTAAATGCCTGATCAACTCATATGTTCTACTAAGGAGTTCTGATTGGTTACGCCCTCTATGGCAGAGCAATCATTTCCTTAAATACACTCTATTAGCCACCCTTCTCTAACCCTTCCTCACCCTAGTCTCTTTGTCATATAGGATTCAAAAGATGTAGCCTCCATTCTAATCTATACAGCTTCAGGGAATACATGCAAACTTTTCTTGCCCCTCCTAGCCATCTTATCAGCTGAAGTAACATAGAAGACAACTAATATAATCAGAATGCCATTCTAAATAATTGTAGAATACCCACAAGTAACACATCCACCAGAAGTGATACTATTCAGAAGCCACATTTCAAATGGAAACTTTGATTATAAAATTATAGATACACTAAATTCATGTACAAATGTTTGTCAGATTACAACATATTTAAGTATCATATGCAAATAAATATTAAAATAAGTACTTGCTTGTGCATATGGCTCTAGACATCAATATACAAATCCTTCATTTCACATATAGCTGTTCCCAGGTTACATGAAACTGTCACTAAAATATTATACCAGAAAACTATTTTTAAGGTAACACTTATGTCGAATAGTCAGTGCCACTGTTCTGTGACTCTTGTAGCCTCTCTAAGTCTTGACCAAATTTAATATTTGATTTGTTTGTCGGTCCAAAGATCCTATCAGTAAATGTGTGATCCATTCATATAGACCCCCTGAAAATACTTAATGAAACATGGTTCCACATTGGACAGGTGTCAGTAAAATCAAAAGGTAAAGGTGATCTCACTAATGTCTGATTTCCCAGTTGCAACGTCAGGAGATGACTTGGCTTATCATTTTGCTGTTAAACTGTGAATCATTAGCAGTTTTTTATAGTAAAAGTTACATATTTCCCTTCATACCTTACAAATGACTGAGCCTTTGTTATCAACAGGAGGTTGAAATAACTCAAGGAATCCTGCTCAGATGATTCTCAGACTCATGACTGAAGACTGGTGTGTTATCTCTGGGTCTCTAGACTGAGTTTCTGGATGCCCTAAAAATTATGCAGCAGTTAAATAAATGCATTTTGCTTTTTCAATTTTATGTCATCATATAATATGTACATGTGAATGTATTAAGTGCATGTGGAAAGAGAGTGAGAACCGTTCTTGAACATTAGAGAAATATATGTCTGCTATTTTACTCTCCTCAATGAGAATTTTCTTCTTCTTCTTCCTCCTCCTCCTGCTCCTCCCCCTCATCATTCTCCTTCTTACTAAATTCAATATTCTCCAGTCTATTAAAAGCTAAAGGGCAAAACTATATGTTAATGTAACTCACAATGGCCACTACTGAGAAACAAAGTCACATTGAGAGAGGCCGGAGCATATTCAGAAGGCACAATAGTAGGACTATATAAAATTTTCTAAAACAAGAATTTCTAAACTGAGCTGCTAGCACGTGCAATGCATAGTGATAAGTATATTGGTGCTTTCTTTTGCAATCCTTGTTATGGCATGAATCTGATGTGTCCTACAGAGCTCATCACAAGAACTTGGTCCTCAGTGCAGCAGTATTTTAGGTGGGGCCTTCGGCATACAGTTGGGTTTTTAGCGACCCATTAATCTACTGATGGGTGCATGGCATAATGGGTTTGGGGGAGAAGGGCTTTGGTATAATGCAGTTGTCTCATCGCTTTCATTAAGACCGCAGCTCTACTCCTCTTTGTTTTCTGCCATGCAGAAAAACAAAACAAAAAATGGTTGACCTCATTATGATTTTTCAGCTCAAAAAACAAAGCCAAGTACTGCAGTTCTGAATAACTCAATAAATTTATATTCACAAGCATATTACTAATCCAAATTAGATTCAATAAAGGCTTCCAGCCTTTGTGGAATTCAATCTTGCCCCCCTTATCTACCTTCATTAGCTGGTCCAGCCATATTAATTCTGAAACTGGTAATACTCTCTAAGTTTGGCATCTCTCATCTCATTATTAATCTGAATTTTGAGAATTTGAGATGGGGTCCAGCTAAGGCTACTGGCAAAGGACTGAGCTCCAAGAAACTGGGCCAACATATTTGTTCTGCTCAAAGTAAATGTATTGAGTATTTCACCACAACACAAACATTCAAACATTATGACTGGTACAACTTTCGTTGAAGTCTTTCAGATATAATTGTTAGTCTCTCATCACAGAGCAATCATAATTTCAAAAATTTACTGAATATCATACAGCTGGTAGGCAACAAAAATAAGATTAAAAACATTTTTTTTTCCTGAGCCCCAAACAACAGTCTTGATGACTATCTAACTTGTTATGGATAAGCTTTTATCCCAAGCACACAGTTTCACTCAAGGCATTAAAATATCTCAATATTTGCTTTCATATATCATGGCTCATTAATATATTACTTCTAAAATTTTATTCTCCAAGCCTATATTCTTGATAGAAAAGTACATCTGCCAAAGTACCTCCTAACAATATCACCTTCAAATGTGAGTACAGATGTTTGCAAATTCCAAACATCTGCTGAACCTGCATCTAATTGCATGAAATCTGTTTTGGGACATGTTATGATGATTTGCTTAACTTGTTGTTTTTGAGAATTTCTTGGAAGGACAAAAGAATAATGGAATTTTTTCATCCTATTTGCAAGTCTGACAGCATGAATAGTGAGTAATAAAAATGTTCTAATTCAAGGTTCTGGTGTTGGATCATTTGCAACAGCCATGACCTTGCTGTAGAGTGTCCCTTCTGGTTCAGCAGATATTCCAGTAGAGGCTCTCCAGCTTTAGCTTGTACAAAACTTCAGTGGTATACTCCAAGCTCAGAAGCATTCCAAGAAGAAATTCAGAACCCAGAGGTGGCAGGACTACAGAGTTCCCAAAGGGTAAATTATCTATCAAAAGTCAGCATTTGCATTGCAACTTTCCAGTCTGTGTTTCAGACAATACTCAATTCAGAAGAAGATGTTTGTGAAAATATTTCTGCTAAATGCCAAACATATTATGAATAAGAAATAAGAATATAACAATTAAGTCACAAGTAGGGACAAGGATGAAACTATTTGTGCAACTTGGACCCCATCTCAAATTCTCAAAATTCAGATTAATAATGAGATGAGAGATGCCAAACTTAGAGAGTATTACCAGTTTCAGAATTAATATGGCTGGACCAGCTAATGAAGGTAGATAAGGGGGGCAAGATTGAATTCCACAAAGGCTGGAAGCCTTTATTGAATCTAATTTGGATTAGTAATATGCTTGTGAATATAAATTTATTGAGTTATTCAGAACTGCAGTACTTGGCTTTGTTTTTTGAGCTGAAAAATCATAATGAGGTCAAAGGGAATGAAAGTGTTTGAGAAAGATCAGATGGAACACTACTTTGAATCTGGTTACTTCTGAAAATTTTTATTCTTTGATTTCTCAGAAACCAGGTTTCTAATGATTTATGAAGATTTTATGATGAGTTTGTACTAAGTTGTTATATGAGTATACTTATATATTTATGATAAATAGTAAACATATAGAACAATATATAATAGTAATAGAATAGATGATGCTTATAATAGTAGTCTCATGTAGCCTACTGTGTCTATTGCCAGGGTGCACTCTCAAAAGTAAATAAATAAGAATTATTTTCTCAGCCATGTAACAGGTAGCCTTCTTCCTGCTGACTTAGGCAGGAGAATCTTTCCAACATCCAAGTAGTAAAATTGTGATTTACTTATGTGTCCCTAATTAGATATTTACTTTATACACTCAGATTTGATTTGGGTATCCTAAAAATATTTATGACAAAATTGATGTAAATTATTCAAGTGACCAAAAAAGAAGAAATTAATTCTATGGAGAATCATATAGAAATATTATACACTTTGTAAAGAACATGCAACACTGGGGTACATGGATTTTTAAATTTATAATATTCCATTTTAAATATTTTTAATATCCATAGAAGACATCTACCTTTCTCTGTTTTTTTTTTATTCTCTCTAGTAAAGGGTTTTTACTAGTTGGATTTGCTAATAAATGTGGTGGAATATTTTTGTCAAAAACAAGAGACAAAAATATACTCTTTTAAATTGATACTGTTGGTAAACAACTGTGTGTATCCTCAAGGCTAAGTCCTCACATTAAAGAACACACCATATACTTCACACTCTAGGAGAAAGAGAGTGTAATTATAATTAAACAAGCCAGTAAGCAAACAAACAAACACACAACAGAGTATGCCAGAGAGAAGGTTATGAAATAATTCAAGCTGATAAAATACATTATCAAGATGTTCAGTTTGGAGACATAAAAGCAAACAAAATAGCAAAAACATGAAAGGTAAAAATAGAGTATGGAAAAAAATAAAATAAGATATGACATATAAAAAAGTACACTAAGTAATAGATACTACAACAAAGGGCACAGGTCTATGATAACATATAGATATAAAACCAGACAATGTAGGTGTCTTTTTAAATTATTATTATTTATTAGTTTTTCAGATTATAATATAATTGATTATTTCCCATTTCCCTTTCTCCCCATACACCTATTGTTACCTTTCAAAATTATGGCCTGTGTTTTCTTTAATTGTTGCATTGTGTGTGTGTGTGCGTGTGTGTGTGTTTGTGTGTGTGTGTGTGTGTGTGTGTGTGTGTGTATGTGTGTGTGTGTGTGTGTGTGTGTGTGTGTGTGTGTGTGCGTGTGTGTCTGTGTGTTCTGAAATACGTAAATTCAGCCTACTCAGTCTGTACAATGCTCTGCTTATGTATGTTTCCAGGACAGACCATTTAGAATTGGATAATCAATTGGTCTATTCTTTCCTGGGAAGGACGATATGTCTCACTTCAAGCTTTCTTTAGTAGAATGTAGTTCTTTGTGTAGGGTTGAGGTCCAATGAGATATTGGACCTTCTGCATTAGCATGACCTTTGGTGTCCTCTTGGTTTAGTTCATGTTTGGGCAGTCATATTGGTGAGCCTTTTCAGGTGAATTTTCAGGAATATCTAGGAGACATGATCCCACAGCAAACTCTCTGTTCTGTTGTGTCATGAGGACATTCTTCCACAGGTCAGGGATTGAGGGGGATCCATGGAGTCAGTAAACCATTCACTCAGACTGAATTTTCTGTCAGAGGGAACAGCAAAAAAAGGAAAGAAAAAAATGGCATACATATTTAGTCTCTCTCTCTACCATCTTCTCTCATCTCTTTCTCTTCTTACCCCTATCCAGATGTACCCCCTTTTGTACCTCTTTTGATACCCTCACCTTAACTAACTTTATTTTTTCTTATAACTTACACACCTCAGCAAAAATATTTCAAGCAGTACAAAAATTACAATGTGATTTTTAAGTGAATGATTATAATGAATGCAAGTGGACAATAACATGCTCCTCATATTCCTTACATATTCAAACATTTTGCATATAACAAGTGTAAAAATTATCTCCAAGAACCCACATGCCTTCCTATCCAAGCAACTTGCTAGAGATGAACAGAGTGCAAGCAAGCAAGGAATTTTTCTGTCGGTTCTTTTACTGGCAGGTTGCATTATGTGGTTACAAAGTAAGATCAATCACTTCATTATTTATCTCAGAAAGTTATTTTATAACAAATCTCAAAAGAATCAAAATCTAAGCTATTATATCTGACAATTCACCAGTCATCTCCATTTTAGACCTTCAGGGTGAATATCCATTCATCAACTTTTATTTTTAATATCAGGAGGCTGAGGGCAGAAATGGGTACAAAGAATTAATCATCACCTTTAACAAACCCATACTGGCAAGAAAAACAATGGCCAGCAACAGCCAGCGTGACATTGTTCCTGCTCCCTGAGTTCAGTGAGTCGCTTGTTCATCTATTAAAAAAGTACGCATTTCTAAACTGTAAATTGTTCTCCAAAATTTTCTACCTCAAAGTCATTAACATAAACATGTAACCTAAGCTTAGTCATTATTTAAATTTTCGTTTCAGCTATGATGAACAGTGGAACCTGTGAACACATCCCTCAACATTAAGGGTAAAAGAACCTGAGCCAGTTCAGGCCCTCTCTTCCCTCCTGGTAGATCCTTGTGAATTTCCCTAGCACAGGTTTCTCCCTAACCCCATAGTGTCTCTCTCTCTTCTCTCTCTCTCTCTCCCTCCCTCTCTCTCTCTCTCTCTCTCTCCCTCTCTCTCTCTCTCTCTCTCTCTCTCTGTCTCTCTCTCTCTGTCTCTCTCTCTTCTCTCTCTCTCTCTCTGGTCCCCTGCCCTAGGCCAAACAAGGTAGTTCATGCACCAGGGATCAATAGATCCTGGTCCTATTGCCAGCCCCTCCCATAGCCCAAGCTTTACAACTGTCTCCCACATGCTTAGGGCCGAGTTTGATCACATGGATGCTCCATAGCTGTCATTCCAGAGTTCATGAGATTCCATGAACTTGTTTCAGCTTGCTCTGTAGATTTTTCCATCATGATCTTAACCTGCTTTGCTCATGTATTCCCTCCTCCCTCTCTTTGACTGAATTCTTGGAACTTGGCCTAGTGTTTGGTTGTGGAACTTTGCATCTGGTTCCATCAATTACAGGATGAAGGCTCTATGGTGATAGTTGGGATATTCAATAATCTAATCCCTAATCCTTATGGGAGAATGCCATTCTCAGCCTTAACATGGGGAGGAGAGACTTTGTCAGCTCTCCATTGGAGCCATTTTACTTGTTGTGGGGAGTGAATGGGGCAGGGCAGGAAAGAGAAGGGTAGGAGGGAGAGTGTTTTTGGAATGAAAAATCAAAATAAAATTTATAAAAGGGAGCTAACTTAGCTTCCAGGACATAGTTTTTTTCCCTAACCATTAGCCTAAGCCACAGTTTATACAGCTCCCCAAGAGAACCTCTTAATTCCTAGCTGTGTGACATTCCCTTGTTCTTGCTGTCTAATCTCTGCAGCCCCTGCTTTATCAGGGGTGGGGGCAACACAATATCTTGCTTTTACCTATATTAATTGTTCCACTAAACTAACCTCTGTCACAATATCTTACTATTGTTGTTAAAAACCCTCAATCATCAAAGTTCTATTTAAGCAAACACTATTGTTGAATTAAATCATTGCTTCAATAGAACAGTACAGCTTAAGGGGAAGTACTGGTGAAAATACCCAGGAGACTGGGATATTTCCATGAGATAATCGCACTACATTACAGGCAGTGGGGATCCCCATAGACCCATTCACCACATGCCAGATACAAGAGAACAGTGACAGCAGACATGTAAACATGTAAAGGCACAGCAGTAGCAAGAGACATTCTGTAGCTGAAGTCCTGGGGCCTCACCTGTCTGAGATTCGCCCATCAGTGCCTTGCACTCTGGTGAGTTGATTTCCTGAAGTCAATGGCCACCTGCTGCTCTTCTGGCATGTCCACAAGCACTGTCCTGCATGCTGTTGCAAATGTTGCAAACTTCCTGCTCCTTTTTTATCCATGGTTACAAAACAAAAGCTAAGGACATAAAGCTTAAATGCTAAGATAATATAGACACCCCTTTAGAAAATAAAGAACCAAATTAATACAATGAAGCAATAAAGATCATAACTGAAAGAATAAGCCTTTACAGGAACTCAAGGTGAGATGTGAAAGATAAGAAAGACCTAAAAATCTTGAAAACCCAATAGAACAGATTACGTAGAATAGACAGCTGCAGGAAGCCATTACTGTGCTGGTATACTGTATCTGGAGCACCAGAGGGAAAGGGAATAGATAAAAATGTATTTGAAGAAAAGGCACCTAAAATTTTCCCAAATACATGAAAATATTAATCTCAACTTACATTAACACATTCTATAATGCACCTAAGTAGCTTGGCATATTCATGTCAGATGTCAGCAAAGACAGTCAAAGTCCAGTTGTCCTTGTAGACATGCTAATATCTACAGGCAGAAAGAAAACCTTCAAGCAGCAAAAAGAAAAATAGCTCATCTAACAGGAACTCCAATAAGACAGACAATGGTTTCACACCAGAATACAATGGCAAAGTGCTGAGAGAAAAATGGTTACCACCCAGGATTCTCAAATCTTACACAGGGATTTTCCAAAAACGGAGCCAAATTTCAGCATTCCTTTGAAAGTGAGAGAATTTGTGGCAAGCAAAGGTAGAATATAATAACAAATGAGAAATACAGAAGTGTACAGGAATTTCTCCAAAAACCAACACAGAGCTAGTGATTCCAAATAGTAATTTAAACAACACACCCCAAAGAACAAGAATGAAGATGGTCACACAACCGTAAAAGAGAGAATAAGCACATTTCCCTTTTTGTTCAACTGGCATAAAGAACAATGGTATAAACCAATGCCCATGAGAGCATATTCTGACTTTGAACACCTGAGATTAAAATAAATTGACAACAGCTTCAGAGAGGAGATACTCAAGAAGGTGTGCAAAAATGACACTACATGGCCATCGAAATTCAGAATAAAAATCAGGAGATTTGTGTTAGCTCTGCAAATATACACAATCATTTTATTAATAAAACATAAAATACTTAAGCTAATAAGTATAATGTCCCTTCATTTTGGGGATTTGATATTAGTTTTGGTTGGGGTGTATATGTTTGTTTGGTTGTGTTTTGCATTTGTTTGCTTATTTGTTTGTCCAGACTGAACCACACTAGCTGTATCCAGACCCTGAGTGCTGAGGTTAGAAGAATATGGCAAAGTGTCTGGTAATCATGTGTTTTAAAAACATAACAACAGTATTAATAATAACAGTGAAGATATAAGTAAAACAGACAAAAGGTAATAGAACTATATTGGACAAAGATGTTTTTGATATTATACTGATGTTGTTAGCATTAATTCTATGCTGATTCTGATAAAATATGTATATGTTTTATGGTAAGCTCCAAGGAAAGATATCATAATTGAGTGAAGAAATATTTGTGGGGAGTGTGAGTACAGAAGGGGTTAATGTGTGATTATGGAGCCACTTGCTTGAATGCTGATACACAACTAAGGTTTATTTTTTCTTTTTGATATTATGATTTAATTACAACATTTCTCCCTCCAGACACTCCAATGTACTCTTTCTCCCTCTCCTTCAAATCCATTAGCTCTTTTATTTTTAAGTAATTTTTATCTTGTGTGCTTATATTACCTACTTGCATATATATTTCTAAATATAAGATGTGTAATCTATATATTGCCACCTGTGTTTATGTTTTGACCATTTGGCACTCGATAATGAAATGATAGTATCAATGTCAATTTCAAAAAGTAGAAGTAAAATTAGGAACAATTGTAAAACATTATCTTATTCAACATTACTAAGGGATATCAGCTATTAAAAATATATTTAAGAAAAATGCTTATAAAACTTTAAAAAGATAACAATTATCCTAAAATAAGACAACTGTGTTATGAAAACCATACCAAATACAATTAACTGATACAATATAAACAAAAAAGAGCTGTGTGCCTGTCTTATCTTTTATGAGAAACTGAAGAAAGAACAGGGCTGAAAAGGAAACAGAGCAAGCTCAGCGATGGCTTCTCTGTTTCTCAGACTATCCACTGATAAAGACGAGCTTTAGAAGTAGTACCGACCAGATAAAATAAAAAGCCAATAGTAATAATGCAGGAAGGCAACATTTCTTCAAACTTTCTAAAACTAGTTTTTTACTGACCACGGGACAGTCAGAAATTGGGGCCCCCACGTTCCTATAACCATATACAAAGATGATGTCGTTCCTATAACCATATACAAAGATGATGTAACTAAATCCTTATAATGCCCATTCTCACATCCCCTTCTGTGCGGTCGGGTTAAAGAGAAAATTAACCTTTTAAAACTGTTCACCACTAGAAACCATCTGAGTCGACACCAGAAGTTTATCAAGAGAATAATCATAATATCTTTACTGGAGAGGAAATATATGAGTTGAGATACAGTTAGCAAAATGAGGATCACTCTTGAAGCTGGGTGACAGGGGAATGAGAGCTCACTGTATTCTCGACTTTCTTTTGCTTATAATTAAGATATTTCAATATAAATGTCTTTGAAACTCAAATTATATATACTATATTAAAATGTATTTCTGTATATAATTATCACTTACAAAAAGGAGAGAGATTTTTAAACCGTTTGAATAGGAGAAAATTAAAATCTAGCATTTATTTGGCTTTTCAACACATAATATGACAAACAGGCACTAATTAAATATTTTTCTACAAAAGATTATGGATTAATATCATTTTTCTTTGGAAATAAGAAGATTGTGTACATTTGTAGAAGTATTTATCTTTTTAAATATTAATTTTCTGAATAACTAAAGCATCAAGAGAAATAGTAAGTTTTAGAAAAGTAAGACAATTAAAGTTGTCTGTGTTGGTTTGATGACAAATAAGGTAAATATTAATATTTTTGAATTTCCCTTGGTGATAGAGCTTTTATGTCTATGGAATATTTTCTGTTATTAACCCAATCCTGAAATCATTAGAAAACATAAGGGTAGACATCTTTGCGTGTGTGTGTGTGTGTGTGTGTGTGTGTTTAGCGATGTTTTCTGTCAAGCCCCAGGACCAGAGCTTCATCTCAAAATTCAATTGGTAGAAGGAAAGGAGAACTCATTCAACTTGTCCTCTGATCTCCATACATGATGTGGCACATATGAACATACTGAAGTAAAAAGCCAAACCAAACAAAGTAAAAAGAAAGAAAGGAAAGAAAACCACAAATTCCTACATAGAAAAGGTAGGGTTTTTGTATTTTTGAGTGATGGTGATTTTATATATATATGAGATTTCTTAATCTCCAAATCAAGAGAAGTAAAACAGCAAAGTCCTGTTGTCTCTGTATTTCCCAAATTGTTTGAAGATTTGGGGGAAATAAAAAGAATATTAGGTAATTCCTCATATATGGAGTCGTAGAGGACTTGTGGGTACAAATAACAGACTAGAACCTTTCTCCATGTGACCCAGTGAAGAAGCTTTGTCACCATAAAAATATAGGATCCATTCAAATGAAAATGAGAACACAATTCATCAGGGCCTTTACGATGGAGCTCAGGCAGTTTTAAGAGGAATGTTTATTGCTATGAGTGATATATCTTCAGAAATTGAGAATCAAGAACTAGCTAAATCAAAATAGAAATGAAAAGGATCATAGTAGAAACTAATGAAATAGATGCTAAAAAGCTACACGTGAAATCAATCAAAAAATAATCAGTTGTTTGACAAATAAACAAGAGGGACAAATCCCTAACAATGTTTTAATTACATAAATTGATAGAAGTACATATTTAAAAAAAAAAAAAAACAAGCCAAACCAAAACCAAAACAAAACAGAAAACTAGAGATGAAAACAGGAGCACACGAACTTCAAAATTAAATCTGGAGGCCACAGCATAAAGGTATTCATTCTCTCAGACTGTGTTGTTTTATTGTTTCTGTTAGACTAGGGAGGATGGGGAGAGTGCTGGCTGGGGGTAGTGAAGCAGGCAGAAGGCCTAGGCCCTGCCCAGAATGATATGACAGGCTTTGATGACCCTGTTTGGAAGGCCTCACCCTCCCTGGGGACAGAACCGGGAGGGGAGAATGGGAGGGAGAGGGAACTGGGATTGATATGTAAAATAAGATTGTATCTAATTTAAATAAAAAGCTATTTATAGCAAGCAACATGATCATGTTAGCCATGAAGTCTCCCCATAATTAAAAAGCACAGGATTTGTATAGGTTCACTGAAAAATCCTATCCATCATCAAAGAACGTATAACACCTGAGCTTTTCTACCTATTCCAGACAATGTATAACACCTGAGCTTTTCTACCTATTCCAGACAATAAAAGAGAAAATTAACAAACACATTCTACTGGATAAAGTCACAACCAAAATAATGGAAAAAGCAACATCCCAAAGGATATTTCTTAGTACAGCAATATGTCAACAATTTGTAAAATAGATAGTGTCCAGGTCTACAGAGCTAGTTACAGACAGGTTCCAAAACAATACAGAGAAACCCTGACTGGAAAAAACAAAACAACAACAACAAAAAGATAGTATTCTGTAAATTCTGTTATCAAGCTATTTGAGACTCAGAATACTGACAAATATGGTTGGGTTATGTTGGAACTAGTCATCACTGGGTTGATTTTAATTGTTTCCAATCAATGCTAAAAAGTTCAATTAAAATTATGTAGACTGAGTAGCATAAACAATTGTGACTCTGCAAGGAGAGTTTGAATGATGTAATGACGGTCTAAGAAAAATAAATTGTTAGTAATCATTTCCTTAATCATACCAGTTTAATAAAAATCAAACCCCAAATGAAAATCAATGAAAGGCTTTTTAAAAATATAATTTGTTTTTTATATTAAATGGAACATTTCATATGAATGCCAATTAACTCTTCTCCACCACTCCACACCCCTCATCCACCCCTCAGAGAGGGCCAAACATCTTCTGGGGAATCACTAAAGTCTGTCACATAATGTAGGGCAGGACCCAGACCCACCTCTCTATATCTAGGCAGAGCAAGGCATTCCTCCATAGGGAATGGGCACCAAAAAGCCATTTCATCCACTAAGGATAAATAGTGGTCCCACTGCCAGTGGCCCCAAGAACTGCCCAAATCACCCTAGTGTCACCTGCATTCAGTGGCCTAGTTCTGTTCTATGCAGGTTCCCCACCTGTCATTTCCAGAGTCCATGAGCTCCCACTTGTTCAGGTCAGCTGTTTCTGTGGGTTTCCCAACATGGTCTTGACCCCTTTGCTCATCTAACCCTCTCTACAATTGAAAGCCAGGAGTTTGGCTTAGTGCTTAGCTTTGGTCTCTGCAATTGCCCTCATCAGCTACTGGATAAAGGCTCTATGATGGCAATCAAGATAGCCATCGATCTCATTATACAGGAAGAACATTTAATGTACACTGTCACTTTTGCTTAGATTCTTCGTTATGGTCCTTGTGGATTCCTGGGAATTTCCCTAGTGCTGGATTTCTGGTTAAGCCCATAATATTTCCGTCTATCATGGTATCTCCTGTATGTGGAATTGCGGAGGGATAGAGAGGGAGAGCAAGACTTTTGTTTTGTTTTGATATGGTTTTGAATTTTCGAGACAAGGTTTTTCTGTTCTAGCTGTGCTAGAACTCACTTTGTAGACAAGACTGGCTTCGAACTCATAGAGATCCACCTGTCATTACTTCCCAAGTGCAGGGATTAAAGGCTTGTGCCACCACCACCTAGCTGAAAGGTATTTTCAAAAATTTTAATTCAGTAATGTTTAAACAATCTTCATGATGCCTAGATCAAAGCATGTTATTAGATCGACAGTTTTTAATAGTTCAACAAATGGGGGAATATTAGAAAGTTAGTAAATTCCTTAAAGAATATCAGTCATTTACCAATATTCCCCATATACAAGAGGCTATTGCCATGTCATCAATTGAAAAATAAAGTTAGTGATCACATAACTATACAATTAATTGTTTGTAATCAGCTGAAGAAAAGACTAGACACTTTCAACTACAAAAAGGAAGGAAGAAAGAAAGAAAGAAAGAAAGAAAGAAAGAAAGAAAGAAAGAAAGGAAAAAGCTACAGTCTTTGGATACAGTGAAACCTTGTCTCAAAATGCAAAACGAAAGAAGAAACAAAACTACTTCAAATATGTTCTGTCTTATAAATTTATGTAGAGTTGGTGATGGCATTTGAAATTTTAGAGCAGCATGTTTCTTTTTTATGTAAAGTTGAAATTTTTCGAAGCATTAAAGTCAATGCTAGCAGAGGCTTTTTAAAGTATCAATAGAGTAGTATTTGGCACTACTCACCATCACTCAGCTTTTGATAACTTACTTGTGATCCTTACATATTTGACGCTTCCAAATACAATTCAGAAACGTCAGTATACTTTCATCTCAGCAAC
Source organism: Cricetiscus sungorus (assembly GCA_030556225.1). NCBI lineage: Eukaryota > Metazoa > Chordata > Mammalia > Rodentia > Cricetidae > Cricetiscus > Cricetiscus sungorus. The sequence goes on along the minus strand of JANBXA010000731.1, from coordinate 7,960,191 downwards.
CAATACACTTTTGGATGTTGGCACCTAGACCACTTCTCTCTTCTTTTCCTCTGAATTTGATCTGTTGATCACAGAGGAGAGTTGATTGCTGATGTCCCATTTCCATCCCACTGATCTTAATGTCTATCCTTAGGCCAGGCTCTGTCTTTTACGATGTAGCTTTCTTGCAAATTTTGGATGTGGAACACTTTTTTTCCTCAGGTTTCAGTTTTCCTTTTCATGCCTGTTTGGCTGTTCTGGATTTTTTCCATTGTCATACAAATTTGAGGATTAGCTTGCCAATGTCTACAAATCAGCAGCTGGTACTTAACGGAAATGGGGTGTAGTAAGGGATCAGAATTAATCTGCATACACGTCTGAGGCTTATGCTATTCTTGCAACCTCACTATGTTCTCTAATCATAGAACCGGCTGTGAGGATAAAACGTGACTTACACAATACTGAACATCCAAGACATAGAGGCTGTGAATATGTCATCACTTATGACAGAAGAACTCTGGAGATGGTGATAAGTAAAATGATGCAATAGACAAGACTTCTGGATTGTGCACCACAAACAATAGGCTGTAGACATGAGAGAGAAGAGGGCAAGGGAGAGAGATTAAAAACTGAGCAGGGAGGTTGGGAGGCAAGAAATGTATTTTCTTTCAGAGTCTCTCAGAAGAAATGCAAACTGCAAATTGATTTCAGTTCTGGCTTCTAGAGTGGGGAAATATTAAATTTGCTGTGTTTTTAATATAATTTATTGTTACATGAGTCATGTAAATTGGATACAATAGTTCTTTCTCATCTCATTAGGCCCTCTCCAAATTCTTCCCATGATTTTTTGTGGATTTTATATAACAAAGCTTAATCATTTTTGTAAAAACATATTTCTAAGTCTGGTAAAGTTTTAGAATAGAAGATATTTTCTAAATTTTGTTTTTAGTTTTAATTTTCATCATGTCTATAATGTAAATACAAAAGACATTACCCAATTAACCTTATATCTTATGATTACAGACTTTCTTTGTATAATATTATGTCATCTATGAATAAGACAATGGTATTTATTTCATTTCTACCTAGAAAGGAAGGCTTTAAAAAAAACCTATTTCACAGTGTTGTGTCAGTAACTTGCTGCTATGTCTTATTTCGAATCTTGGTTATCATTTGTGGCGCAATTTGTAGCTGCAGAACCCGGCAAGAAAAATGTATGTTACAGGTCTCTGGCAATGCTTTATTCATGGCTACTTCCCAGGTCTTTTTTTCTTACTGGCCTGAACGACTCCCTGTCTCCCTACCATGATATACTGAGCCCAACAAAACTGTGTGCTAATAATAATAACTCTTCAAATTGTTTCTGTTGTTGTATTGTCTCAGCAGCATGGAACATAATGAATACATAGTCTAGAATTCCTCTCCAGAATGCAGTTTCTTATGTAATTGTCACTGACCTTTGTAGTTCTAAAGATGATTTTCAAGGAAAGAAATCATGGAAGACAAAGAGGGAATTTAAAAATAAATAAATTTCGTGGGGCAAAGAAAATGTTTCTGAGAGAGAGAGAGAGAGACAGAGATCTCTATCTCTAGAGATAGAGAGAGTACATTTCTGAAGAGTGAGCATGCCAGACTTCTGATGGATGAAGTTCTGAGGAGTCTTAACACCAACCCTGTGCATATAGCTGTGGGGTATCCCGGGACTTGGGAGGAGTTTTCTCAGCAAATAAGGACTAATTAAGGAATGAAGATGGTGATTTAGTAGAAAGTTCATTCATGAAACTGTAAGCATAACAAGATGTCAATGAATACCCTGGCAGTAATTAGGGGTATCAGACTCCCATGCAGAATACAGGGATCTTTACTAGCAAATACAGATAACTTTCTGCAGTACACAGCTAACCTCAATAGCAGTGTGTTGTGTAGTTGGTGAACAAGTACTGCCATAATATTGAGTTTAAAACTACATGCCAGTGTCCCCTGTCTCCTTCCATATCCATGTCCCAGTGTGGAGATTATAGATTAGTGGTCTATAACAGTTTGCTACTTCTTACTGTCAGATACAGATGGAGTATAGTGTCATGAAAGTCTCCTATAAGCAGGTAAATCTGTCTACAGGTCCTACATGTGTAAAGAGTGAGGCACTGGAACCTCTGATTTCAGGTCTATTAATTTCTGCTTCTTACATTTTGGAGCTCTGTTGTTATACGTGCATATATTAGTAATTATTATTTCTTATGGTATATCATTTTATTATAACAATGTGCAAATTTTTATATTTTCTGGTAATTTCTGTCCTAAAAGTTATTATGATATTAATATAGTCTCACCAGGTATTTTGTGAATACAGCAAAGGCAAAATGTTTCTTTTATATATATATTTAGTTCTACCTTTCAATCTAAATTGTATAGTCTATACATAGCACATAATAAAATATTTGATGAAGTCTCTAGTTGTTAACTTTATACTAGAGTTTTTTATTAACTTAGTTTATTTACTAATAAATTAAGACATATTCATTCTTTTACTATTTTTTCTTTATACTTTTGTTTTGATTTTTGAATATCCATCAGTTTAACATCTAAGTTGGTATTTTCTACTATATAATTTTAATTATTTAGCTTACTACACTTTTATAACGTCACCTGTGCATTGTAACTGCTTACCTTAATGCTTTTTTTTGGTTCAATATTAGCTTAATTTGAAAATCATAAAAAACTTCACACAGTAGGACCTTATTTTCTCCCTTTTTCTGATATTTTTATAAAATTGTAACTTTGTGCACTATAAGGCAAACAGTACAACTTTATAATCATTATTTTATGTTATTTTCCTTTAAAATAAGATGACAAAATAGATTCATATTACTTTTGTATTCGTGTCTGTAATTGCATTCACTTGTACTCTTTGCCTCGTGGGTTTGTTCCTGACAAAGGACTTTTCTTCCAGAGTAAAGAAGGATTCCCTTTAGTTTGTCTTTTAAAGCTGCTGCTAGCAACACACTTTCAAACTTTTTCGACAGAAGATTTATTTTTAATTTTATTCTTTTTGAAGCTATTTTTGATGTGTATAGAATTATTGGCTGGTAATATTTTCCTGTTAGCACTGTGAGTTTCTGCCTCTGAGCTTTTGGTGAGAGCTACTCATTGCTGAAAACTTGAGTTTTATGCTTCACTTTGTCCTTGATGTTTTTGACACCCTTTCTTTGTCATCAACATTTGCATCCAGGCACAAGTCTCTTTAGTAAAGTCCTACCTGGAGTTCTCTGGTATAAAGAAGAAAACCCATTTAACATTTGAAAGTCCAGCCATTATTACTTTAAACAATCATTCTCCTTGCTCACTCTTTTGTTAGTGTTCCTAAAATTTTTATTTAATTCCAACACATGCTAGTTATTTTTTTTGTAGCATGAGTGATAAAGCCCAGAGACAGATATTGGGGTTCAATCTGAAGACCAGAAAAACCAACGCAGCCAGCTAGTAGCTCTTACCTCTCCCAAGGCTGAAATGGGGATCCTGTCTTCCCTGTGACTAGAAACTGAATCTCTCCTGTCCTCAACATGGCTGGAGACTAACTCCTAGCTCCAATACCATGCTCCTGTCTTATGTACTTCTCTAGTGCTGGGAGTAAAGGCTTGAGCTTTATTTTTCTTTTAGACTGATTCACTCTCATGTTGACCTAGGTGGCCTTGAACTCCCAGAGATCCATCTGCCTCTGTCACCTGAGTCCTGGGATTAAAGGTGTTTACTACCACTGCCCAGCTTCTATGGCTGTAGCCAGTTTTGCATTCTGATCTTCAATAACATCATTAGATCATAAACAGCATATCACCACACTTTTTGTTGGTTAGTTTCTGAGTTCATTATCTCTTTGTATCATATCTCTATTTCTAGTTACATTGCTGTCTACAACTTCAAATCTGCTTTAATCCCTCCAGAAAATTTTTCATACCAATTAATTTACTTTTTAATTCTAAAATTTGTCATTAAAGATAACATATTGCTATTGCTCAGCTTTATTTTATGGATATTCATTTGATGAATATTCTGTTACTTTTCTTTAACATTTTAGTTATTTTTTCCTCTTGTTCTTTGTACATTTTTAAAAAAATTCATTGCAAAATGCAGCAAATCAAATGTCTGTACCTCCAAAGAGGAAGGCTTCTGCTATCTGATATTTTCCCTCATATATGGCTCTCATATCCTACTTGTTTAATTTTCTCAATTTGTTGTTGTTGAGATCTAAGCATTTAAGAAAATGTTTACACAACTCCTCTGCTTGTATTTCTTAATATGTTATCACTGTTGCAATTATTGGCGGTTTGCTTTTTTCAGTGATTTTTCTTAGTATAATTCTGTGAAATCTGCATTTCTTAATTTGTAGCTGCTAAAATATTTTTGTTATGGAATGTAAATTTGACAAAAAATTTACACAGAAGATTTGTTAAGCGATCCAGGCTTACCATGCTGGAGGTCAGTGCAGGTTGTTGTAGGCTTTCAGCATTCAGGTAGGCAGTTTGTTACTCTTCCTTGGTAGTTTTGTGTGCACCGAACCGCTAAGCCAGCTGCTTACAGATAAGAGATGAAGGTGTTTACAGGTCTCTACTGGACATGCATATAGGCCTTCACATTTACATGACATCCAAAGCCTCTATGAATATCTTAGTCACCAGTTTTTTCATGGATTTCTCTCTAGATTCATATTAGTGAATAGCCCAGGTAATGATTTGATGGATCTGTGTGATGATGAACAACTACCACTTTGAGACAAACACCTTGATGCAAAATTATTTGCATAAAGCAAGTAGTGAACTGAATCAAATGAAAACAGATGGAGAAGAAAGCTTTTCAGCAAACTACCAGACAGATAAAGTACCAACAGACCTGAAACTGGGATCTTGGGGGACAATGAAACCTAGTGTGTACTCAATTACCTGCCATTTCCCTGGTTAGCAAAGGGATTGATCACGAAAACATTGATTTTCAAGGCTTTGAAGCAATTGGTGAGGAAAGAAATGGGAGCAGAATAAGTTAAAAAAAAAAAATGATCTTCACAAGTAGCTGATCTTCTGCTACTGTTCCCCGATTACAGCTAACTGAACACCTTTACTTAGTGGTCAGAGTTGGGCAAAAGTTGATTCGTACAGTTTTGAGCTAGTCTTCTTGCCTTTCTATAAGACAGATTACCTTGTCTAGCTACTTCACCTCAAAAACCATTTCTCAATTTCCAAATACTTAGTAAAAGCATCCTGCCAAAAAAAGAAAATGGGTTGAAACGTAGGTGTGCTTGCTGGAACTGTTAATAACTCTAAATTGTAAATAAATAGGAACTTAGATTTATGCAAAATGTCTTAGAACATGGATGGACTTACTGTAACTATTTACAACTTGGAGTATTTTAATTTTAAAGACTGACAGATAACATTGAATTCATCTACCATGTACCATATGAGTTTGAAGATGATAAACATCATGAAATGAGTAAACCTATGCTGAATTTTAAATGCCATCACTTTGCAGTAAGGACAACTGACATCCCATCCATTCTATCTGAATGTTTAAAAAGGAATGTATTCCTATGAATGGTACTTAACATTTCATATTACTGAGAGTTTCACGCAGGAATTGGAACTGGTGAAAATCTCCATGCAAATGAATTCTGCTTCTCTAAGACCAAACAAACTCCTCAACTATATTTGGAGAGAGCAGTAGTTTACTAATTCAGATTCTTTTTGTACTTTTGTGATGATAATAGACCCTACAGATATTATAGCACATGAACAGTAGGAAATAATGGCAATAATTTTATCAAGTACAATAACTAAAGCAATTTTGTCTAAAAGAAGCACTGTCATTTTCTCAAGTTTCTTGCACAGTTTATAACAAATTTTATTCCCTGAATACTGAGGGTACACCATAGGATGCGATAATTTTAAAGTTTATTTTATTCTTGATAATGCAACCAACTCTGCAGGAAACAGCACATTTTGAATATAATAAACTATTAGAAAATATAAATGTGTTACTGGGAAAGGCTTAAATTCATGTGTGGTGTATATGGGGCTATCAGCTTTAGCTTAATTAAAAGTAACAGAGGTGGGGTAGTCTATAATAAAAGGACAAGAAATACTTATATCTATATCTATATCTATATCTATATCTATATATATATATATCACAGACAAGAGTTGAGCAGAGATAGCATGTCAATGTTTGAGAAATGCATGTATGTGTTTGGCACATTTCTACACAATTTCACTTCCTTTTACATAGATTCATATTTATCTTTGCTTGTTTGTTTTGTCCTGTGTCAAATTCACCTGTTGATGGCAGAAGCAGTTGCACACAAGCAAACTTGGAAGTCACAGTGTGTCCCTTTCTTAGCACACCCCCATCTGCTAGTGTTTCAAAGTGCCATGCCCCACCACAGGCTCCTGTGTTTGCATACTTGGCTGTGAGCTGGTGGCACTGCTTTGGAAGGTTCTAGGGCTTCTGAGTTAAAAGGTCCAACTGGAGTGAGTCACTGGATTTGGGCTTTGAGGCTCACAGACCTCCTGCTTTATCTTGCTTAGCTTTCTGGTTCACTCAGGTATATGCAAGCTCCTGTCACCAGGCTTTTCCTGCCATGATGAACTGCATTTCCTGAAGCCATGAGGCAACATGGCCCCTTCTGTCTTAAAGATCTCCTCATTGGGTACTTATTCACAGAGTTAAGCGAAAACCAACAGTCTGTGTCATCAGACTTTCACTGTCCTTCCAGTTAGTTCTGAAATAATCTCATGGAGACGGTTTATTAACTACGAAAGCTCAACAGATAGCTTAGGCTTGTTCTAACTAGTTCTTATAACTTAATTTAGCCAGTATTCTTATTAATCTATGTTCTATTATGGGACTTTTACCTAAATTCCATTTTGTATATCATTTTGTATGTATTCATTGCATGTCTGTCTGACTTCTCTGCCCATCCTCTTCTGTGCCTGGAAATCCTGGCTAGTTATTAGCCTTTTACCTTTTTTTTTATTAAACCAATAACAGTGACATATCTTCTCACAGTGTAAAGGAATATTTCACAACAAGATGGCTGCTTTAGACCAAACCTAAAACTGTAAAGTCTATCTAACTGGAAAGCCGTACATTTAAACAAACTAACTAACGTGACAGACTTTACCCCTCATAAAAAACCTATACAAGTCAGAAAGCCACATTAGTGCTATTAGAAACTTTCACAGAGCTGTGGACTGTGGCAGAAAAATCTTTTGGTACACAGTGAAGATGCCTTGATTTAATTGGTTTAATGAAGAGCTAACTAGCTAATAGCTAGGCAGTAAAAGGTTAGTTAGGGCAGGGGACAAAGACTGAGAGAATGCTGGGTAGAAGGATGAAGTTTCCAGTTAGGCACAGAGGAAGCTGAATGTACAGATGTGGCAACAAGCCATAAGCCACATAGCAGTACATAAATTAATAGAAATTGATTAATTTAAATTGTAAGGACTAGTTAGTAACAGGCTCAAGCAATTGTCAGAGTATTTTTTTTTAATAATACCTTTATTATTGGCTGGAAGAACAGAAAATTGGAGTTGGCTGGAAGGACAGAAAATTGTGCCTACAATGGACTTCGATGGATTGTGCCATTGCTTTCTCTTTTGAAATGGTGCTTTCTACATGATGAGTTGTATGGCATGAATGGTATTTTCATCATGGTGTCAGCTGTGGTAAGTTCTGGGAACCTGTTACTAAATGAGCAACACTAAATAATCTCAGCATGTTTGTAAAGGTGTGTGTGTGTGTGTGTGTGTGTGTGTGTGTGTGTGTGTGTGCACGTGTGGCAAATATAATTAAACACTAAGAGGCCATGATTGTGAGAAAGAGTAGGAGGGATACAGGAAACATTAAGAAGAGGGAGTTATGGGAAAACACTTGTGTATGAAGTTCCCCCCCAAAACAAATAATAAGGTGACTGTATACCCAGATTCATCTTGATGGCTCTGAACTAGTAAACACCACTCTAGGACCAGTTTGGGACTAATACTGCTCTAGAAAATTCCAGATTAGCTAGCTGAGATGGTGTATCTTATAACACTCTAGCCAGAGCTCCAGATAAGAACTTCAGACAAGCATCACCTACCATTCAGGGACTAGCTACAAATGTTACAGCTAGTTCTTTTGAGACTATACAGTTGCTTTATTTATTTTTTTTCTTACAGGATCCCTTAGAGTCACTGTTGCCCAATTACAGCAGAAAGTAATTCTAAGAAAACAATGAATGCCCCCTTTCCCTACTGTTGGCATTAAGGTTAAGGTTATTTCGTGTTTGTTTGTTTGTTTTTTGATCTTCTTCTCATGCTAAAAAAATAAAAAGATAATTATCACTTGCTTATAGTTGGTTTTAAGTTGTTTAGGTTTGTATATGGAAGGTGATGGTCAGGCTTTGGAATCTCTTTTAGAAAAGTTTAAGGGTAGGGATGGGAAGGGTATGGTTAATATGGGATATATGTAGATTAACTTATCTCCTTGTGAACTAATTTTAGCAACTATTAGCTAAACATATCTTACATTGTTAGATTCCAGTATGTTGACTGTGTGGGGTCTTCTTTCTGTTACGATGTTTTGCACACAAATATAAAACTCTGTTTATGTATGTATTTTGCACATTGATACAATTTAGGGTATTTTATCATGTTGTAGTTCTACCTCTAGTCGAGACATTTCAGTTCTATGTTAATGAGATTTATACACACACACACACACACACACACATATACACACACACGTACCTATATAGTTAGATTTTTGGAAGTGCCCATCATGCTCTCAGGAATAGTTCAGTGATGTCAGGAGCAATTGTGTCACAAATCAACAGAGTACTGATTATTAAAACATTTAAATACCATATTCTGCAGGTCTTTGACATCTTTTGAAGATCAAATATCTATGTCTGACTAGATATTTGATAGGTATAAGAAGCATGGGTAACTATAATCTATATCTCTCAGAAACATAATTGCTCAATGGCTAAAGCTTCGCAAAATAATTTAGCAAGGACAATTATACTTATACTTCCATGTATAAAAGATATAATTCTTTTATTTCTTTTTCATTGATATTTATTTAAAGATTAAAGTTATAAATTCTAGGCCTCTTAATTTCTGCATTATTTCATGTATGTGTTAATAAGTCCATCATATCTATCTGATACTTTTAATTTTTTTCTTACTGTTATTTTGGGAATGCTGTAAGGTGTTCCTTATACTCTAACATTTCCAGAGCCTCTCTTATACTCTATTATTCATAGTCTATGGCCACAATAATTTTTATATCTTATTTGTCTAAGAGTTGTATATATGATTATTTTAATGAGACATAAAATAGTTGCTATGCTGTTTAGAATTGATTACTATGGAGTACTGTATGCATGGTAAGAAAATAGAGAAATTATATTGAAACTTTTTATATTTTACCACTGTATCATACAAACTCTAATTAGAGAGATTTATTTGAGATACTGATCTTTTCTGTTTTGATAGTGACCTTTGTAGAAGTGTGTAACAGTAAAACTGCAAATATTTCAGTATTCTTGTTATCTAAGAGATGCAGAAAACCTTAAAATCTACAATGCTTCCTGTTAGATCTCACAGGTTTCTACACCTAGAACAGTGCAATTTTCTCTCCAGTTCCTTGGAATTTAAAATGCAAGTGGTAATTGCATGGTACTTGATGTCAAAGGCGGACAGATACACCTGCCAGTCAGCCTTTCTTTTCTTTATTAAACTTTAAGCAGAGAGAATTACTCAAAGTCTATTCTCTAATCAGTCTTGAGATATTTTTTGCCCAAGCATTAGGTTTGTAGGTAAAATTGCAGGTGCAGGCATTCTCTGGGTGTTTTGTTCCCCTTTGTAGCTTGTGATTATAGCTGCCCTTAGACTTTACTCAATCTTATTAGAATAGGTTAAATTATACTATCGAATAGCCTAACAATGAACTCATGGGCTTAGCACAATGGCACTATATCCTTTGACCCATTGCTAGTTTAAAATGGATTTCCAACAGAAGTTTCCTATTTCAAAACATCATTTTAGTTTGCCAGACTTCTAAGTCTTTTTCAATTCATAGATCATCTCCTAAACTTAGGATTCTGTTCCACATTTTAATTCTTAAATTACTATTGTATCCTACTTTAGCAATATACAAATATATTGCCTAAGTGATCCCAGAGATCTTTTCTGGTTTCATAATTTCAGAGAATCGTTTTACTGATTCTCTAGGCTTGTGGTGAGCCATTTTATTTTTATTTCACCTCCATTGTCTAAATTTCAGGTTATTGACTAAAGAATTTCCCAACTGCTATGTTTTCCTCCTCAGGTTAGTGCAGAAATTGTTTTCAACTATATTGAACTTTTGACTGGAATTTTGTTAGTGTAAAAAACTAGAGTACATAAAAAGCCACATTAGATTGAATAACCAAAGGTCATATCATAAGACCATTTATGGTGATTTGTTACACGATTCCATAAAACTGATTAACAGAAAAAGCGGTTAACAGTAAATTCTGATTATGAAAGGAGAAATCCAAGAGAATAATTAACACAATTTTCCAGACCATAGAATATCAAAATGTGTAATGACACTTGTAATATTATTTTTGAAGAAGTATTGACAAATTTTCATATCCAAAACTAATTTCTAGTTTTGTAGTCTATTGTCGGATACAACTAGACATTAGACACTATGTTACTGAAGGTATTCAAAGTTTTTCAAAAGTAAACTAAAATATAATTTAATTTTATTATATTAGGCAAAAAATCAAAAGGATATATTTTGAGTTGCATCTTTATATAATTTACGTATAAAACTTCATATTTGATTCCTTTACTTGGGAGCAAAATCTGCTCCCTGGTTATTTGTATTATGCTTGTCTATTAAGTTTCTAATGGAAAACTTAATGAAACTGTGTGCCTTTGTTCTCCTTTCTTCCTAGATCAACTTGGTTCTCAAGTTCTTGGTTACTACCATTTCTACCTACTCGTTTATTCCCTTGTTCATTATCATTAAACAAAGACTGGTTTGATAGCTATAGTATAGAAGGTAAATAATAACATACATATGAACATTCAGCAAGGTTTAGTCACTACTTTCAAGATGCTCTGGGGCGGGGGAGGCAGTGAGACAAAAAGAAAGTAAGGATACAGATGAAACACATTAAAACAAGTGTAAACACACAGGTGTATGTGTTTCCTGGAATGAATACACTGAGCAGAGCCTGGAGGACTTGTAAGATTTAGCTATGTAGACAGCAACAAGAGAAATTACTCAGAAGCACACGACATTTCACAAGCCATGCATTTGGGGAATATACATCCATTTGAGTACTCCTCACTCCAATCTTTTGAGTTACATGCATGGCTTCTAAAATTTACTTGGTCTTAGAAAGGATATAAAAGGAGAAAAATGAAACTCAGAAAAGTCAATACACGTGTAGTAGATAGAAGGGAATCATAAATGTCGAAGAAAGATGATTCCTAGAATAACAGTAGCAAAAAACAAGATACCTCTCCCCAACTTCAGTCTCTTTGTCTCTTGATAGGTACATACATGATAGACTAATAGATGATAGATTCATAAACTATAGAAATAGACTCATAGATATAAAATATATTAAATAGAAAAATAGCATCATTCTGTTGCTATGGATAGTATATGGCAGACTTTTACTAAAGGGCCAGAGTTTTTTGGTAAGATCACAGGATAAAAATATCTGACATGCCAAAATTTCATGGTAATTTTCTTTCATTTGGTTTGTAGTGGCTCCTGCTTTTATTTGGGTACTATCTGTAATTAAGAAACCTTAATAATTACATACATTTCTAAAGTCATTTTTATTTCATTCTTCATAGAGGATAGTTTTCTATACTGACTCAGTAAGGCAAATGTGTGTTACGACACCCACTATCCTCTACTTATTTCTTTTACTTTTGTAAAACGGAGGAGAAACAAAGCACAAAAGCCAAGGAGTAAGTGGTATTCATTTGTTTATTACAAAGAAATTTTAATTGTCCTTTTCCTGGTCAGGACACACATGGCAAGGATATCAGTGAGGGACAACTAGTGTTTTATGCCATGAAAATAGAAACAGTAGGAATAGAAATATCTTGTACTCAAGAAAAGACACAGAAGGCCAGAACAGATTGAATAGAGCACAAATAAATATGTGTGTGTATGCACTTTAGTAAAAGTATTTTTTTCCCTGTGAGAAATAGGCTAATTAATTCATGTCACTGGGGTTATTAGAAATCCACTAGAACAGATTTAATCTTTCCTAATTCTAAAGATAAAAGACATAATTAAATATATGTATTAGGAACATAAGGCACCAAAGAGATTGCAATACTTCGAACTATATTTTAATATTCGTAAAGCATGATAGCAGTATACCACATGAGTAAATGATTTATATGAATAAATAATAGGGGCTAAAGGAATGACTGTGTAGTTTGGAGTACAGTTTACTCTTGCAGATAACCTTTTTAAAATTCCCAGCACCCACATGATAGTTTACAACCATTTGACACACCAGTTCCAGAGGATGACATAATCTTCTTATGGCTTATATGTGTACCAGAAAGATGTGTTCTTTACACACACACACACACACACACACACACACACACACACACACACACAAACACACACACACACACGGGCTTGAACCCATGACCCTGGAATTAAGAGGTCCATGCTCTGCAAACTGAGCCAGGCAGGGCAGTAACTCTGGCAGAAGTGTCGAGTGCAGGTCCAGCCAGTGCCAGTATTCACAAAGCCTCAGGCATGCAGCCTTGTTTGTGAATCCATGCCTTTAAGTTGGATGCCAATATGTAACACAAGTTCTAATTGTCTTAATAATAAAAGCCCAGAGTCAGATATTAGGGGTAAGAGCTGAAAAATCAGAGAAGCAGAGCAGCAGCCACTAGAGCCCTCACCTCTATGAAATCCTCAGACTGAGACTGAGGAGAAAGCAAATTCTGTCTCATCCCATCCCAGACATCTCAGTTCCTGTCTGTCTGTGCACACATCTGATCTTCAGTCTTCAGGCAAGCGTTATTTGTAATACAAACAAGAATATATATATACACTCAAACACACAAAGCACATAAATCTTAATTTCAAACAGGAATAAGTAAAAAAAAGTACATAATTCAGGTGGATAAGTTAAGGGAAAACAATGGACAACACTTACAATGAAGAAAAATATTCAACATTTTGTCAAAACAAAAGTGAAACATTGAATTTTGTGGGCTGTTTCTCTTCCCAACAGATGAGGAAAAAATAAATAAAGAAAACAAAACAAAACCCTGAGAGCATGTGCTAATTGTTCTTCATTGTTCAATTTTTACACGTTAAAGCCTGTTCAAGGCTTGATTTCAGCTACGCTGTCATGTCGCTTCCAGCATTCATAGGCGCTCAGACATCTTCTAATAACCAAAATATTTTGAATTTAAAATATGTTTTATTTTAAACAAATCTATTACATATGTAATAGACTACAGTATAGTATAAATTTAACATATTTAGGCAATGGACAACCCAAAAATATGTATGACCCACTTCAATAAAGTTAAGACCTTCAAAATACACCTGTGGTTCACCAATGGAGGAAAATTGGCTTGATGTGTTTGGAGATCACTTCAACAATATTAAAGAAAAATTCAAAGTATTTTAGTTATATTCACTATATTCTGGCAAATCTATTAGCAGTCAGAGCAAAATATTTACATGTTCCAATAAATATTTCAATTTATTGTTTATGATAAGCCACTTAGTCAGACATTTTCCAGTATTATATACATCTATTTGGGGAGTGAAGAATGTATCCAAGCTATTAAATTGCAATCATTTAGTTTCTTGCCAAGCAATATGTGCTGCTCAGTATAAATTAAGAAATTATGACATTGATGTCCAGCACACTGCTGCCTTAATTATGAGCAGTTTGAATCTAAGCCACTCAGATTGTTAAGCATGAACTTGTCATAGTTTCTGGCTCAACTTTTATTTATTTATTTATTTATTTATTTCAGTGAATCACTAAGTTTTTGTATTAATAAAGAAAAAAAAAAGACATGAATTTTCACCCAAAATGACAATCAAATCAAAAATAAAACAATTATTTTGGTGGTGCTTCATAAAATTCTCCTTTTAAAGAATGATAAATGAAATTTTAAGTCATAGAAATTTCTCACAAAGAATGATCACAGGAACCTGAAAAATTTCAGAGAAATATCCAAAGAAAAAAAACAGTATATATTTTAATTGTCCAATTCGTGTTGTCCTGGTGAGTGTATCTATATTCATATCACCAACCAGATGCACAACATTAAATCATGTTTTCATGGAAAGGATTAGATTTTATAATACAAAGAACCTGTTATTTCTCTTATGGATTTCACACATAAATTCAATTTTCCTCAAAGAAACTGATTTCTTTGATCAATATATCTGGAAAGATAATTTCAAAATTGACAAGTCATCATGCTATTTACATAAAAATACTAGAAACAACATGAATTAAAATAGTATAATGATTATAAAATTGACTAAGTCACACGTTAACATGACAATAGAAGCAGATTAACAGTACAATTAGTAATTATGAGCAATTAATGTTAATCTTCAAATTTTCAAATTATTTTTATTTGCTTTATGAATTTTAAACATCCAAGAATTAGGTGAAGCTTTAAAATATGGTTTATGAAAATTGTTAAATATGCTCTTTAAGCTTTTATATGAGTTTTTTTTAAAAGATTGCAACATCTGTAGCTTTCTGTTTTTTATATAGCTCCAGCTATTTTCCATGTCAATACCAATGATAACCAGGCCAGAGTGTTGCTCGTCTCTGTGAGTGTATTGTATAACAAATTACTTAGAAGGGATCAGTAAATTGGATCTAGACCCAAGGCATTTCTCACAGCACATCTCCCTGTGTTTCTCAGATTCTTTCATGGAATGTCAGCAGCAGAATGATCAGACAGCTGGCTTAGCCTACAAGAAAAACTCCCCAAGTGATATTAACTGTTATTCCTAAAGTGAAAATATTTAATTTCTGGCTTTCCAGCTGGCTAAATTAATTCTAATCCAGCTGAAGTTTCTATGTGTAGTGTTATAAGTTCCTTTCAAGAGCGTTTAAACCTTTTCTGGAATATACCTACACTTCCAGTCACAGAGACTAACAGGAGAAAGGAACATAGGGCAGTTGATTCAATGTAACGGTGCATTTTCCGCTTAAAATTCTCCTGTCTGAAAAGCTGGCAAGACTGTCCATGGTGGTAAAAGCTATGTGGAGACATAGCTAGGTCACAAGACCCAGACTTGTTTCAGTGAATCTCTTCTTTTATGAGTTTGACACTTTTGTTGTTGTTGTTTTATTTTTTTTCTTATTTTACATATCAATCCTTTTCCCTCCCTCCCTCCTTCCCTTCCTCCCATTCCCCCCAACCACCTTCCCATCCCACCCCACCCCCCTCCACAGGGAGGGTGATGCCTTCCAGGGATCAACAAAATCTGTCAGGTCATTTGGAGTAGGGACTAGGCCCTCCCTCCTGCCTCTAGGCTAAGGGAGCATTCTTCCCATGAAGTCCTTTCATGCACCAGGGATACATCCTGGTTCCACTGTCAGAGGTCTCTTAGACTGCCCGGGCCTTCTAACTGAGATTGACATTTAAACCAGAGGACTTTGATCACAGTCAACTACTTTCACTGATAATGAATTTTATCCTAAACAACAAAGACAGACCAGCCCAAGGAGAGCTGGAACCTTGCCGCAGACTGCCTCAGACTGGAAATACAAGCCCTCCCCTAGGGCTCCAGCCTATGGACCTATTCCACACACTGCAGAGTTTCACTCTAGGGTTGCATGGCCAAACACCTTCAATTTTTCTTCCCTTTGCTCCCTCCTTTACCTCCCATTTCTTCTTAGTATAAAACTATGTTTTGTTATATTGTAGGAATATTGTACTTTTTGTTCTTGTTTCAATGTAAAATAATTTAAAACATCCATACAATTATGAGAGAAAGCAACCTGAACAGCACTGACCTTAACCACAGGGCTTTCAGATAGCTCAGGAGTCCTTTGTCCTGACATGGTATCATTGAAAATAACTTCACTACATAGGTGTGTGTGTGTGTGTGTGTGTGTGTGTGTGTGTGTGTTGTATGTGGTGTGTGTGTGTGTGTTATATGTGGTGTGTGTGTGTGTGTGTATGTGTGTGTGTGTGTGTGTGTGGTGCACATAGGTACATCTCTGTGTGTATTGTGCTGTTTGGAAGGAGAGTGAGACAGGGAACGAAGGAGAGAAGAACTTGAAAAAGAAGTGCAATAAAAATGGAAGGGTATATGACTTCTAATTTTGCATCTTTCCATATTATTTATGTAACAGCTAATCAGTAATGCCTTTCCCTATTTAAAACACATTATATATTTAAGCAGACAGGACTCTTTTATTGCCAGATTTTTTTTTTTCTTGTCATGGGGTGAGGATTTGATATGCATTATTTTGTTACATTTGTGGAGTTATTTAGAGTTTTAAAGTGTTGTCAGCAGGTTGTTCATAAAGACAACGAAATAGCTTACCCAGAGAATAACTTTGTGGGACTGTGACAACCACTCCTCTAAAGAGAGGCAACTGTATTTCAGTAAGATATTATTCGAGAGAGCTGTGAGTTCATGTAATTTCTTCATCGTCGGTTGTGACATCATTTCTTTTTTCCTTCTTTAAACCAGGTTTTCTATTAAACCCTACAAGTTTACAGGGCCCACCCTAATCAATAACTTGCTCCCCCTGGTGGTCTTGATCGTCTCACACCGTTGACCAAGCACATCACCTTGTTTTCTTAAGTTACTTGAAGATTTGGATTTTAGCATCACATTTCAGGAATTATGAGCAATGTATTGATGGGGTATGGTGTCTATTGATTTGGGAAGAACATCTCAGTGCCATCCATATTCCACAAATCTTTATACCATAACTCCTAAAACAAATATTTTTGTGTTGAGTCACCCTAAGGAAGTGTGATGAATTGCACTTTTAACACAAGCATCTATAGAGATAGGCCAATGTCAGGAATGTGGAGAGACAAGACTGACTGCCTCTTTGAGCAAACCTTTCCTGGGACCATAATGCTACTTCTCATTTCACAGAATATCGCTAGAGCATAAGCATTTTCTGTTGAAATTAGTGAGTGCTTCTGACAAAAACGCGATATACAGTGGGAAAAGAATTAGATTAAGCGAAGTAGCACTTACTGAATCGAGTCTTCCAAAGTAAGGTATAGCATTAAATATAGATGGCCATATTTCTAAAGATCATTAAAAATAAATGGTCTTTCCTGACTTGACATCACGTAAATACTTCAAATGGTTAATGGTGCCAGTGTGCAAGCTAAATTCTTAGTCAAAAGCTAAAAAAGTGTATTTATGTCAGGATCTCATCCTGACTTCCAACTTAAGAAATGTTCAGAGGGAGGAGGAGAGCTGTCTTCTGCTGAATAGATGAGTTCCCCAGTGTGGACTCATTTTTTTTTTTTTTTTTTTTTTTTTGAGGATAAGGCATTCAGAAAGAATTCTACAGTCTGTTTTCTTCCTCAGATGTCTTATCAGGAAGACTTTGCATTTCTTAAGTCTGCTTATCTGTCAGAGTCCAGTGAAAAGACAATTCACTCCAGTATGCTTCAAAAGGGCTACTGACTATTAATGGTAATGAATTTAAAAAAGAAAAAGAAAAGGAAAGAAAATGACTTGACCATTTACAGCTGAAATACAAGAAACTTCAGAATGTTTGCTGAGCTTAAAAGATTGTTTATATGACAGTATTTTAAAGTTTGGAAGAATATTTCCTTCAACAACATTCAGCAAGGACTTATGGTACTCATTGTAGGTTTATCCTGCCAATGTTAGCTGTTTATAGACTGTGAGATACTGTAACCGCAGAGGTAATAGCCAGCAACTTCTATGTATTAAGAACACTCTAGAAAAGTCACGTGACACTTTTGTAAGACCCAGACATTGATGAAGCTTCTCCTGTATTAATTTTAAGATAATAGGAAATAAGGACAGGGGTTAAACCTTTTTCTTTTTATGCTAGACCTAATCTTAATAGGGAGCCATATGGTCCCTGTAATGGCCTCTGCTCCCTTCAGCATGAGGCTCTGGTGTTCATGGTTCTCCTGAGCAAATTAAAACTTGACATTTTCTATCTCAGTAATTAAAATGTAAATGAAAGGATATATTTTGTTTTTGCAAATATATTATACTGTTTAATTAATTGAACAATTACCTAGACCTAAGTTTGTACAAAAAAAAAAAAAAAAGATAAGATAAACTTATGGCAGCAGAGGAATTCTGAGCCTGTGCTCCACATAATGGATAAGAACCTTTATCTCCATTCTAAAGCAAAGGAAAGAAACTCCAGAGTGTAAATCAGGATTATTAGGTGTAATCTCTAAAGTGATGGTAAGTAGAAAAAGATTGACCAGTTTTCTTTGAAGTGAACTTTCATTTTTTTCTCATTTTGCTTCTGACTTGGAAATGCCTGGTTGAAATACTTGGTTGTGAATGCAGAGATTCATGGTTACAAGGGTGCTGAGATAAGTGACAGCTGAGTGTGCAGTCCCAAACAAGACATCCCCATCCTCTCCAAGGCTCGGGGAGCACTGGGGAAGAGGGCACAGTCGATGTGCCCTGTAGAAGTGGAAAGATAAAGAGAAACTCAATGACCTGAAGATCTTCAGATGATACAGGAGCAGCAATCATTAAATCACAGCACCTGCGGCTGCTATCTTAGGGATTTCTATTTGTGTAATCAAAGACTTCGACCAAAAGCAACTTAGGGAAGAAAGGGTTCATTTGATTACTAATCCGCATCACAGTCCATCTTCAAAGTAAGTCAGGACAAGGGCTTAATTCAGGAACCTAGAAGTGGGAACTGAAGCAGAATCCATGGAGAAGTGCTGCTCGGTGACTTGTTTCCCATGATTCCTTCAGCCTGCATTCTTGTATACCCCAGGACCACCTTTCCTGGGATGGCACCTCCCACAGTAGACTGGGACCTCCCTCATGAGTCACTCATGTTGGTCAACATGATAGAGACATTTTCTGAATTTATAGCCTCTATTCCTAAACTAAGACCATAGTTTATATCAAGTTCACAAAATAAAGAAAGAAAAAAAAGAAAAAAAAGGAAAGAAAGGAAGGAAGGAAGAATGAAAAACAGCCAGGACACATGCACAGGACCATCACAAGAATGAGTAGATAAACTGCCAGGTTGGATGGAGGAAAGGCTCTGAGGTCTGCATTCCTCACTGGTGAATTATTTTCTACTGATAGATTAAGACAGAGGAGGGGTAATTGCTTCCAGCTGTGTACTCACAAGTGCCTGTACTAGACTCCAGAAGACAGCTCAATTTAACAGCCAACCAGATGGGTCTGGCTAGACTAAGGAGGTTAGGAAAGAAACCAAAAGTCATGAATCTGGGAGACTGACTGATAAGGAGGCGGGAGCTTGGTAAGGATGAGAGCGAGGTAAGAAGTAGTAGGGGTAGAGTGGTCAGAATGTATTATACACATCTATGAAACCGTCAAAGAACACAATTTATCAACAGGAGGCACTGAGCTTTGAGATGACATGGATAATGAAAATGAGTACGTTCATGGAAACCACAAATTGTGTGCAATATTGTCATCTGTCCACTGGGTAATTAACTGGGAGCCTCCTTCCACGCTGAGGGCACCTGTGACACCCCAGACACAGAGGAAAGGTGGACCAAGCTAAGCAGGGAAAGCACTTCAGAGATGGCCTTGCATAAAACTCGACGCTACTGCACAAGGACACCGTTCTAAAGGAGATGATGGGGGAGAGGAAACCACAGTATGTATTATCCACACTGAAAAGGCAAATAATGCTCTGTAAGTAGGTTTTTTTTTTTCTCTCCCTCAAGGAAGCTTTTTCTAATTTTCGCCACTTAATCATAGCTGAACCTCTTACACATACAAAATACAATGTCACACTTAACTTTTCGCCGTTAGAAAGATGGATTCTGTGTAGGTGGTGAGTACAGAGAAGATAAAGAAACAATTACATGATGTTTATGGCATGGGATATAAACTATCCCTAGCTAACACTGATCAAATAGAGTAATTATTATAGAAAGGAGACATATAACACTAAATTTAAAATAAGGCAAAAAAGATAATTAATTTGACAATCTCATCATAGGTACCTGGAAAATAAAACTGTTTTCATATTATAAATTAGGCTGTTAGACATTGGAGAGTAGGATTTGGACAGCATCTGCAGTGTGATATAGCACCACAGAACATCTCTTTAAATACATTGAATTGATGCAGTTAAATAATGCTTTAACAGCCTTATGTGGTTTTGGTTTGTTTTATTTTGCTTTGTTTTTGCCAATTTAAATTCAGTCCTATAAAGCAGAATTGGAGACTATACTGAGAGTGAAGATGGAGGAGACATTTTTCCTCAGATCTCAGAAGATATTTGTTTTTTTGGTACAAGTACCTTCACTGGGCTTTTAGGCCAGTTTTCTCAGGAGAAAACAAGGACTAGAGGTTTTACTCTTCTTTAGGTGTATACATTTTTCTTTCTCTTGTGCTATTTTTGAAAATTCAAATATCAAATTTCTGAAGCCTTTGTCCTTCAACTTGTTCATAGATATTTGAAAATGTTTGCCTCATGAATTGTGTGTGCCTTTGCTTGTAAAATAGCAAATGAGCTATTCAGAGACACTGCTTTTCTTTGTCCTTGTGCATTCTTCAGTGCTGTTATCTGTTTTATACACACAGGTACACAGGAACCCTTTAATGAGTTACTCTTTGGAAAAACTTCCTCCTGAGCCTTTCTAGCCGTCAGCAAGCTGGAGTCTTTGCTCTCCATTATGTGATTAGCTTTCTGTCTTTGCAAGCATTCCTAAAGCCTAGCTTTGAAGCTTTGGTTTTATCATTTACCATCTGGTTTACCTCCCTCATTTTAATCACATGATTCCAGAAAGAATTAGCAGTGGGGTGTGCAAACCAGGTCAAATGCCTTGCCTTGTGACATAAGAGCAATGACCCTGATGATCTAGAAAACTGTACCCTATCATCTATTATGGGGACATGAACTCATAACCCTAAATCGGAGCATGTTTAAATCATAGGAAAGCCAATGATTGTGCCCCTGAGACCAGCTTTTACCCTTTTTATCCGCAGGTGTGGTTAAGCCCATTAGAGAAGCTACTGGGTGCATGGTTGCAAGGAGAAATTCTACCAGCCAGGGAGCAAGCAGCGATTCCTTTGGGAGAGATAGGGGCAGTCTACAGAGCCGCCTGGCTTCGCACTCATTAACTTTCCCCTTTGTTAGAGTTTGTTTCGCTGTCTCTAAAACCTTCCTTCAGCCCTCCTCAGGGGAGAGTCCTTGTTTACTGTTTGTTCAGTTTTAAAGAAGTCAGCTTTCCCTGGCAGCCATCTCAACAGGGAATCAGGAGCCAATGCAATGAGCCGTTGGTCTGGAGTAGTTCAGTGTTCTCTTACTCTGACTGTGGGACTCTTACCTTTCCTGTCCTGCACATGACGCCACAGTTCCCAAGAAAGATGAGCGTGCTAGGAGCTGAATTCTTTCCCCCTTCAAGGAACTTTTTTTTTTTCTGCCACCTACCATTCCAAACTTTCAATTTGTTTGTTACTAGTGCAATTGTAATTGTAGCCCCATAAACCTTAGCCCTCCTCTCTCTCCCTTTCCTCAATCCATGAGCAGCTTTCCTGCCTCAACTACCAAGGTCCATGAGTATGGCTCCCTCCAGGCTTCACAACATCTACAGCTTTTCCTCCCTAAATCTTCCCTTAGGTCACAGAAAATAACTCCAGACTAACTTGTAAAATTCTCCCCTCTACTCCTACACCACAGGTACTTAAGGGAGGTTAGGTACTTAAGGGAGAATGAAGATAATTCCACTCTGTGGCTACACCGCAAATTGCCAACCTTAAATACTTGTGTGATTACAAGTCTCAGCTACTGTAGACATTTGTGGGAGCCTCAAATCCAGCTACAAGTACGTAGGGTTTCCATGCATGTTTCAGTCAAAGCACAATATGTCATAAGAAAAATAACCTGAGTTTTCAGCTCCCAGAGTTTTCAAAATCTTGATATTCTTGTGTATACTGCTGCCAGAAGCAGACAAATATGATTAGCCACCTACAAACTCACTGAGCTTCCAAGACTGCCACACTCCTGAGACAAAACAATACCAATTATACTGCCATTTCTTTTTATTTCTCTAATGTCCATGATTCCTGAGATTCATCAATGCTGTTTGGTGAAGCTTTGTCCTTCCTATTGCTGCATTTCACTGTTCATCTATTGTATTATTGATGGAAATTTGGCAAGCTTCTGATTTGGAAGTATTTAAAAATGAACTGTTGTAAAAATTTAAGACAGGTCTTGCTGGGCCTTTCTGATTGATGTATACTTGATAGCAAAATTACTATATGTCAATTTGTAATAGTTATATCATAACATAAGCATAGAAACTGTGGGTGATTCATGACTAAACAGTGGCAAAACACTTCCTGAATTGAGTGCACTAATGATACAGTTTGACACACACTTTGCCCCACTGCAAAGCTGTATCTGAGCCTGCATAATTTTCTTTCTCTTTTCTTTTCTTTTGCTTCTTATTTAATTTTTCTTTCTTTTCCTTTTGACAGGGTCTTATGTATCTCAGGCTGTCCCAGAACTCACTATGTATTAGCACAGACTGTGGCTGGCTGCTACAAAGAAAGGGTTCTGTCTGGAGATGATGGCATAGCATTACCTTTTCTTCTTCCTTTGAATTAACAAATACCCTGAATCTTCACATTTCCTTGATGATTGTACTTATTTTTCATAAAGACTGGCTAGATGGGTGTCATCTTTTTTGATATGTGTGTACTGAAGACCTTTCTTCTATTTCTATATAGCTATATTCATAGTGGAACTTCTCCACATAAACTGAAATATATATTTCAGGGTTAGAAATATATATTTCTCACATTTTCT
This sequence comes from Cricetiscus sungorus, assembly GCA_030556225.1. Taxonomy (NCBI): domain Eukaryota; kingdom Metazoa; phylum Chordata; class Mammalia; order Rodentia; family Cricetidae; genus Cricetiscus; species Cricetiscus sungorus. The sequence continues at coordinate 7,937,138 of JANBXA010000731.1, read as the reverse complement.
GTCACATTTTGATGAAACTGAATCCTAATGTAGTCCAATATTTAATTTTAAGTGATTTCCTATCATAAGATAGGAAATAGTGCTTTCTTTAATGCTATGAGTAACTATTGCATGCTGTATTTAATAGAGAAACTTTCTCTTTCAATTATATCTCCATTCTACCTAATAGTTGACTTTGTGTAAGTTTTTCACATATATGCAATACATTTCCAATTTAATAAAAATCAGCTTGTCCCCCACTATGCATTAGTGTTGTTTTTGTCATTCATCAGGTGATTACAATACATGTATATCTACTTAAACCATCCAGTCTACTACACATTACCACAAGATCAATTTTTTTTTACCCAAAGAGTCCACCACTTTACCTGTTTCTTCATCACAGACATAAACATTTGCATGTATATATATATATATATATATATCCACTAAAAAAAGGTTCTATTAAATATTTATTGTCTTCAATACTGCATTAATGATTGTGACAAGGAAATTGATTCCATGAAATCACCTTCCTGTGAAATAAAACAATCAAGAATCAGCAGACAAACAAATCTGATAAGTATGGATTATGTCAAGTGCTACAAATGATATAAGTAAGTGGCAACAGTGCTTCAAGGCTTGTGAGTTTCTTTATAGTGAGTAGGTGATAAAATTGAAATCAAATTTATCAGGAAGATAGAAAACCATTCGAGAAGCTGGGAATATCATCACAAGCAGAGAAGGAAAAAAAAAAGTACAAAAGTCCAGCTGAAAGAAAAACCAGACGGGATATTTAAAAAATGCATAGCTGACTGATGGTCAGAAACAAAGAGGGAATTATTGCATAACTTCTGATATGAGATGAAAAAGCCAAATGGTTCAACTCATACAAAGACTATTGGCCAAGTTAGTTTTTAAATATATGTTCGCAAGACGAATCCAAAATGTCTGAAATTTGTCTGAAAGAAGAATTGGTTCTAATTAGTTACTCTTTTATTTGACAATGACACACAAAAAAAGGTATTTGTGGAGAAGAGGAAAAGATTTGCACCCCCATTGAGAGAGTGACATTCCCCATGGGACTCCAGTCATACTAGTAAGGCTCCATCTCAGCATCACTGTCTCTTTTTGTGTATCAAATACTTTTCATGAAATATATACTAAGATGCATCAGCAGTAATACAAGCAATATATGTGGGTGGCACACATTGGATGAGTGATGTTCACCCAGAAGCTATCATATTCAGCCTCTACTCTGAGGGTGTTACTGAGGGATACATGGTAGAGGAATGGATGCATGGAGCGTGCTTTTAAAATTTCTTGGTGAGTTGGTAGGTTTATTATGACAGTGCATGTAGTTGGCCATTTTTCGAGTTTCTTTGTTTTTTAAATAATCAGTTTTTTTTGGGGGGGGTGCCATACAGCTCGTACATAAATACAAGAAGGCTTACACATTCTTAAGAATGTCTGGCAGATTTTCTTAAATAATTCTATCTACCTTTTGTCTCTGGGATTTTACTTTTTTCTCTTCTATATAGCTTTCTGTACTTCTACTCCGTGCCCAGCTGTGTGGCTGGGTTGCTGGCTGCAGCCCTATTTGCTTCCTCTTCTTGCTCCTCCTTGCTCTACAGTTTCTATTTTTCCACTTTACTGGCGGTTCCACCATCCCTCTCCTGCCAACCTATTGGCCATTTAGAATTTTATTAGAACAATCAGGTATTTTAGGCAGGCAAAATGGCACAGCTTCACAGAGTTGAACAAATACAACACATCCTTAACTCATTAAACAGCATAAATGAATGTTACACATTATCAACTAATATTCCACAACAAGTGCTTCTGAGGGATTTAGGTAAAGGACGAGCTTTCAAATCTGACTTAAAACATCAAAGATAGGAAAAAAATCCAAACAGAATTGCAAAGATGGCCATTTGCCTCCTTATTATTTTGGTAGAGGAGAAAGAATTTCTACCACTGTATATGGAATCTGAATCTTCCCTTTCTTGTTTGGATCACATTCTTTTGTATTTCTGCTTCTACTTAGCCTCACTGGCATCTGGCATCTGGCATCTTCCGTGTTCCCTCATTGCCTGTTTTTGTGCTTCTTCTTAGTAGGCTTAATGCCTCCCACTATACTAACTACTGGAAAACCCAAGTCATATTGTTAGGTAGCAACTATGATGCTTCAGGTTCATAATGCCAGTGCTGTGGATTCCGGAGATTCTAGCAGAGAATTGGCTTAGTCTAAATTGTAATGAAATCACCTGTTTGTAGTCCCACAGGCTCTGCTTCTTTACTATGTAAGATGTTAAAATACAAATGATGGGATAGATGAATGCATCTCTCTGTCTAACCCAGATCCAAAGTAAAGCCTGGAATATAATTCTAGAGGTGCCGTTATGAAATGATTTCCAGCATCCAGGGTAGCTCTAGTCAGAAAGTTTTAGCAGAAACTTTCCACCTTTTGAAGTGGGCTGTCATACTTTGTCCTTAGTAAAGCCTTCCAGGAAGTGATTGCCTGGAGACCCCATGTAGCATCATCATACTTAATCATCCCAAGTTGCTTTCTACAGTGGCTTGAAAATCTTCATTCACTTTAGATTGTTGGCTGTTAGTAAATCATTGCCAAACATGGTTTCCCGTATCTTTCCTTTTGTTAACCATAAACCTGACCAAGTGTATACACACTAATCGTATATTCACCCCTTAACCAGTGGTCATCAGCGTATTTTATGAATGTGCATGTTTGTAACAATAACATATATTAAAATAAATAAATTCAGCACAAGAAATTTGTTCCAGATGAAAATACTACATGCTTCCCATTTGTAAAAACATTATGTGTATGAATGCCTATACTACCATTGTCAATATTTCAATTTCTGATATATATATATATATATATATAAAATGATATTTATTCTATCAACGTACCATATAATATTTTACATTCAATGGTTAAATATCCTTTCTATCAGACTTGATTAGATCATCATTAATTTTTCCTTAAAATGTTACTGAAAAATAAATAAATAAAAAGTCTCTAACCAGGAACAGAAACTCCAATTGTACCTCTATTGTACCTCCGCTTGAGAGACAGGGAATAGGATTGTTGCTTTCTATCTTCACTCCAAGGTCATTCTGCATGACCAGTTTTGGTAATTTTTTTAATGTGAGAATGTTTGGTGTAGTTAGAAGTAGATTACATGCACAGGCTTTGGAGATGCATGCCTTTTATCTACATCCAGGAGGATGAGGCAAGCGGGTCTCCAGAAGTTCAAAGCCACCATGGGCTGTGAAGTGCATTACAAATTAGCCTGGCTACAAAGTAAGGTCCTGTTTAAAATAAGCGGAAGCAAGTCACCATAAGGGTAAACAATATAATCGCTACTGCCACCCAGTGAGGCGCATAGACTATACATCAGAGGGAAATTCTGAAAGACAGCACCGCACTGCTGTTGTGCCACCATCCCTCATCCCATACGTGATGGATTATTTGTGAAAGAGGACATGCCTCATAATAAACTAGTGAAGCACCCAATACCAATCTACATCCTCCTCTACCATGCTTGTGTCTGTGTGTGCAGGTGTGCTCATGTTCATGTGTCTGCACATTTATGTGGTGGTCAGAGGGACAACGTCCAGTGTTTGGTATTTTTATTTATTTATTTATTTATTGTTAGTTTAGACAAGGTTCCCTCACTAGTCTAGAACTTACCCAGCACGTAATTTCTTGCTGCCTGGCCAGCAAACCCCAGGATCAGCCCGTGTCTCTGCTCCATAATGTGAGAATTAGAAGCATGCCACCCCACAAGCAGCAGAGTAAAACTTCAGGTATTGATGATTAAAAGGCAACTACTTTACCAAAAGTTTCATTTCCTCAGCACCCTACTGACATTAACGTCAGCAAAGCTTATTCTTTATTTCCTTTTTCAAGAAATGAATAGACATCATTGCTAATATTTTCATCCCACATTGAAACACAATGCCTTTTTTATCTCATAGTGTACATGACCCAGAGATAAAACCACTCATTTAGAAAATAGACAGTTGAGGTAGTCTGATTCCCATTTTCCTGAGAAACTGTCATAGTGATTTCCAGAGTGGCTGTACATGAGCCTTCATGCAGTAGCTGATAGAAGTAGAAGCAGAGATTCATACCCGAACACTGAGCCGACTCCTGGAATCCAGTTGTAGAGAGGAAGGAGTGATGAACAAAGGGATCAAACCATGCTGGGGAAACCACAGAAACAGCTGACCTGAGCAAGTGGGAGCTCAGGCACCCAAGTCTGACAGCTGGGGAATGTGAGTAAGACGGAACCCTCTGAATGTGGGTGTCAGTGGGCCTGGGCAGTCTATGTGGCCACTGGCAGTAGAACCAGTATTATCTCTAGTGCACAAATGGGCTTTGCGAGCCCATTCCCTATGGAGGGATACTCTCTCAGCCTAGATACAAGGGGAAGAACCTCGGTCCTGCCCCAAATGATGTGACAGACTTTGATGATCCCCCATGGGAGGCCTCACCCTCCCTGAGGAGTAAATTGGGGTGGGATGGGGGTGGTGGTCAGGAGAATGGGAGGACAGGAGAGAGAGGGAACTGGGACTGCTATGTAAAATAAGTTAGTTTAAATTTAAATAAAAATTAATTTGAAAAAAGGAGAACTGATACAAAAAAAAAAAAAAAAAACAGTGGATGCTTAGGCAACCAAGCCTTTTTATGTCCTTCTTACATTTCAGCAGAGTAGGCAAGATCACCCCTCATTCTAACATCACCCACCACTTTTTAAACCTAATTATAGAAATTAAGTCTCTTCTTGTTCTTTGTATATTTAGTGACACCTCATTAAGGCCTTCTTCAATTCTACAACACATTTTATATTTTAAAAACACAATTCAAAATTTTATTTTATTTCACGATAGACCCTAATTGGTTCATTAAATAAATGGACAGTTATTTAACTTCAGAAAAATAGCAGACATTAGTATACAAATGTTATTGACATTTTAGAACAATTCAGGCCTCAAGCTAGGTTATTTTATGGACAGTTACCTGATGGTCTCACTACAGCAATCTATCTATATGCTCAAGAGATGCAATGATCATTGTTTTACTACCATTATCTAAAGGAATAAAATATGAATACCAGTTTATACATTCCTGCCCTCTAAGAACATTAATATTTAAACATTATTAAATATTTAGTAGTTTAATTTCTTAGCTAGATATTTTAAAAAGTCACCGATTCTTGGGCATGCAGAGCATTGAATAGACAATGGCTGAGAAGGAATCGTCTAAAAGCAGGGAAAAATAATCTGAAATTAATCACTCCAGTTCTGCAATAATATCACATATAAATGAAATGTAGTTAATTTAATTTAATTTCTGAGTGTCTGCTTAATTTTAGAACAGGCTAGTGGATCCTGGAGAAAATTGTCAAGCTGTCTAAAAGACTAACAAAGGAAAGGTGATATCAAGCTCTAAGATACAAATGAGTAGCAATAAACATGAAAGTTAAGGGAAAAGGAAATTCCATCAGCAAGGTCAAAGGAGACACACTGCAATTTCGTCTCAGTGATGAAAAGTTCCAGGTTTCAAAACTGAGACAGTGATAAATAGTCATCTCTGTTATCCCAATTATCACTTAATATTTTAATTTATAAATATTGAAAATGTATCCTTTTAAGAAATGTAACTTCAATTAACATATAGTAAATATTTATTACATAAATATGGGTGAGTGAATGAAAAACTAATGCATGATTTTGTGACACACCTTTACACCTGTGTCATTTCTTTTTTTGTGGTTTAAATTATACTAGATACAAATTTTTAGAAGTTGAGGTTTTTAATGTATTAATTTTAAACCAGACATAATTTTTATGTGTTGAATCCTGAAAATTTTCATTTTAATATTTATTCATTATGATTAGTACTACAATTATAACAATGGTTGAGTTAATTTCATAAGAATAATATGTATCCTCATCATTTTCTGCGACTTTCTTTCTTCTCTGAGCACCGGGGCTATGGTCACCGGCTTCAAGCCAGTTCCCTGGCGCCATGGCTCTGAAATGGCATTTTGCGCTCCTGCCCCAGTCCAAGAAACCCAAATCCATTCCTGCCGCGAAGCTGGAGGACAAGTCGCCCTCCCTCGGCCAGCTGAAGAGAGAAAAAGGACAGCAAGAAGCAACTGAACACATTAAAACACCACAAAATGAAATAGACAGACTTAATGAACAAGCAAGTGAGGACATTTTGAAAATAGAACAAAAATATAACAAACTCCACCAGCCATTTTTTCAGACGACATCAGAATTGATTGCCAAAATTCCAAATTGGGGGCAACAACATTTGTCAACCATCCACAAGTGTCTTCAATATCGTGTAATAATAATAAGGATCCGGAAAAACAGATGGGCTGAATAGATGTTTATTTAGGCAGAAATAACTTACAACAGCAACAGATCAAGGCCACAAGGTTTCCTTCCCAAGGATGCCTCCAGGCGCTCTCTGTCTCCATCCAGCAAGCAAGAGAGCCCTCAGGGACCCCTCCCTCAGACCTAGTTCCCCCAGTTCTCACCCCACCTGTCCCCACCCCCAATGGGAGTGGTCAGTGCAACAGGTGCAGACTGAGTGAATACCTCACTGCACTGCTCTGCTTGGAGAGGAAGACGAAGAGGCCCTGCATTACTTGACCAGAGTTGGAGTGACAGAATTTGAAGACATAAAATCAGGTTACAGAATAGATTTTTATCTTGATGAAAATCCTTACTTTGTAATAGCAAGAACCTGGAAGCCACCTAGATGCCCCTCAACTGAAGAATGGATAAAGAAGATGTGGCACATCTACACAATGGAATACTACTCTGCAGAATAATTAACGGAATCTTGACATTCACAGGCAAGTGGATGGAACTTGAAGAAACCATCCTGAATGAGGTAACCCAGTCACAAAAAGAGGAACAGGGTATGTACTCGCTCATATATGGATTTTAGACCTAGAGTAAAGGATCACTAGCCTATAATTCACACAGCCAGAAGAACTAGGATACAAGGAGGAGTCTAAGAGATTCATACATGGTCCCTCACAAAAGGGGGAAGGGACAAGTCCCCCAGAGCACATGGGAAGTAGGGGGGCAGTGAATGGAGAAAGAAGTAGGAGAAAGAGAAGGGGAGGAGAGGAAAACACGTGTGACTAGGAAGACTGAATCAGGGTAGGAATAGAAGAGAGAGAAAGAGAGAAAGAGAGAGAGAGAGAGAGAGAGAGAGAGAGAGAGAGAGAGAGAGAGAGAGAGAGAGAGAGAGAGAGAGGACAAGACCTGATTGCAGAAACAAAGACAGCTGACCTGAACAAGGAGGAGCTAATGGGTCCCCAGACTGATAGCTGGGAATCCTGCATGGGACTGACTCAGACCCCCTGAATATGGGTCTCAGCTAGAAGGACTGAGCAGTCTGGGGGACCTCAGACAGTAGAAATAGGATGTACAATTGGTTCACAAAAGGACCTTGTGGACACATCCCCATGGAGGGATACCCCCTTAACATAGAGACAGGAGAGAAGTCCTAGTCCCTACTTCAAACGACTTGACAGATTTTCATGACCCAACCTGGATAGCATAGCCCTACATGTGGAATGGGGGTGAGGGGATGGAAGGGGAAGGTGGCCAGGGTGCATGTCACAAGGGAAAGTGGGTAAGACAGGGGTAGAGAGGGAGAGAGGGAAGGAGGGAGGAGAGGGGAGAGGGAACTGGGATCGACATCTAAAATTTTTAAATTATATTATTAATAAAAAAAAGAAAGAAAATACATTCTCTTGGAAGAATTTTATCTGAACGAGAGTGGTGATCCATCCATCGTCAAAGTCTACTGAAATCAAATGGAAATCTGGGAAGGATTTGACAAAACGTTTAAGTAAAACGTAGAATAAGGCCAGCAGAAAGAACGAAGAGCCAGAGCAGCTTTACTGACCATTCTGATGCAGGTGCAGATGAGTTAGGAGAGGTCATCAAAGACGATGCTTGGCCAAACCCCTTGCAGTACTATTTGGTTCCTGATATGGATGATAAGAAAAGAGAGGCAGAGGATGAGGATGAGGAGAGGATGATGATGATGATGATGATGATGATGAAGGGGATGAAGACGAAGGTGAAAAAGATGAAGATGATGAGAGGAGGAGAAAGGTGAGGATGACTAGCACAAGAGACTGATGGATTCCAACCCTCTTTTTAAAATTTTCATCTAGTTTTAGTTTTCTCCAGTCCATGGGAGCAGGTCGCATTCATTTCCCTCCCCTCCCCAATCCCTCTTGTGCTCAGTTGCCCCGTTTGTGAGGTCTCTTCTCAACATCATGGTTCTCAACTTATTTGGGGAGAAATACATTGAGCAAAATACAACGAAAAAAGAATCTCCACTCTTCTCTTTTATTCTAAATTTCATTTTTTATCCTTGTCTTAAATGTGCTCTGTGGGGAAAAAAAGCAAAGCCCTCTGGCTCCCTGGCTCTGCTGGAGGCTGGGGGCGGGTGCTGGGCCCCTGTGTAGTAGTTCATGGAATTCTAGCTTTTTTCCTTTCTCTGTATATTGGGCTCAGAGATTACACTGTGTCTCTATGTGAATACAGATAGTTAGCATTTACTAACATGTATCTGCCTACTTATTTAATAAAAACAGAAAAAAAGGGGCTATAGAAGGTTGGCAAGGGTGGGTTTGAGGAGTCTGGGGGCGTGGATAAGTGGGCATTGTGACAACATGGCTTCTCCTTTGGAATGTTTGATTGTGAGGTTTAACAGAATCCTTGCAGTTCAAGGTGACACTTTTAAAATAAAATTCTCTCCTAATGATGACTTGAGCCCTGCCACTCAATGGGAGAATCAGCAGACCCTGTAGAGTTTTATTTGGAATTGACATTCTCTGTTATAACTTTATTTTCAATTTTTATCTTATTTATTTATTATTATTATTATTATTATTATTGGTTTTCACTGGAAGGAAAAAGATGCTCATCTTTAAATGTTGAAGTAAATAAGTTGCTGCTTTGTTGCAATAAGACCACTGTATACACAAAGGACCTGATGCTTTTCTGTCAGGGCAGATGCTCAATGTGACCTTCCAAGTTTGACCTGCAGAATGACATCATGTCAAACTCTGTCTCGTTAACTTGGTATTTTTTGATACACACTTTGCAGAATGATCTCAGGGCTATGTAGAATGAGTTAAAGGTTTAACTGGGTGTAAAGTCTGTAACTGGGTGATTGGGTATAGTTTGCTGCTCTGGACTTAGACCCTTAATTTTTGTCTCAATTTGGCATTTTTTAAATGAGCCTTTAGTTACCTGGATATTATTTCAGTACCTGCTTCTACCATGTCACAGACCTGTTACTTTAATGCCTTTTGTATGAAAGACAGCTGCTGGCATGTCTACATTGCAGTATGAACTGGTCAAGAAAGTGGGTGTCACAGTATGTAGTCCGTGGGGTGGTCAAAAGGGCTCGGTCCCAGGTATGTAGCAAAAGCTCTCAAATGAGACTCTGTGAATCTGGATGTATCAAGAGCTCTTGACTGCTCAACACCATTGTGCAGAGAATAATGTTTTGGGAAAAGCATAAGCTTTTTAATGTAAAATATAGATAAAATTAAATCCCACGTTTCCAGAAATGATTAATGGACAGCCTGACCAAATTCAAAGATTTTGATGTATAAAACTTTATAAATGGAACTACTCCATCAATAGGCAAAGTGTAAATGAAATCTGTCTAGGTGGATAGTGTGTAATTTCTGCACAGGACTCTGTTTAGTAAACATATCACTGCAAACATCAGGAATCTTGCTCTAATGAAGGAATGTAAAGATAAAAAAAAGAGTATGTATTCTTTAAATAGTCGGTATTTTAGAAGTATTTGTGCATGCTATTGGACTAATAATACTTTCTCATGCCCTAGTAGCAGACTACAGCTTATTTCCAGTGATCAAAGTCATTGAACAGTAGCCATTTTTTTACTTCTGAATGTTCTTTAGAGTAAAAATGTTAAGCAAAACCACCTACAATCACAATTAATATTATAGTGGATTTGATGTATGTCCTTTTTTAAGCATACATATGTGAAGCATAAAAATGAATTCCAACAAAATATAGTTACATTCTAATTATTTAACATTCTATTTTGAATATTCATTTGATTATTTAATGTTATTTTATTTAATGTTTTTTAGAAGTCATGTACGATTTCATCTTAAAGCTGGACTGAAATTACAGACACTCTCACATTTGTGAATTTGTTATCCCTGATCTAAATCTGTATATTTTAAATTTTTCTATGCATATGGAATTCTTCTACTGAACTTCTTTGGAAGACTCAAAGATGTCAAATTTCAAAAGATGTTTAGATTCTGACTCCAGCACTGTTACTGCATAGGAGAAATATTTATTGGAGTCTACTCTTCTGTACTCTGATTAGTATCTGACATTTTTTTTTTAATTTTTAACATAGATGGACTAATCTCATTTTAAATTTCTTTATAAAACACTAAGAAATTTGTTTTTTACGTATTTGCTGTCATTGCTTTTGATTTATTCTCTTTTTTGGGGGGAAATTTATTGTGAACATATGTGTTTAATGACTTGCTAGATGAAGAGGTAGAAAGATATGTGAGTCAGACAAAGACAAGGTTCATAAACCTACGACAGGTAGTTTATATTTAGGCCAGTTGAGTTTTAGACCTCCAATAAGTAAGACTACTTTGTAACACTAAAAAACCAAACTTTTGCCACAAAAATCAGTGTATTAATCCTAGTTTCTGAAAACATCCAAACTTCCTTTTAAACATTTAATTTCTTTAATAATAAAGCGATTTCAATTTTTAATATTAAACATTTTCTTTAACAAGCACATCAAAAGTATTAATCTTCATTACATTTTCCTTCTATTGAATTTGCTTTCCAAATTTCACCTTTTCTTCCTTTACTCTTTTTTTTAGTATTCTCATTCACAAAATTATTTTGGAGGGCCCTGTATGAGCCAGTATCAAGTGGATTAGATTCCCATGTACTTCTTTCTCCATCTATCTTTTTGATGTCCATTGTCTGTGTGTTTCAAACTTTCCTGGAATTCTGAACAGTTTTCATCCTTTGAAGATGCTCTTGGTTCTAAAATGCTCTAAACATTTTCTTCATTCTCTATGTTAAGCTGCGTTAAGCTTCTCTACACTTGTTTTCTTAGATCATTTTATAAGCATTCTGTTGATAGTTGCCTTCCTGATGTATTGTGTGGGATGACGATGGATTCCCAGCAATCTGAGGAGTATTTGGTAAAGTCTATGATGAATCTGATAGGTTTTCCTTCTTGGAAGTGATTTCTGATTTCCTTTCTCCTCAGCTATGCCCATAGCCAAGACACATGAGTTTACCCTTTCTATCCTTTTCACGCATTTCTACGGGTATCACAATCTTCAAGCAGTTGTAGTAGTGTATTTATTTGCTGAGAAATATGCTGCCATTTATTTAATACATATGTTCCAATAATTTCATACAACATTTTATTTCTTTATATTTTCCTTTTAAGATTTCTATTCATTATTATTTTAACTGTACAAATCTATTGGGGTGCATATAACAATTCAATACATGTATGTGTATACAATTATCTAATTAGTAGAGTTAAATCATAACTATAGTCAGTTGGTTTTTGAGTCAACATGAAAATGTCTTCCTTCTTTATATACTTTGAAAGACAGTATTTAAGCTTTTTCCTTTCCCATCCTGTCCCTGCGACTATTGACAGTTTAAATCTTCTCACTTGAACACAATGAGGATAATCTCATCTTCCGCAACTTCTGCTTCGATGACCATTTCCCGAGATCAGTAGGCACACTCCACATCATGTTTAGCTCTCCCCTTGGAGCCCCATTTCTTTGTTTTAATATGCCATTGTTTATAACACTGGCCCTTGCACACAAAAGGTATAACAACAATGTGACTCCTAGCACATAATTGAAGAGTACCATAGGTGTAAAGAACGATTACAGTTTGTTGAATTGGAAAGTGAGAGTGCTTAACTTTCTTAGGTTCACATTCTAGTCCTTGTGCTAATTATTCCAAAGGGAAGTTTGGTTCATAATATATAGAAAGTAACGTTTATTCTGTATCGACTTCCAGTACCAGGTAGTGACTCTACTCTGGCTCAAATCGCTCCGGATGATTCAATCATTCATAGCCCCTTTGGATATTCTCATAGTTCTTCAGTTTTTAAGTCTCCACCATTATTGCTTGTGATTTCTACATATTACTTTAAGTATTGTCTCTTGATATATATTATACAAAATATTGGGACATCCTTCCTTCAGATGTCTAGGTGATTTTTTTGGTTTGGACACCATGGGAGAATGTGTGGAGTGGGTGAAGAGAAGAAACAACCTTTTAGTCTCTTCTTGATTATTTATCTCTGTAATTTTTATAATATATTTTTTCATAAATTTACTTGTTAACTGGTGCAACTTTGTAATGACTTTGTCAAGTTCAGGAGTCACTTTGCCATGGTTAGAGAGATTTCACATCCACAAGTTAATATGAAAATGATTAGTGAATCAGGACAAATTGTTATAGTAGTACATTTTTATTTTATGTAACTTCTCCTTTAAAAATATTTTGTCTCTTTATCCATTTACTTTCATCCCCTTAACCAATTTGCAATTATTTTCAGAAAAGGTCTGTGTTTTCCTTTTACATAATTCAATTGTTATATGACCAGGAATATAATATTTTGAAATTATGTTTGAAACTATTTTGTCTATCAGGGAAAACTATTACTTTTTATTTTCTGTAGTGCACTTCTTTAATAAACATTTAATATTTACAAACATTAATAAATGTTATCATTTATATTTATCTTCTTGTAATTTCTTAATTTGTACTTACATGATAACTTTGTAAACTTCCTTCTCTAACATTGCTTTTATCACTGCTGACTGCTGCAATTACTGGCTGCTGCTCCCAGAACAATGCTGACACTGGGAATAGCAAGTCTTGTTCATGGTTTTAATGGAAATAACTTTTGAATTTCAAGGATAAGTATGATGTTGTCTGCTGGCTTTAGTGGAACCATTTAATATAAAGGCAACTTTTTTCTTCCATTAGTGTATTGCCACAATCTTTTAAATAAGAATTTATTGTTAGACACTATGAATTTCTCCTCTGGAATTTTCAGAAAATGGCTTTTAATTGCATGCATTTTAGAAAATCATAGACTGCTTAACCCCAAATCATTATTTTCTAAATTAAACATGTTCTAGGTACATTGTAATATTTTCTTTGTAAAAAATAGTGAAATATACTTACAACATTATTTTTAATTTCCATTATTTTTCAAAGGTTTAGTAGCCATAATAAGATAGTTTAACATATATTTTCAAATGTTTGAGGAGAAGTGACACATAGAATGATAGTTTCTAATTATCTGACACTATATTATCTAAATTTCCTGTATTTAATGCTTTTGGAAATAATTACACAATATTATTCTCTTAATGGACACGGTCTAAGTAAAAAAAAAAAATAATAAAGAGCTGTGCATTTCCTTTATTTTCTGCTATGCTGTTAAAATAGGTTTCCAGTTTGTGATGGCTATCCTGGATTGTCAACTAAACTACATCTAGAATTAACTAAAACTCAAATGTCTCGACAGTTTTCCTTAATTAAATCGTTTGAAGTGGGAAGCCTCACTTCTAATCCAAATCTTGACGTAGGAAGATTTACTTTTAGTCTGAACCACACCTTCTTCAGGCATGGATGAAGGAAATCCTCTCTCTTTGCCGAAGTGATCTTGCCCTTGCTAGCAAGTCCATTCATTAATTTGCATTAGAACCTACTTACTGGGGATTCCACCATCTAATGAAGACTGCTTGAAAAATTCACCTCTGTAGACTCTGTAAACCACCCTAATAAATCCATATAAATATATAATTCTAATAAATACATATATATAGAGAAAGAGATCCATTCTACAAGTTCTATTACTGTTGAGAACTCTGACCAATGCATATATTAAATTTTTTTTCATTTGATAACCATTTATTAAAGGCAAAAACAGTAGCTCATGCACACTGTCACTAAAACAAGTCTTACTAATAACAAGTTGAAATTCCTGCTAATAAAGCCCAGAATTCTTTTTCATGCACCATTTTATTGATTTTTTAAATCTGATTTGTGAGTAGCATTAATTTATTGTGTCAGTGCAGTTTAAGACTTATTTTCCTGTGAGTTCTTTGCAGTAATTATTTTGTCATTTCATTTATCACATTATATTGATTAAGAAAGTCTCCAAGTCCTCTTTATATGGTCAAGACCCATTTTTCCATAGAACAGCTACTTTAGAGGATCTAAAACAACAAAGTTCTTTGTCTGGACCTTTGTGGGGGTATATTTTCTCCTCGACTCTCAGTAATAATAACACAAAAATGTCTTTCTTATAGACTTGGGATCATTTCTTAGAAGTGTTATTGTCAAGAAAGGGTCTTGCCTCAATCTGTACTGGAAAATAGAAGCCTAATTTTCTATTGAAAGTGACTCTATGAGTGAAAATATAGATGGCCTGTTGCTGGGAGCAACTTTCACTAACATTTTCTGTGCTTTAAAACATCCCTACCATTATCTCAGAAGTATTGAATTCCATTTTTCTCTAATTCAAAAAATTTGAATGTTATCCTACATACCCATTTAATCCTATTAGAAAAACATTTAAAATGTGTCTGTTCATAAAAGTAAAAGTCTTACTATGAAGAGAGAAAAAAGAATCCAAAGGAATCAGGAAACATAAGAAGACATTGAGAGAGAATGACACAATATCAGACATCTCTTACAATATATGGTATCTAGATTGAAGTATAAAGAATATCTAACAATAGATAAGAATTCTAGGACTATTTTCTAGAGAAGCTATTTTCTCCCACTCTCAACATTGCTTAGTTGCCTATAGTTTTTTGTGTAGGTTGAGACCCTGTGAAGTACATTTCTTGAACAAAGCCTGGTATTATTAAATGATGACCTCATTCTGATTTTAAGCTACCCTCCATGCCTCCTGATTGTTGATAGGCAGAATGACACAAGTGGATGGAGCATCTAACACCATTGGATTGAACATATACAATAACAGATTATTTGAGCATTTTTATTTGGAGCTGTTTTAGAAATGCAGCAGCATCCACACAAAGCTTTATTTTAGAAAATATTTGTTCCCGCCTGCCAACATTCTGTTCTCCTCAGCTATCAGAAGAGCAACCTTTCCTGTTACTAGTGGAAATTGATGACTTAACATTTGGGGAAAGTAGGCAAGAGTGAATGTCTTTGCAAACTCCTTCCTTTTAAATGCCCTTTTCTTCCAAGGCAATATAGCAGTATTTGTATGATGCCATGTGAAGTGTTTGCTTTCACCTTCAAGCCTCTTGTCTATTTCCCAGGGACCTAAACCTGAGTTCATTCTCCCTACCATACATCCTCAAACAATTTCCCCATGACTGCTACTGTGATTTGAGTAAGAAATGTCCCCTGAAAGAGTCATACGTTAGAAGATTGGCAATGAGCTGAATGAATAGGAGAAGTGTTTGGATCTTGCAAACTCATCATTGGATTAATCCTTTAAGGGATTTATAGAAGAAATGAGGTAGTAGAAAATAAGAGGTATAACTACATGAGAGAAAGTGTCTCCCTAGAGTCATTTGAAGGGCATAATTCGTTTTGACCCCTTCCTATCACTCCTCTTTGCTTTGCAGAGGTGCTGAAGTGAGTATCTATGCCCCTTTGTGCTCTTTGTAATGGTCTGTTTACAGATCCACAGTGATGGAGCCAAGTGATCACAGACTGAGTCATTTGAAACGTCCGTCCAAGATTAATCTCTTCTTTTGTTTCTCTCAGATAGTTGAGGGTAGATTTTGATCATTACAAAAAGTCAACTAATTGTAGAGAGGGAGGAAGGATGAGCAAAGGAGTCAAAACCATGCTGGAGAAATCTTCAGGAACAGCTTACCTGACCTAGTGAGAGCACAGGGAATCAGTAAATCTGGAGAACCAGCATTGGACAGAACCAACCCCTCCGAATATGGGTGCCAGTTAGGAGGCCTGGGAAGTCCATGGGACCTCTGCCAGTAAAACCAACATTTATCCCTAGTGCACAAATGGATTTTAATAACCCTTCTCTATGGAGGGATACTATTTTAGTCCAGATACATAGTGGAGAGTCTACACCCTCCTCCCAAATAATGTGACCGACTTTGATAATATCCCCATGGAAGGTCTCACTATCCATGGGGAATGGGTGGGGGTGACTTAGGGGGTCAGTGGGGGGCTTGAGATGATGGGAGGTAGAGGAAACTTGGGGCTGATGTGTAAAGTAAGATTTGTTTTGTTTTGTTTTTCGAGATAGGGTTTTTCTGTATTGTTTGGGAGCCTGTCTTAGAACTAGCTCTGTAGACCAGGTTGGCCTTGTACTCAAAGAGTTTTACCTGCCTCTGCCCTCCTGAGTGCTGGGATTAAAGTCATGCTCCAGTAAGATTGTTTCTAAATAAAATGAAATAAAATAAAAAGGAAAAAAAAAAAGAAAAATAAATCACCTATAATGTACAACATACATTTTGTATGAACGATTTTAAGGCATAATGGAAAAGATAAGGGGAAATCCTATAATACATCCAAAGATTAAATATATAGAGAGACCATAGCCAGTTGTGATTGTCCACCAATTACAACATTGTTACCAATTACCAACATTTATGATCACAATAGTTGCACATGCTTTTATGCACAAATTATATTGCCTTTGCTATAATAAAAATAAAGCCTATACAATAAGGTAGTTTTCTATTTTTATTCCAATTATATTTTATATAAAATCTTATATTTTATTTCAGTTAATTGGAATATTATGAGATGGGATATTTTATTCTCAAATCATGTTTTAGCATTTGATGAAATTCTAATTGTAGAATGATATAATATAGTATTTTCTTGGAAATTTCTCTATAATCACTTCTCTTCCATAGTTACCATTCTAGGCTTTATTAACTTAATCTCAACTGGTCTCAATAAGATGTCTTAAAAGACATTTAATAGATTTAATCTTTTTCATAATGTGGGATATTTTATAGGAATTGATACCAGATTCTTCATAAATGTTTCAGGTGTTATAATAATCCCATAGACAATATCCTACACATCTCACAGAATTAATTTAAAATTGTGAGATCTATTTCCTTTATCTTGCAGTGCTGTAATTTGATCATTGTATTTGCAATTACATTTCTACCTTTAACCTAGGGTTCAGTATATGATCGCAGACAATTAGTTAACAACTTCCCCAAAACTATATCTGCATAGATGGCAGCATAATCATTATTTCAATTTTCCACTACCTGGGACCTGCCCAGTAAAGACCTGGAAAGTCACAGAGGACAGCCCACAGCAGTTTCCTGCCCCTGTCTCTCCCATCTCAAGTTTCCGAGGGTCTTGACTTTTCTATAAAGACTTCACATATTATTACCAATGCCTGTTCTGTCTGACACATCCTGGACAAAGGCAAGATACATTTCTAATTAAATCACTTGGGCCTTTACCAGCTTGAGTTCCTCTTTCTCAATAATGTTGAGAAATATATGCCTGTCATTTCTGTCAAACATTTTCTCTCTTTTGAGTTCTTCTTGTTCATTTCTTACTGTAAATACCAGACAGAAAACACTATAACTTCATGTTTTATTTTAATATTTGAAAAAATATGAAAATATCCTATATAGTTGATTTTTTTTGTAAGTAAAACTTGCGAACCTCATTTTCCCATCCAATGGCAACAACACAGATAGCCCAGGTTTGCGTTCATATTCAACAGGATTCATTCAGTGATTGAAGCTCTGATATGGCTTCTAATATGTACTTGGGTAAGAGGTCTGAGCCACTGTACTGTTTTAGTTTAATTTTTAACTCTGTATACTTACTTTTAGATAAATTATATTTATTAATTTAGTTACTAGGCAGTAGGTTTTCATATGGCTTTTTCAAACTAGCTCTGTTTTCTTTATTTCTTCCCTTCCTTTCCCATTACGTCTCCTATCCCTCTGCACATCTTTTGCCTAGTTAAACATTTCTACCCAAATTCCTCCTTTCTCTGCTTTCATAAACCTACTAACCACTTCCATAACTTAAAACATCTTTATTCCAATGCCTGCTTTCTAGTTTTCTAACTTTTACAGGTATTCCATGTGGAACATACTCTGTTTAAATTTAAACTTGAGATCTACCCATATCCAGTGTTTTATTTTTCTGAGCCCAGGCTACTTTATTTGAGGCAATTATCGCCATTGCCATCCATTTACTTGCAGATTTCAACGGAATAAAATTTTATTTATTATCAATTCATCAGATAATGGGTAGGCAGGCAGATTCTCTTTCCTAGCTGTTATGAATAGAACAGCTATATGGAGGAATTTCTGTAGTAGGGTGTGCGGTACTTTGCATATATTCCCAAGTTTGCGATAGCTGAATCATACAATAGATCTATTTTTTTTGATGTTTTATAAGGAATCTCCTTATTGATTTATATGGTTGTTGCAAAGGTTTGCATTCTCATTAATAGTTAATGAATATTGCACTTGCCCATGTTCTGAGCAGAATTCATTGTCACTAGATTTCTTGATGATAGCCTGTCTGATATCGGTAAAATTGAATCTCAAAGAAGTTTTAATTTTCACTTCTTTGATGACTGGTGAAGATGAATTTTATGTTTACGTTCATCAATTTTTGCCATACTTTCCCAGGGACTACAGTCTAATTTAGAAAGTTCTTACTATGCCTATTTCTTATAGTGTATACCCTACCCTCTCTTCTAGTAGTTTCAGGTCCTTAGGTAATATTAAGATTTGTGATCTTAATATATAAGGCTTGACTTTTGTGCAGAGTGAGGAATAAGCATATAGTCTCATTCTTCTACATTTTGACATCCAGCTTATCTAACACTTCTTGAAGATGCTGTCTTTCTTTCATTTTTCTACTTCTTTGTCAAAACTCAGATTGCTCTAGATTTGTGGATTTCTGTCTGACTCATATTTAATTCATTGTTATACATATCTGATTTTTTGTTAGTACACTATTGTTTTTTATTACTATAGTTGTGCAGGACTAGAGCATGGCTATTTTAATTTTTTGCACTCTTTTATCCAAGAGCACATTTCCAAAGAACAGATTTCTAAAGTAGAATTGATAGGTGAAAAGTAGGAATTAATTGAAGATGTTCGATTGATATTTTCATTAATTGAACATTTCTTTTTATCTCTCATGCTGTGGCCTAAAATCAGCAAGACATTTTTCTTTATTATTCTGCTCACTTGTTTAAATTTTATTTCTAACAGTCATACAACTTGCAACTCATTAAAGCTTGCAAATCATCAATTGAGTATAGCCATTTTTATGAGCACTGCTCATTCATTCACACTAATTCTTCACTCCTTGCAATGACTGACTTAGTTGCCTTCCTTATTTGATTATTACAATGAATGCACATGTTCCTATCAGCTCTCTGATCAATTCATTACCCAACAGAGAATCAGGTTTCCTTGAAATTATCTCTAATACTATTTCTCATCTCTATCCAGGTCTGTCTTTTTCTTTCTTTGAACATTCACTCAAATAAGATGTCATTTCTTTATTATACCATACTCATTGTTGCATGTTCCTTATTCTTCACAGAAAATCTGTACCTCTGTTAGCCCACATATCTACCAGATTATTCTCTTTACAGTGACCATGTGTGTCAATCTCTTCTGTGCCTCCCCAGCACTTCAATTAGCTCTTACAATTTAGCTGTCTTTAAGTAGATATATCATCTTGTTCAGAAGAAAAGCCTCCTGCATCTGTTTCACTGAAGTTAACTCCATCATACTATCTGAAATTGAGTAAAAGATGAAACATCCAAAACACTTCTGGTGTTTTGAAATATCAAATAGCTACTTTGTATTTTATATTGATGGTCTACAGTTTCAAGATGTCAACTTTATAGAATTAATATATCTGGTTTCCTTCTAACTAACTCTAAGCATAGCATAAAATGCATCTCATACATAAATAATGATTTTATGTATTATTCAATTTACACTGAATATCAATACTATTTAGAAATATTTGACCAAACATTATAAGAGAATGACAAGTCACTAAGTTCTTGAATTTTCAGAAGATAAAAATATCCATTTATTTTTCCATTTATCAGATAATTGGAATAATACTGTGATATGAAGTAGCCATCATAATTATAATAATGACTTACCTAATAATATAATGATTCCCTCATTCTTACAGTTACATTTAATGGATTTAATCTAAATTGTAATGTTTGAGTATTGAGTAATCAAAATGAACATAAATTTGATTCTGATTATTTATTTAGAATGGATTTCTAAAATGTAGTAGAGAGATGAAAAAGATACAATTTGTCTAAAACTTTTACAATTGCTAATTTGCATGGGTTAATGTGTATTTTAACTTTTCTTTCACCTTACTAGTCATGTTCCTTTTAAATTTGTTCATTTTAAAGGATATTTATTGAGTAAAATAGCTGCTGTTCTCTAAGATTGGAGCGGGCTTTGATATCAGTGCAGAAGTTGTTACAATTATGGGAAATTCTTTGAGGTGTAGGATGGTTGATTATCAGTATTGACTTTTTTGTGCCATGCCCTGTTACCCAGACAGCACCGTTAGGTTAATGCATCTAATTTTTTGTCTGATATTCTTACAAGATCTGAGCCATTGTTTGCAAGATTTAAAATTGTGAGGTCGGCTTGGTTTCCCTGAGATAGCATCTCAGAGTTAACTCACAGCATAATGGTTGTCATACAGGAGCAATGCTATTAAAGGCTAATGTATATACCTGTGTAATGTCTGTTTGCCTTTACATTTCCTCCACATAACATAGAATTTGGGCATTTAGTTAGAATCACTACAGCCCATATACATAACTACATTTTTGTTCTTGAAAAAAGAAAGCAATTTGAAATAACATCATCAATAATAATAATACAGAAACTCTGTGTTAACTCTTCAATATTCATTTTTAGATTTGGAATTTGTAAAGAGTAAGCTTAATTTATCTGATAAATTAATGATTACACTGAGACAATTATTTCTGGAAATATAAATTCTTCCAAGTAATTCCTTTTAATTTACCGTTAAATAACACGAGAAACATTATTTTAATTATTTCATTCAGATAGCACTTCTAGAACACACTAAAGTTTTACCTGGCTAGAGTGTCAAATGATTATAATTACCTCTTCAGAAGGTCAGCAGTGTAGGCAAAGAAGTCAACATGAACAAGAAATCCACAGTTTAGCTCTATCGAATGTGAAGTGGGATTTTGTGCATTACAACCTAGCTTTATACTTTCTGTGCAGTGGTATCTCTGATGGAAGGAGCAATTTGTCTTAGCTTGAATCTGTCAGAGATATATAAAGTAGGAATCTTCCAATTTCAATAAGCTAAAGTATACAATAATTCATGCCCAGTTTTTCTATATTTCTTTCCTTCTGTAGACTGTTCAGAAAGCAAAACAAATATGATGCATGCTTACTATCAAGTGCTGTAGTGCAGAATGACTGTAGTGCAAGAGAAAACTGCCTAACCACATACAGCCATCCAAAAGTGATTTCTATGATCTGGATTTCTATGGAAATAATGAAATCAATCCTCATTTTGAGATCTAATTCAGTAATATGGTTAGTGACCCTAATCAAGGAAATGATTTTCAACACAAGGGCCAAACGGGAGTCACTTAAGGAGTTTCAGTAACTACAGACACGGAAGTGACTTCAGCTCTCTTGCTGAGGTGACAATGGGGTCTCTATATGTTTTTTTTTAAGGTGTGCTATTTTTTATTGTGAAACTATACTTAAGCCCACATTTCTCCACAGTGATAGCTCTCATGTTCAAGTAGAACAACCACACAGATTTCTGTTTTCTTTTTGTTAAAAATCAGGGACATCCTAGCAGGTATAGAGTGGTATTTCATTGTGATTTTGATTTATATTTTCCTATTGATTAATAAGATTGACCATTCTAGCACACGAAAAACAACTGTACTTGGGAAGAATCACTTGGACACTGCCCTCCAGAAAAGGATTCCTGAGGAGCAAGAGACAGGCTGAGAGTCTGGTGACAGTTCTGTGAACTGGTGAAAAGTGTGAATGTATTCCAAACTGTTGAAGGTGGCATTCTTGTAAGTAGACAAAGAAGAATATTTGGCTAATATAGTGTCAAGAAGGGTGTCTTGTGAGATGAACACATAGATTTATCTCAAGTTATAGAAGAACCTAAGCCATATGTTATAGCTTTCTTCATTTGGGGATATATGTATATATATATATATATATATATATATATATACATACATATATATGTGTGTGTGTGTGAGAGAGAGAGAGAGAGAGAGAGAGAGAGAGAGAGAGAGAGAGAGAGAGAGAGAGAGAGAGGGAGGGAGAGAGGGAGAGAGAGATAACAGACTAATAGATGACAGTTATATATAGAGATAATATGTAGCTTGTTTTATGCCAGCCCGCCTGACACTAGTCTGGCGAGCTGGCCCCAAATAACACTCAGAGACTCTGTATATGAAACAATCCTGTTAGACAGTTACCATTATTGTTTATAGGCTAGCTCTGTCTTAATTATTAACCCATTTCTACTTATCTAATTATTTCCACGTGGTCATCTTATGGGGAGCTGCCGCCAGCATCTTCTTTCTCCAAGCTCTCCATGCTGACTCCTCCTTACAACTTCCTCTTTCCTCCTGGTCTCCTAGCCCCGCCTATCTTGCTTTCTCATTGTCCCAACAGTGCTTTATTAATTAACCAGTATGAGAAACATATTTACAGAATAACATCTCCCATCAATAATAGTTTGGATAGAGAGATGATGCATAAAGAGAGGGGTTGATAGAGAGGGATAATGAAAGATAAAATAGAGATAGATAGATGATAGAGATGATGAATAGAGCATTAATGATAGATGATAGATGGATAGATAGATAGATAGATAGATAGATAGATTATAGTAGGTAGAGCATTAGTCTGTTTTCTATTTCTGTGATAGAATGCCATGAACAAAGACACCTTAAAAGAAAGGTTTTGTTTTTCTTATGCATCCTGATCAGAGCCCACCATGAGGCAAAAACAGGACAGGAACCTGGAGGCCGAAAGTGAGGCAGAGGCCATGAGAACAGGCTGCTCACTGGCCTGCTCACTGTGGCTTGTTCAGAACCACCTGCTCAGAGGTGGCACTGCCCACAGAAGGACAAACCTTCCCATTAAGTCATTAACCAAGAAGATGCTTGGTGCAATTGAAAACGGGCTTGAGGTTCTGTATGGTTCTCTGCTGAAACTTAGTCTTTTGATTTCAAAAATTGAAGCACACAAATGTCAAAACTATGATAAGGACATACTACTGTCCCACAGCAGTCTCATGAACCTGCCGTGTGGCTGACTATGCTCTATCTTTTATCATGTACACACCATAAAGAACATAGGATAACTGGTGATGATAGCCTAAAACTAAAAATTAATTAATTAATTAATTAATTAATTAATTAATTAAAAATGGAAGAAGACACCTGGATGAAGCAGTATACAGTCTGCTGGCTGGGACAATGTATAAATTATTTCTCTCTTTGCTGTGATGAAAATTACTTCTAACTAGAAGTAATTTGGGAAAGCAAGCTCATTTTTGGTTTCTTGTTCAAGGTCCAGCGTGGAGGAGCTGTCACAGCTCCATTAGTGGGAGCCTAGCATTACATCTACGGCCAGGAAGTGGGATCTAAATAGGATGTATAGCCCAACAGCAAAACCTCAAGGCCACTTCCTCCAACAAGGCCCACCTTATGCATTTCCCAGAATGGTCCCAATTGGCACCACCAGCTGAGGAACAAATGTGCAAACACAGAAGCCTTTGTGGGGAATTTCACATTCAAGCCCTAACAGGTAAGTAATGAGAAAGAAATTAAGTGGGCTCCCTGAGATTAGCGTACAGTAGGATTGTGCCATCCAAGTGCAAGACAGTAAGAGTCCTGTGCCTTAGCATTGTCCCTTCCTTTTGCCCTCTGTTTCTGTGCTCTGGCTTTTCCTCTGGCCTTTGCCCCTCTCCTGTGTCATTTTCACCCATTAGCTCACCTCTGATTTTCTGATCTATGGCATGACCTAGTGAAGTCTATTCAGCTTCCTTAAATCCTTCAATTCTTCAGCAACAGTATCAGATTTGCAATTTTATTTCTGGAGATCAGGGTAGAACTTCTAGATAAACCCCCCTACTCCCCCATCCCCCAACCCCCCATCCCCACTGCACACACACACACAGTTCTTTAGATCATGGCTACCTTACCACATTTATAATCAAACTTTTGTCTCAGCATACCTGTCATTTCTCTGACATGCTGGAAGTCTGTACGTGGAGAGAAGTTTGAAAGAAATTGATTTTTTTATTTATAAAACTATAATTTGAGAGAATGGCTTGACCTATCTTTATATTTTTATTCACTTAACTAGAGTCATAAAAGACCAAATTTGCATTGTTTGTTCTTTTATGTAACATTTTTTGACAAGGTTGGATTTTTATTAATCTCAGATTTCAAGCAACTGTCTCAGAGCTTTTAGAAGAACCTAGAAACATACTTCTGAGATTTGAAATGATTGCATTT
Source organism: Cricetiscus sungorus (assembly GCA_030556225.1). Classification (NCBI taxonomy): domain Eukaryota; kingdom Metazoa; phylum Chordata; class Mammalia; order Rodentia; family Cricetidae; genus Cricetiscus; species Cricetiscus sungorus. The sequence goes on along the minus strand of JANBXA010000731.1, from coordinate 7,912,450 downwards.
GCATTAATTCGAATGCAGTCAGCAACTTTGAAACTAATTTTTTATTTTATCCCTTTCTCATGGAGTTGTGAGATGTAACCTTTCAAAAAAGACTTTGTCCTGAACTTAGTGACCCATGGCGATCCACTCAACCTACAACTTCACTCTCCACCCACTTTCTGTTGACTAAAACACTAGGCTCTTAGTCCCTCAGATGAAGAAAAAAAATCTCTCTATACCTGACTATAGCCAGGTTCAATCCAAAAGGCTGAACTACTATCTAGGTTTCTAAGTTTGCTTTCCAGGCTAGTGGCTTCAAGAACTAGACGTTATTTGTCTCAGTAGAGTCCCTCTCATCCTCTGCTTAGGCTTGACCTCTACTAACCCAGGTCTGGCAGCTGCCAAGCCCAGACACTAAAGAACTGAAGTACAACAGCAATGAGGATGGAAACCATCCTAATTAGGCCCCCCTTGATCACGCAATTTCAGAAAATCTTCTAATAATCATTCACTTGTTCAATATCATTTGTATGTCTCTCTGTGTGTGCTTGTATGTTTGTGTGTGTTCCTTATAATACAATACATTTCAATTTTATTTATGCAAGGATGAGAGTTTCATCATTCTCCTGTTACTTGTTAGCTATTTTATTAGTAGAGTCCAAAATAGCAACATATGCATATCAAGTACTGACTATGCTCATTTAATGAGAAATAACTGTGTCTTCTAAAGATGTTCACTCATGCTCCATGTTAATCAAGTCAATCTTTTGACTTTACTGAGAGTTTGAATGAGAACGGACACATCTCGTGTGGTTCCCATGCTTCTGCTTCTAGGGCTTGTCCTGAGGGTCTGAGCTCTAAGACCACACTGCTTTTTCTGAAGTGAACGTGGGATTTCAGACTAGGAAACAGCTGTAGACAACAGTTGCTACCACAATTCAACTCAAACAGAAACTTTGTGAGTAGTAATCATGTCCTGTCATGAGGTACATTTGGAGAAATAAACAACAGAATTTAGCAGCTGTCCTAGCCTTGGCCTCTGAAGCATTTTAGCCAGTATACAAGCCAAACCTATGTCATAATAGCAGTTCAAGCCTACAAAATATATTTACTTTTGAACTGATTTTGCCATTCAATGGAAATGAGACCAGCCAATCAATATTAATTTGCATGTTTTTTGCATTATTTACTATTATCATCACTGGAAGCCAACACCAGCCAAAAAAAAAAAAAAAAGCAAACTTAAGACAAAATGGCTATATTTGAGCATACGGTTATGTTTACCATTATGGTTGCAGTTGGGGACAGTGTTAGAGAATTTCTCAGGTACACATTGTAGGATTTTGAAGCCACTTGACATATTGCTTTTATAGTCAGGAAGCAGAGGGAAATCAATACTGGTGCTCAGATTTTTAAGATTTTTTCTGGTTTGTTTATTCTCAGTTTACTTTCCATAGAAACAGCTTCATAAATACACCCAAAGGGTTGCTCATTAATGTCCTAAGCTACTCAACCAAACTTACAATTGTAATCAGCTCCCACACTTACTGAGCTCCAAACTGTATCCCCTACTACTATGTAAAATATAAACCTGATATTCATCCCAATTTCTGGTCATGCTGTGTTTGCTTAGAGCCACAGTGTTTCACTAAATGTCGAGTCATTTGACTTGCCCCAAATTCAGACATATCATGTAGGTCTTGCCATAACTCCTAGGAGGCAAACTATTTTTTTTCCATAAAGCTTCTTGACTCCAAACAAAACACAGAATGCCATAACCACCTGCCAATCTTGGCACTGCTTAGCACTGCTATTCCTTCACCCAAGCAGAGCCCCTGTCAACACATCAGCCCAGGACAAAACAAGGATGTCACAGACCTTCCTCCCTGTGGTTTTGAAGCCAACCTTTCCATTTCCAAAGAGAGAGTTTGAGACAAGAGAGTCTTAATGGCTGCCCTACCAATCATCAGTTGTATTGTCTAAAGAAGCTGGTGCAGAGTTCTGGTGACTGTGAGATCTTCGGAGTATGAGTACTGCCCTCAAATTAAAAATAAATAAATAAAAATATCCCTGTCAATATGTATGTATTCATCACTGCTCATTCTAAATATTACAGGTTTCTCAGGTGTTGGTAGTAAAGGACTGTTATTAAGAAAATGTAATTACGACCATTTTCTAAATATCCATTTGCTCAAGGCAGAAAACAACCTTTCTCACACATGGAGCATTAAATAACCTCAATTATTATTTGTTTGTTTTGTTATCTACTAGTTCTTAGTATTCTAAACACCCACAATGTCTCATAGCTAATCTTCATAGCCTTTTGAGGCTAAATAGACAGTTCCTTGTAAGTATAGAACCAAAACTTTCTATTAGTTTTGGTGTTTTTCATCTCTCATCATCATTACTTTGTTAACTGTTGTTAGAAATACATTTTTCCAAAACAGAGGTCCCAAGGATGTGAAAGAAACCTGAAGAAAAGCTCCTGACCTGAACTAAATTTCTTAATTTGAGGTTATATATACAAAACAATTTAAGAAATATCTCTGTAAGATCTCTATCTCTAAAATCCTAGAATAAGACGATGAATGGAGCTGGCCACAGGTATAAGAGGAAACTGATTCTTGGAATAAGACTCTGAAGATCAATTTGCATGAATCAATGAAAGAATATCATAGGGAATAGAAGAAAGCTATAGAATATTGAAGTCACAGGTACACAAAGCAATGCCTATAGTGTGAGATTGCTATAGACATCAAAACCACCTCAATAGACCCTGGGTTAGTTAAAATAGAGAAAATCAGGAATCCATGAAGAGCTTGTGTCAAGACTTGAGGGAGAGGTCAGAGTTATATATATTTGTCTTTTTTTATGCTGTAACTTTATAGATATCTGTTCTTCACATAATATGTTAGTAATTATCTAAGGATAATTTTGAGATTCTATAGAATCTAGTTGTTTACTGCCTTTTTATTCAGTCTTGATACATTTCCTGATGTAGACCTTTCAAATGAGAATATTTCTGTTAAACAAAGGAGCCAGCCAGCATACCAAGTCACTTAAAATGATATGGTAATGATAAGGGAAATGAGTATATAAACCATGAATATGATGTTGAACTACATTGAAAATTATATATTCTTTTGAACTGTTTGTAAATTTCCACCTATCTTTGAAAACCTTACTGTGTCACCTTTCATAATGAGGCTCTCACATCTGTCTCCTAGCCAATAAAAAGTGATTTGTTTTTATTTTCTTACCATTGTATTAAATCTTATTCAAATTAAAAGCTCCCAATCAATCAATCAATCAAATATTTTTCTGTAGGATTACAAGTAGATACCTCAATAGAGGAGCAGCTCATAATGTTTTTGAACACTGCATATTAATGCGATAGATGCAATAAGGATTTGAATTCATTTATTATTTCAAAGAGTATTCAGATGTAAGTATTATATTCTATTTCAGATCATATGAACTGTAAACTCAGAGAGTTGTGATGAATAAGTTACATCATAAAGCACTGTGCTTCACAGTGAATTGATTTATATCTTCCTAAGCCTTAAAATATCTATTCAAGTATTTTAGTTCTCAAAGTTTTAGTTTTCCAGGGTTGTATGCTTATAGAGTTCACTTGAAATCTCATTTTTCAATTTAAAAAGAGTTACTTTCTCCTTTATAATTAAAGTATTTAATCTTTAAATCTCAAGCAAGGAAACCAATCTGCCCATGGCTGGCTGTTGCCACAATGTTGTTTCTTTGTAACACAAGAGAAAAGGCTATAACACCTCAGAAGAGCTTCCTAATAAAACCTCTCAGTGTACCAGCTTATGGAGAGACCTGGACATCATTTTTGTTGTTACTGTTGCATCTCTACATTCTTTATTTTTTCCTAATAATTTTTATTTACTTTACATTTACCCAGTTCCCCCATCTCCTTTCATTTCCTCTCCACAACATCCCCATTTCCAACCCCCAATCCATTCCTCCTCCACTTCTGTTTAGAGACAGGCCTTTATATCTTCTAAACAGAGAAGACACATAAGAAAAAGCTCTACTTCTAGCCAGCTTTCTCTAGTTTTTTCAAGATGTGTGACAATATCTTGCCTATGCTTGAAGCCATGTAAAGATGAATGAATGCCTCATATATTTCAGGTCTTTCTCAAAAATTTAAGGCTCTACAAAGGGACTTCTTAAGAAACTCACATATTGTAATTTTCTTAAAGGTTTGTAAGAACACATCTGACCTTTTAAATCAGGATACACTTAGTTAAATAACTTAAAACACGATAATCCGTGAGAAATGGTAAGGTGAATTACTAAAGATAATAATATGCCTTCTGACTTCTTTCCCTCTTGCTCTGGTTAGAGTCTGGCAGTACCAACTTAAGGAACAGGCTTTACTCTGCTCACAACTCAAGTCTCAGTCCATCTTGATGAGGACATCACCCTAACCAAAAGAGAGCTGCTTAGATCATTGAATCAGACTCAAGGATCAAGGATCATGAAATGAATATCCCTACCTCATACAGCTAAAGAAAAGTGCCAGTCAAATGTGATTGTCCTCACACCTCAGTTAACATAATAAAGAAATCCCCAAAGATATGCCCAGAGCCCAGAAGCAGACTCTCAGGTGATTGTAGATACTATCAAGGTGACATTTAACACCATCTATCCCAAGAAAAAAAAAAAGGGTAAAATTTAAGACAATAAAAAGGTATCGTTTATTATAGTTGTTCAGTAACTTAATGCTCATCTCTCAATATTAGGCAGTATACTATATATTTTTTCTCCTTACCAAGATGACTATTTTTACTTAAGATACTATGTTACCCTTCACTCATTGAAAACTAAATTAAAAAATTACAATATAGGAAGCCATAGCATAAAATATACATACAATCTAAGGAGTACACAAACAGTTCACAGAAACAGAAAGAAAGCACAAAGTTGCATATGGAAGAGCTGTCAGATATTCCCTTGAAGCCTATAATGAGTTAATTTTCTATTTCTCATTTACCATTGACTATATAGAATTAGCCATTGGAATAGCTTTAAATAAAGTTTATGCTTCTGTTTTGTTACTTGCTTCTAATGAATCTTGAAGAATTTGGGAGTAATATAAGAAGCTCTAATTTCTCTAGTCGGCTTTTTGTATCTGCACTCTGGTATCCCAGCTGCTACTGACACTAATAGCAGTGTGCATGCTGTCAACAACGCAGTATCAATGCTAAGAAACATTTTAGAATATCGATCCCCAGCACTTTCATATAATCTAAAGTCACTCTATTGTTCACTATCAACCTTTGCTAGAAAAACAATTCCAAGTCTTAAATCTCAGGCATTGCCAAATAGCTGATGCTGTTGCTGCCGACATTACAATGTGGAATGCTTTTAGTGTGGGACTCCATAATTGCACAGAAGGAGGAACTGCACATGAACCCCACCATGATTTTTAAGAACAGGGAAGATTCGGAAGACAGAGAATCTCTGAGGAGCCCCATGGCATCTGGATACCAAAGGATCTCTTCCCCTCCTCATCCTGCATTGACTCCAGCTGCCTCCTAATTGCTCCATGACTGAAAAACACCCCTGAGGGAGCTACATTTGTATCTCCAACACAAACAAGCAATTTTCACCCAACACAATACCAGTGCCAATTGATGTTTCCTGGGAAGAAAATGCTCTGATTGGTTATAGAACGTTTAGATGCCTGTGGTCATTGTACAATCTCTGATTGAAGTTACCGGAAGGATGCTAACAGGCCTCTGCTGATAATTTTTGTAACAACAATAATAGTAGCAGCAAAGCTGTTAATAGCCACTTACAGAAAATCTATTGCAGGGGGCACAAAAACTTCAAACATAGAATCAACACAAGATGCAGAGCCATAGCTGTACCTGTGTTATAAATTTGCCTAAACTTAGAATTATTTTTTATCAAAAGAGTAGATCATAAACATAAGGTTTTTATTTGCTTGTGTGCCCTCTTCTGTCTTAATTTAGGAACACAAATGAATCTATATTTGTGATGTAATATTGTTCCCATTGTTTAATTCTGTAAATGAAATATATTGCTCTTTTGAGATGAAATTTATTACTTCTGAAGTATATGAAAGAAAATTAAACTTTTTTCATTATGTATGAAAAAGGTAACGCTGACGTCTTCAATACCCATGGTGAAATAGGACTTAATTATCAGCAGCAAGGTGATTAGGTTAGTCCAGATAAATGAAGATCTCCTTTGTTTGGTTTCTTTCCTCCTGTGTTTTTCCTAGTTTTCATTTTATCTTATTTTATCTTGTTTCATTATTATTTTAGATGCCCAATTTGGTTTTAATGGCATACTTGGATAAGAGGGATGGTGGACTAGATTTCAGGGAATTATGGGAGAAGTGATAATCAGAATATATTGTTTGAAAATAATCTGTTTTCTAGTAAATAGTAATAGTAATTTGGCAACCTAGAACTGGACATATTCCTATACATGTACATATGCTTTACTATAATTTAATCATAAATAAATTGAAAACCAAAACATATGAATTGGAAATGAGATTATAGCCATGATAAGTGTCTTGTCAGAGAAAAAACCCAGAAATAAGAAATTTAATTGTTAAATTGTACCAAATATCAAAAGGAAAAATGACTAATAAGTTTGTCTTATTGAACAAATCCTCTTGTGAACAAGTCATGAGACAAGAATTACATTAAGTCTACAATAAAGTGAGGATAAAATAAAAGACAAGAAGGAAGCTACAGATGCAAAAACCTTCAATAAAAACATTATCAAGTCAAATGCAGTAGCACATTGAAAACATCATCACAAACCATGAAATATGGGGATTCATCACAGTAATACAAGGGTGGTTTAAGATGCATAAATCAACGTATATGAGAATAGAAGGAGACAGTACAACCATGTGATCATTTCAGTAGATGTAAAAGTTTTTCATAAGATATCATTGTTTCTTGAGCAAAAATAAAATCAATATAGGAAGATCATGTTTTATCATAGTGATAGCTGTCTGTGGGCCTTGGTTCTCAAGCTGGGTCTGTAGGTATGGCGAGGGTAGAGAACAATGGGAAGGATGGGAGACAAAATATTTGGCAAATGTGACTCCTAAACAAAGCAGCAGGTTCTAGGTCATGGTCTGAACAACCTGAAATGAAAGACTAGAGGAGAGCAAAAGGGAAACGCTTCCATATGCTAACACAGGCAAGGAAGTGATGGGAAATGTCATTCTGTAAATATGCTTCTCTTATTGGTTAATGAATAAAGCACTGTCAACATGGAGAGACGGAGAGAGCAGAACGCCAGCCCCTCTCTCCATCTTCCATCTTGGAGCTCCCCCCTACTACTTTCTCTTTCCTTTCTCTTTCTCTTTCCTCCTTGTCTCCTAGCCCCACCTTTCTTGCTTTCCAATTGGCCAACAGTGCTTTAAGTGACACTAAGGAACAGAGAAACAATAATAGGGAAATAGATCAATGAATCCCCAACTGGCAAAACAAGCAAATAAACACAGAAACTAGCATCTAGATTTCTAGTGGATTTTTACATCTATAAGCCAAGAGTATTTCTGAAATAAGCCCACTTGTAGCCTTCATCCTATAGTTCAGACAACATGCCCCCTTATCCAAAAATAGTTTATTCTGCTTATTCACACTTTAGTCTTCATTGGTCCCATTGCTTTGGTATTTTCCATCAGCAGCAAGCAATTCTCAGGTGTCTTTTAGGTACTGAAATGAACCACCTCTTCTATTTCAGAGGAAAACTTGGAAAGATTTTGTATGTCATATGCAGTAACTTTTAATACTGAACTAGAGAAATTTACCCTTTATACTAGAATCTAGATGCTCCTGGCATTTTTATTGTTTTGTTTTATTGTTTTGTCATGTTTACAATGTCGCAGAGCATAACCCTTCCTAGTAACATGTTCAAGAACTCAGCATTGCTCTCTGAGGATCTGTATCTGCTGGGTGCTCTCCAAGGCCTTGAAGCACAATGGTTTATGCCTAGGTCAGCCTAAGTTAGGGAAACGCATACCGCGTTGTCTAGCCTACGTCCACAGTCAGTGGCTGTACAGAATTTAGAAACTGCCTATTCTAGAGTGAACTTGTTCTTTTATGGATTTTCTTTTTGCCATAGTTACTTAATCATTTTTCTCCACTCTTCAAGATTATTTAATGAACATGAAGACAATTCAGGTTAAAAACTAGAACCTAGGAACCGGAGAGATGGTTCAGCAGTTAAGAACATTGGTTACCCTTCTGGAGGACCCAGGTTCAATTCCCAGTACCCACATGGCAGCTCACAACTGTCTTTAACTCCAAGTCCAAAGAATCTGACACCCTCATACAGACATGTGCAAGCAAAACACCAACCAATGTTCATAAAAACAAATTAAAAAAGAAAATGCTTTGTTAAAGAAAAAGAGAGATAGTAAAAAATATGTTTATAGGAGCCTATGCAGGATTTAACAAGGGGTGCATTTGTATACCAGTAATAATACTGAGTACTGTACACACACAGGTTATTTTCTGGTGTCTGGACTGCATTGTATATGGTACTTAAACCTTTTACACAGCCTTGAAACAGGGTCACAACGACTAGTAATTGAGATTGAGTTTTCTACCATTTCAAACAAGATTAAGAATAAAATACAATCACCTCTTAAAAATAAAGAAAACTAGAAAACAATTAATCAGGCAAAATGTTCTAGATAACTATGCAAAATGAATAACAACATATCTCATCATGGATACCCTTCATATTTATTATGTGAAATAAATGTAGTCCCCCTATCTTACAATACAGACAATAAATGAAAAAATGTGCATATTAAAGACAAGGTTAAGCAAATTTTAATAATCACATTAATTCTTGTTGGAATGAGCAAAAATTGCTCAGTTCAGTTTATAAAGGAAGTGCATATCATTGTGAACTGTATTTTTTGTGGAAAATTAAAATGACTGTTATAATTATTCAACTAAGTTATAAAAATTTACTAATTGTTACAGTTCTGACTAATACAAAAAATATCTAGAGGAGATTTGAAAATAATTACATTCTAGTTAAAAATTAAAAATAAATTAATAATGGTATCCAAAGAAATCGGTGATTCTGTCTTTAGGAATTTTTGAGCAAAAAAGAGGATCTTAGGAATTAAAGTAAAGTTTCTAGAAGTTCCCTGGATCTCATTAAAGGCTCATGATCGTGTCAAACAAACCTTGAAACAGATTAAACCTAGTCTGGTGGGTGCACTTTTATTTTCATTTTCCTCTCCCTCATAGCATATTCTAACATGACTCTATGTACATGATAGATTTCCAAACTCTTGTCCTGAGGTCCTCTTTGCAATTGTAATGTGCAAGCTAGACCACCTCCACAATTTCAGGAAAACAGTTCTTCCCCTTACATCTGTCTCATTCACACAAGAAATAGTGGTTTTCATTGTAACATAATACTTTAGAGGAGAGCCAACATTACAGAAAAGCTGAACCACAGATTCACCTTTAGGAAGTTAATTTTAATGTGCTTGAGAAGTTATGCATACATACATACACACATACATATATACATACACACATACATATGTAAATACATACACACACATATATACATTGCAAAATTGATAGCATCCTAGCAGACTCCTAATACCTACCTCATAAAAATTACCAAAGATTCTTCAATGAAAAAAGTGGGTGAGTGCATACACACACGCACGCACACACACACATGCACGCAAGCACAAGAGGTGGGGTGGAGGCAGAGACAGAAACAAAAAAATAAGATAGAAAATGATTGAAAAGTCTCGGCTTCAGTAATTTCTTTTTACTCTCTCTCTCTCTCTCTCTCTCTCTCTCTCTCTCTCTCTCTCTCTGTCTCTCTCTCTCTCTCCCTCTGTGTGTGTGTGTGTGTGTGTGTGTGTGTGTGTGTGTGTGTGTGTGTGTGTATGTGTGTTTTGAGACAGGGTTTCTCTTTAACTTTAGAGCCTGTCCTGGAACTCACTCTGTAGACCAGGCTGGGCTTGAACTCACAGAGATTCTCTTGTCTCTGCCATCCAAGTGTAGACTAAAGGCATGCACCACCACTGCCCGGCCAAACAATATAATTTGAGTATGGTTCTTCCTTCCCCAACTTCCCACCTTTCAAATCACCTAAATAATAAGGAGAGGGTATGTCTTGAATAATGAATCAAGTCCTCATGAAGTAACTATAAGGAACCACTGGGGATGACTAAATTAGAGTCTTAACCATGGTCTGTTAGACATACACATGCACACATAAAGCATCTTCCTGTAAATACTATAATCTCTGATATATTTTTCTCACTGCAGTTTGCTTAACCAGAATGTAAAATTCATAAAAAAAAACTCTAGCTCAACAGAACAAAATTACCACACTCCTAATATTGCAAACACAATTAACTTTGAATTATGTGAATTAACAGTGCCTAACAAATTATCATTCAGCTCTGAAATTAAATTCTTTCATACCATTAGATTTGTTTGTTAAGCTCAAGTAGGCAAAATAGTATTTAATAAAGTAATATTGGTGCTTTGCTGTGAGTATTGTGGAGAAACAGAAAGTATTATCAAAAATAAGCTAATAAATTTCTGTGCCTGATTTGTTAGGACCCTAGTAATGATACTATGAAGTAGGGGAAAGGTATGATGCTCTTATGGGACATTTTGTTTCATTGCTAGAAGTCTTTTTCTAATTACCTTTTCAACTAGGTATCTTACAGGGTTATTTATAGTTGCAGGCATTTAGTATAAAGGTTTAACATTATTTTCAGTCCATGGGTCTGTATGAAAGATCTGCTAGATCCTCCATGTAGAGAAATAATTTTAAATATGAGATTCATCTCCACTTCATCTTATATAATCTATCTCAATAATTCTACATTTAAAGTTCACCAACAGGAAGACAGATGTGGTGTTTTGAAAGAAAGTGAGAGTGGTGCCATCAGCAGGTAAGAGCTGGTCGGAGTGTGTATGTCCTCGCTGGAGAGGCTTTGAGGTTCCAGAAGCCCAAACCAGGCCCCGTGTCCCTCCCTCCCTCTCTTCCTCCTGCCTGCAGACCCTGATGCACTCTCAACTCTCTCCTCAGCACCATGTTTGTCTGTGTGCCACTATACTTCCTGCCATGACAAAATCACTTTCAACACAATACAACCTGATGAAATAACACCCCTGTAGATTCGCTTGACCTACGTTTTGATCCAATGTGACTGATAATTCACTCAAAAGTGACTTGAATATAATTTCCCCAAAACTCAGAACCCTGGAAATCTGACACATTGACTTTTTTCAATAGTTTTTTTTTTTATTTTTTAATATGATTTGAGACCAAGTTTCTTATTTATGAAAAACAAATTAAATATTCAAATGAATGGTACCTGAAACCTAATCTTAAGGGCCACATTACACTGCCACTTATGTTTAGGGTTTTCACGTATTTCAGGTACAAAATTGTGATGGAGGACAAGAAGCCGCATGAGGCTGGAAAGTAAAGACTGTTGGGTGTTGCCACTCACATGGACCATGAACCTTATTTTCCAGAGTCACCATTCCAAGGATCCAGGACATGCATGTTACTTTCTACCAAAAGTGGTGAGTTTATTCCCATTCTTCATTTTTATCATCAATCTTTGCTGGATTCCATTGCACAAAGTGGCACTGTTACTCGGTATAAATCATTGTAGTTATTTTTGTTGGTCATGACAACATCAACTAAAGAAAATGGGAAAGGAAGAAAATGAGGTGAGAGAGAGAGAGAGAGAGAGAGAGAGAGAGAGAGAGAGAGAGAGAGAAAGAGAGAGAGAGACTGGTTCCCAAGGAGACAGGAGCTACATCTTAAAAATAATCATTTTAAGCTGAAAAATGTTTTTGTGTAGCTTAAATGACAAAAAAAAATTGTCTCTGTATGTATAGTGACATGCATTATTCACTTAGCTTTCCATGTATAAAAATGTTGCCTGGAAAAGGTTGACAAAAAAAAAAAAAAAAAAAAGAAAAGAAAAGAAAGAAAGAAAGAAAGAAAGAAAGAAAGAAAGAAAGAAAAGAGACCAGGTTGGTCGTTACTAATCCAGTGTAAACATCAAACACTCTTAAATTATACTAGTTCTATTTTCACTGAGTAACTTTTTTTTTATAAAACTGGAAAATATTATCCACAGCATTACATCTAATTATTCTAGACATCTTATCATTATGATATTTTAAAACTCTGAAATTCCATATACACTCTGTACTCTGACCCCTCTCCTAGTCACTAGCATCGTTATCCTGTACCACACTTAGCATCTTTCGTACTGGTGTCTGTCTTTATCACTGACCCCGTTGCCCTCTTCTCACTTGAGAGGAAGGGTTTTCCTGAAGCAATTCCCTGACCACAATAGTCTCTTCTTTTCCATGATAAGCACCACTTTAATTTAAAACATACCATTCAACATTTTTCTCTGATCAGAAAGACAAATAATCTCTTCTGATTTCAGAAATATACCCAAGGGGAGGTTATACGTGTCTTTATGAAACCACTATTATCTGCCAGGTGTGAGGAGCTAATGAGTGACATGGTCAATAACAACAACAAAACCATAGCAACTGATAACATAGCATGTGTATTCAATATCATTGCATGTATTTTCTAATTATGTAATAACTTTTTCTGTTTTTGCTTTTCTCACAACACAATTTTTGTTAATTTGTAGTAAACATAGGAATAAAGTATTCCAAAAAATTTATCTCTGATCAATTTACTTTCAAGAAGTTTTATATTTAGAAACATTAAATACTTCTTGAATATATTTTCTCCTCCCTAACATTTATATTGCTAACATTTTCATTACTTAACTTCTAACAGCAAATGATGGTTATTAAAATCAAATTTTTACGGGCTGTTAGTTTCTAGTGCAGATCATTGCCTCTAGGTGTTGTAGAATCAAAATCAAAACTACTAAATAATTTAGAGGTAAATTAGCAATTAACTGAGAATGACTTATCATGAGCAGTCTTCATGTGTGGTATGAAAGCCGTAGAATCACTGTCATCTGATTTTCAACCTTCCTGTATTTCTTTTTATTTATTTATTTTTCAAAAAGAGATAAAAATCTACCTAACATATAAGACATTTATGTATGATAAATAATACTGTTATTTCTGTTTTCTGAAAAAAAATTGTTTTGTCTAAAATGTAGCAGTCCATGATAGCTGCTATGTTTTTAAACGTCTTCATAAGGACAACGAAAATGAGATGTTTGATATTGATTAAAATAATGATAATTTTAAATCATTCCATAAGTCAGTTGTTGATTCTGTACCTTAGCTCCCTTAGTCATTAAAATTGCAAAATATATGACTTTATTTGTGGCTATTCCCTGAGTTTCTAATGTTTTATTTTGAAGACAAATGTATGCAGTAACAAAGTTTTTTCAGACACCATTATAAAACCATTATGAAGGCATTGAGAAGTTCCAAATTGCAGAGTTGGCAAGGATCTAACGTTGACTACTCCATGTTTCATAGTCAGGAAAACTGGGATGGAGAGATTAAATGTCATTCCAAAAGCCACACATAGGTTCACACCGTTTTTTGAACCAGAAGATCTGTCTCCTAATGCCAAGCCCCATCCATGTGCTTTCTGAATCTCAGTTCCAAAGAAATTATTATGGATCATTGGCTCTGGCTACCTAATTTGTTTTTTTAAGAGGAAACATTTCTGGTTTTCATATATCAGATCAGGGAATGTGGTTTAATTCTGCACCAAATAAATATGAGCAAAACCCTACAGGATTGACCTAATACACTACATTTCCCATATTGCTCAGAAAAAATATCATCATTACCACACAAAGACAGAATAACTTTTTTCTCTGCTATTAAAACAAAGCCCTGCCTCCTGTTTGGGGCTTTTAACATCTAAAACTCCAGTTTACCCCTTCTTCATTCATGTGTCTGGAGGGTTCTAAATCATTATTATTGGGGCCTTGGTGAAAAAATGAAGACATGGTCATTCTCAATATAAGAGTACCATCTTCTCTACTTTAAGTTGGTATGGCTTCCACCTTAAATATCTGCCATAGGATCATGTCTTCAACGTTTGGTTGCCTATTTATGGTGCGTTGAAGTTCTGCTTGAACTTTAGAGACGGGATGTTGAGAAAGAAAGTGAAGACATAACTGGGGTTATGTCCTCATGTTGAGACTCCTGCTCACCCACCCACCCCTTTCTGGGACACTGTATGGCATGAGGCTTTGTTTTGCTCCCCATTCACAACTATGATATTCTAATTCTCCACAGGACAAAAGCTATGAGGCTGTGCAACTATAGAATTCTTCAAGCCCAGAAACAAAGCAAACCTTTCTTCCTTATCAGTTTCTTTTCTTGAGTGTCTTGTCACAGAAACGGAAAGCTGACCACCACACAAGTTCAACCAGACTCTTTCAAAGGTCATGACTTTCATGACAGTGATAATAAGTCCTGATTTAATTTTTTTTCTACCTATATGTTCAGGACATAATGGTTTCCAAACACATTTACACTAGACTATCGATTCCATTGGTGATTTATATTTAGAGCTGATTCGTTCATCCTGAAAAATTCTTTTACCTTTTTGCAACCCATTTTTAATTTTTCTGAAAGTCCATTTATTCATTTGCCTCAGAACTTTTCATTAGTACCAAAATGCAGTCTAGACAGAAGTCCGAATAAGAGCATAAGCATTCAGTATTTGATGGAAAGATTGCTTCATAATTTCTCATTGTAATAAAGCTTTTAGTGTTTTTAAAGCCATGCTCCTTCAGGAAAATCATGCTTTACTGCTGACTCAGGATCAACTAACATCCGCCCTCACACCCCCACCACTGGGGTCTATTTCTCCCATATTAGCACTTAGGCAGCCATCCATTATAATAGAATCCCAGGACAGAAAGACAATTATCTCTTTAAATGAGCTGATTCCTAATTAGTGAAAAAAATATAATACTTAACCTGGAAATGTTTGTTTTCCTTGTACTTCAAGATATACTATTATTGTTTTATCTTTCAACCAAGATTATGAACAGGATTATGTTTTGTTTTTGGTAACAGAACCCCTTTAAGCGACAAAAGCAATAAAAGGCAGTTGAGGTGAGCTGATAGCAGAAACCTCTGTCAGACGAGAAAGCAACAGTAGACTGGCTAGTCTGCGGAAGAACACACAAGGCACGGAGGTCAGGAAAGTACAGGAAAAGGAACCATGCCAACAGCAAAGAGGCTGATAGATGGAGACCTGAGAGGTTTGATAAAGACCTGTGACTAGAAATTATGCTCTTAGAAATTGTTATGTGTTGTTGTTAGTTTTTATTTTTGTTTTGTTCTTTGGTTTTTAGTTTTAGTTATTTGGCTTGTTGGTTTGTTTTGGAAAACAGGATAGGAACCTAAAGGAGCAACTATACAAAATGTCCCCTTGTCCTTATCTATCATTCTCAAAACTGGCTCAAGTCCCCACTTTCTCCAGATGAGACTGGTTGATGGGGGTTATCACTAGTCAACAAGGAGTAGCCAAAAGGAGGGAAAAAAAACTGACATGACTTGAATGTCCCACTGTCTTGCCATGTGTTGCCTCTTTCCTTTTTGCAAACACCTTCACTGTGGGGAAACTGTCTTCTGTAAGGTACCCAGCAGTGGCTGAAAACAGACTAATACTGTACTTTTCCTAGTAAAAGATTGACTGAACAAAACATTTTAATCTACATTTCTTTCAGTGCATTTATTTTTTCTCATGTATGTGGCTATTTCACCTGAATGCATGTATCCACACCTTATGCATGCCTGGTGTTGATAGGGGTCAGATGAAGGTGCTGAATCTCCAGGAACTAGTATTACAGATGGCAGTGAGCTTCCATGTAGCTTCTGGGAACTGAACCTGGATCCTGGTTAAGAGCAGCAAATGCCCTTAACCACTGAGCCAACTCTCCAGGTCCAAAAAGCTTTTCTATACAGACTTTAGATTTTTCTTGGAACAGCCTTTAGTTCTCAGTAAAAATGACCATAAGATACTGATTTCTTATGTTCTCTTGGCATTGCATAAACACATATACCTCTCCAGCAGCATACTCATGCCAGAGTGATACATCTGTTCTTTACAATGAAGTTATATTTTAAAATTTCCTTTTTATGCATGATGACTTTAGTGATACAAGAAAAATCACCTACAATGAAGGAAGACCTACAATGCAAGGATTATCACCCAGACAGACATGCATATTCTTCCTTCATAGAACATGCACTAGTAAATCCCAAAACAAGTAGCATGCTTTAACAGATTACCTACCGTGTAATAACTTTGACATATACAAACTTGTCCATAAATTAATTAATGATTAAGTATATTTCAATAGATGCTTACTTATTTTTCGGATACCAATTTAATACCTAATTAAAATTGAAAAATATGTTTTTGAAGACAGAATTTAAAATGCATTCAATCTAATAAATTAAATGTCAGTTTGCAGTACTACTCACATTGGTTCATTTGCATGCTGTTCTATTGATGACCAGGCATGGATGATTATTATATGTTGAAGTCAAACTTTAATCTCACTGTAGAAAGATTTTGGATTTAAACCAAAATAGGTAATTGGTAAGGCTTTTCTTCTTATTAGCAGTATTGGCTCAATCCTAGTAATTAGCTTCTTTGAGCCTGTGTTTGAAGTGATAATTCTGTGTATTACATGGAGATATTGTGAAAAATTGGATTGTATTTGCATAAATGTCCACAAACATAGCAGATATTGTCACATAATGTTGAAAGATAAACTGCACCTTTTACTATATTTTCCACGTTGTTTAAGTGCTGGTCCTCAGTGCCTATGGTGAGAATGTGATGAGACAGTCTCCAAAGAGGTTTGGCTGTGGAGGCATAAGGAGAGCTTCATCTTTCAGTCAAGGAAAAAATCCTCAGGTGAGTCTGCAAAACAACCCTGCTACTTAGATAATGGACCCAGACATTTGAGAAGATAATTTCTTGTGCTTAGGCATCTTGTCTGTGATATTCTGCAATAGCGTCTGTACAAAAGTTTTTATTATTATTTCAGTTTTTCTCAGATGATAAATGTTAATCAGGTATCACCCTTCCTCACCTTTTTCCAAATCCTCCCCACCTCCCTTCCTAGCTCACTTCCTGTTCTCTCTCTCTCTCTTTCTTTCTCTCTCTCTCTCTCCCCCTCTCTCTCTTTCTCTCCCTCCCTCTCTAAAGCAAAAGCAAAACAAACAAGGAACATAAAACGTAAAGTACCAAAACAATACAAAAAGCCCACCAAACAGAAAGAAGCAAACAAACACCCATGTGGTCTGTTTGCTTTGATTAACTACTCTTGGGCATGGGACCTAATATGAGCATGGATGACATCCTCAGTAGGTCATGGATGCTAGATCCACTCAGCTGTAACAGTCATATTCAGAACAGAGGGCAGACTTCTCAGAAAAGGGAGAGTTTTTCAAAATGGTTTTATGGTACTTCATTTTAATTAATTGCCACTAGAAAGATTCTATGCACATAGCTTATCACGAGGAGTGTAAGTTTAAAGTTTCAATCATGAAATCAAGCATTAAAGAATTGTTCCTTATAAATAACACCTACAGATGACTGTCTTCATTCCTCACCCCTAGGTTTGTGAGCTACGGGAAACATGAACCATAATATTCTCTTAACTTTTAAGCTCACTTTATGAAAAGTTCAATCATCATTATGCTAATGGCTTGAGGAAATGAAATTAAGGTGATAATGCTTATTCAATGGACATTAAATCAAGATAAACCTGAAGCAAAAACTTCGTAACCATATCACAGCACTGATCTCAGCTAAAACAGCTATTAAGCTGGTTGATGAATCCTCAGGGTGGGAGAAGACTCATCAGCATAAATTTTCTATATGATAATTGAATTGGAGAAGTGTTTGGGAACACAAGAGTTTTATTCATGCGTATATAGGTTATAAAGATGTTGTTTTCTCTCATCTATATATTGTTACTTACTAAGGGCATTAGGAAAAGTTCTGAAAATCTTTGCAGTCATCAGTTTTCATCTGTGTTTAATTACCTGAAAAACCTAGACAAGTTTGAATCTTCCAAGCCACTGGTGTTTTCAATGACCAACTGTTTATAATAAACAAACATTATCAGAAGCAGCTCTGCTTTCTTAACCCTTAGCATTTTGAAATATCTATAAAGGGGAAAGCAACACAAGAGAGAACATTCATCACCCTATTGAATACAGATAATACATCTTATGTAACTGAAGTATGTTGTTTCCATATGCTGTATCAACTTATTTTCTTTCTAAAGCTGGAATTGAGATAACCTGTTCTGTTTTATGTCTATTCCCAGCCTCTCAGCATTGGTATGCTTTGTTTTTAAAACTGAAACACACCAAGAGTTTATTATGTACATATATTCACTTTGGTTTTGCCATTTCTAAGTAACAACCCTCAGAGGTATTTATGATTTTAAAATTGTCCTATATAAAGATCAATCATTCCTCACTCCTATCACATTAAAATCGCCTAATGAACAATAGTTGGAATATCATTAATTGCAAACATATACTGATGAGGTCGTCAAAAAGCTAGGTGGAATGAGTTATTTGTGATTTATTACTAGATAGACAATAAAAACATGATGTGTAATAAATTCATGTCTAATTTAATTCAAATGAAAAAAATATATAGCAAACCTTACAAATTTATAATAATAGGTGCTTTCTTGAATTATTTAATGCCTTATAAAAATACAGCACTGATGTTTGCAAGTTAATAAAACAAATGCTTAAATTCTGCATTTGAGAATCTACGATCAAGAAAAAATACAGACAGGCTTACTTTATATAAAATTTTGATCTGTCCATTGAATGGGAGTTCATTGCATGAATCCAGGTGAGTATGAATACTAAAGATAGAGGACTATACAACCCAATCCATCACTTTTGCACTTTAGAATCTTATAGATGTATGTATGTATGCACATATAGACGATAGATATCTAAATCAGCAATTGCATAGATTAGAA
This sequence comes from Cricetiscus sungorus, assembly GCA_030556225.1. NCBI lineage: Eukaryota > Metazoa > Chordata > Mammalia > Rodentia > Cricetidae > Cricetiscus > Cricetiscus sungorus. The sequence goes on along the minus strand of JANBXA010000731.1, from coordinate 7,893,420 downwards.
ATTGCTTGATAATGTTAGTAATATTGTTTTGTTTTGATCACATTTAATGTATGGAAGACAACAAATTGGCATTTTAAAAACCAGTACAGGATGCAGTTCTATTCTCATAAATAACCTTTAACTATACCCTGCAAATAGTCATTTAAAATAGTCATTTAAAAGTTCATTTAACAGGGCTTTTAATTCTGAGTAGAGATAGCAGAAAATTCTGACAGGAATAAAAATCAAAGATAAACCCTATGGGTCTTAATAAATGTATTTCTACAATTGAATTTTCTCTTGAATCTAGTTATTTTAACAGCAAGAGTAATTATTCCATACCTATGCCATTCATGTATATACACATATATACACACACAAACATATGTGTGTATATGTATGTGTGTACATATATATAAAATCAGCTGTGCCATATAATATTTTAGATATTGGATTCTGAAAATCATTGAAGGAAATAACTTAATTTTGATACATATGTTTTGTATCATACCTGAATTACATGCAAATAAAAGAATATATTACTTCTTGTTAGTGGTTTTTTAACCATTTTGGAATTTGCTACACTGTATTTCTCTTTTATTTTGCAGCACAATATATATGCCTGATTCCCAGCCTTGTGAACTTCAGTGCTATCTCCCTTGGTGTATATATTCCTCAGATGTGTTTTGTGAAGCTTTTAACAAAATTACATATTTAAGTGGCAGTAAAGGTACAAAATTTAAAAAATTTCAGGACACTCAATACAGAAATCATGAAGATGGAATTTAAAATACTAAAACAATAGACCTACAGTCGATGGGAGATAGGTATGCAGGCATCTTGATCAGTAAGAGAAAGATAGATGATACAAACACCTTCTGTCAGAGCTCAGAGAGCTATGGGATAGAAGAGGAACAAAGATAACAAGACACCAGTGGCCCAAGGAAACTGTGCCTTCCAGACATCACAGTTTGCTATGTCGTATTATCATTAACCTAAGCTTTGGATTAAAAGGTAGACAATATGAAGTTGTGTCATTAGTTATTATTCCCTGATAAAAAGTGGCCAAGTTACTGCTGAATCTAACAGAGGCATACAATTACTAATAGTTAGCAAAGGTCTTCCTATGAGTTTATGAAACTATGGAGGTTCAAGAACTGTATTAAAGAAGGATACCCATTAAGTTTTATTAAGCAAAAAAGAAAATGTCTCCCACTAATTACTTTTTACACTACTCTGAAAAAATACCTAATGGAAAGGAAGAAAGGTTCATTTTTGATTCAAGTATTTTAGTACATCAGTTGTGGCCACAAATGACTAAGTGACTCTAGGCTCCTTGTCAGAGAAGGCTTGCAGCTACAGCCTATACATTCACACTGTGGCCAACCAGAATGCATAGAGTGCAGAGCTAGAATGAGCAATAGGCATAGCCTTTGAAGACACCTCCCCAGGAAGCACCAACTAAGCACATCCCCACCCACACTTGAAACTTGCAGACTCTACAAAATAGAGCCACAATCTGGAGACTAAGCATTCAAACTAGGATCCTGTGAGGAGAATTTCAGATTCACATCATCACAAACTCTCCAAATATTTTTCTCATTGCATGGTATAGCTTGATGTTGTTTATTAGAGATATAGCGTTATTTTTCTTTGAATTTTGAAACCCAGATCAAATAGATACATGGCAAATATATTTAGTCTAAAGTGCAATTTAGGACCAGTATAAACATGATATTAAGAAAATAATGAATTGATGAAATATTCTCCTTAAGATACAATCAAAAGCCAGTAGTGGTGTGGTGGTTCATGACTTGAATCCCAGCACTCAGGAGGCAGAGGGAGGTGGTTCTCCGTAAGTTTGAGGCCAGCCTTGTCTATAGAGTGAGTTCCAGGACAGCCAAGGCTGTTACACAAAGAAACTCTGTCTCTAAAAAACAAAACATACAAACAAACAAATAACAATTAAATGTTCATCTCTGCTGTTGGTTACCCTCCACAACTTGATGGGAAGAACTTCTGGCTGGCACAGAGCATGGAGAAAACTAGTAGGTAGGTGTTCAAGGAGAAGCTTCATTCTAGTGGCCATCATTTTTAGAACTAGAAGGTGCCAGAGAGCCTAGATCATAGGAGCTCAGAAGATGGTTCATTTCATCAAGTTCTTGCTCTGCAAGCATGAGGACCTGAATTCAATCCAAGAACCAACATAAAATAAATCCAGGCATGGTGTCTGGAGCTGTAATTCCACTGCTGGTAAAGCAAATGCAGGAGAATCTTGTGGACTGTCTAACAACCAGCCTAGCTTAATTGATATGTTCCAGGCCAGTGAGAAACACCATCTCAAAAGAGGTGGATGACAATTATGGCATAAAACCTGTGGTCACCTCTAGACCCTACATGTACAAACACAAATGTGTAGGTATACTTATAAAGACACACACACACACACACACACACACACACACACGAGTCTAGGTCATAAGTAGCAGAAAGATTGATAAATAAATACACATAGGAGAAGACCAGAGAAATCATAATTGATCCAAGAAGAGCACTAGAACAGAAAATCAGTGAAATTTGAAGATTCTAAGTTGTGTTTTGTCAATATGGTAATGATATATAAGGTGTTATCATTAAGGGAAACTAGAAGAAGGGAATATATGAACCACTTAACATATTCACTGTTTTCTGCTAGTAAAGTTCCTTTCTGAAGCTCTCTGATTTTATCTATGTTGACAGGACAGGCCTGAATTTCAAGAGGAGAAACTTGGTTCCTATTTTATTCCCATAGGGCAGACACTTTTATTAGCTTTGTCTTCTGGGTGATATTAGTTCATCTTCAGCTTCTTAAGTATATAAATAATGACTCTGAGCCACAAACCAGAGACTCTAAATTATGTTATTTCTGAATACTTCCAAATGGCCATTGTCTGTTTCAGACACTGGCTGACACAACATATTGTGACACCTAGAATGAACATACATGTTGAATGGTTGAAAGCCAGAACACCAAAGTCTCTATCAGGCCATGTTGCAATGTCACAATGCTCCTTCTACTAGGATTCTTTATTTCTTCATGAACAGCTCCTCTTTAGCTCACAGCGTCATTGGTGTTTTCTGTCAGTGTTTTCATGGTCCGACATTATTTTATCATAAACAAAAGTAGAGGGAAACACATGTTGGAACAGAATAGGTAATGCATGTTCAATGAATTAAATAAACTTGAAATGACCAAAAAGAGATATTACCAGAAAAGAAAAGGAATCATCATTCTCAGCCATCTTCAAACTCTGCAAGCTACAATAATAATACCCCTGTAAGATTTACCTGTCGGTGCAGTAGTGCTATGACTATTATAGATTCTACCAATCATTTTAAGGAATACTGAATGGAAGAGAACCCACACCTAGCCTGCTAATTAGGCCAAGAACAAGATATGTTATGGATGCTAGGAAAAACATTATTATTATTATTATTATTTATTATTATTAAATCTAAATGACCATAACAACAAAACAATTCCTAATGACATATTGTTATACCCATAGATCAGTGAACTTTTCGACCATCACAAGACAAGCTTATTTTTGTAAAAGATGGCAATTAGAAGAGGTATATAATTAGACAACATGTAAAGACAGGGAGACTTTTAATGCTTAGTCCTGAGTACCACATTTTTATCACATTCCTCCCCTTAAGGCTCAATGATCTATTCAGAAGAAGGAGAAGAAAGCTTGTAAAAGTGATAGATAGTATATGACTTCAAGGGGACTGTGTTTTCCAGACACAACTAGAGCATGGGGCAAAGAGTTCTAATAATCCAGGTCAAGTGTTTTTACCCTTAACCATTTAATTATTTATTATATAAAGTCCCATAATTTTTTGTTAGTATTGGAATTAATTTTCCAACTACAAACTTTGTTAGACAGGTTCCCATACTATTTATGCTTTTGATATACAAAAGTTACATGCAAGACAAGGCATGTAGCAAGTCTTCAATAAATAATTTCATAAAATTATGACCTTATGACAATAGAATAAGTAAGGCACTTATTTCTAACTGCCACTCATCCATTCTTCTAGTTTTCTTTAATAACGTAAGAATGCATTACTCTATGATGATATGTTTATATAAATTTATTTGCCTTTGTAATTCAATCCCAAATCTCCTTGACTAAATGGTATACTAAATACAAACATCCACTCTAAATCCTTTAAACAATTTCTCTTTCATTTATTTTTTCATATTTAAATACGAAAATGCTGATTTCTATCATAGTAGGACACTTCATCCAACTTTATGCTCTACAATTTCTTCTAGTTTTGTTTACCTAGTCCTAGATGGGATCATCAAGTCAAGTATCTTTTATACAACCTACTTGAATAAATATCCAGAATAAGATACCTAAATTTTTACAACTTAAACCATGACATCCAGTAATATGTAAGTTCCATTATCCAACATAATTTTATTAGAGAGCATATTTTAAAACTATTATTTGACTACCAGTGCCTGGATTTAAATATGTTTAATTCTAGATTAGATTAACAAATACAAAAGTAAAAGCCATTCCTCCAAAAATCCCACTAAAATTTTACTTTAACTTATAGTTTATAACTAAGCAAATTTTCCTTTGAAAATGTAAGACATAAAGATAATACATTTTTAAAATAAATATTGTAAAGTGTATTAGTGATATTTATTTACCAGAGATTATTATTGTCTGTTGTCATTGTTTTGATTATTGAGACAAATGTTATAATCGATCACTCTTTTCACTATCTATAACCTATTTGCCACACTTACTTTATTTCATCCTATTCTTGCCCCATATATTATTTTCCTCTATTATATATTGTTTCCTATATTTGGGCCTTGTTATTTTTCAGTGGACTTTATTTTTTTTAATTTTTATTTTTTTTTCTGTTTTTTATACTGCCCACTGGTTCCAGCTCACAAAATCAGAGTGCAGCTATTCCTAAATATCCTCCAACTTAAAATAATAATGTCACACATGTTGTGGGTTTTGTTGTTGTTGTTTTCGTGTTTTGATTTGCTTGCCTGTTTGTTTTATTTTGTTTTCCAAACAACAATTTGCTATGGAAAAGTCAAGGTTTCCAAGGAGGAATATAGTATCCCTACCTAAAACTGGAAAATGCATATCAGAAATCTATCCATGCTTAGAGCTTTTCTTCCTTGAAGTTTAGAAAGTGAAGGCTTTCTAATGAAAGAATTATCATTCAAAGTTATGCATTTTATTTCTTCTTCAAGAGAATATCTTAATAGAATCCTAAAGTAAGATCAAGATTATTACTATTATTTTAGGGTATTTACTGACAATGAGAAAATATAACATGAGAGCAGATGATTCAGAACCTTGAGTGAATGTCCTGGAAGAAAAATCTCATCTCAATCCATCAAAAATACAGTGCTGCCAGACTGTGAAAGATTTATATTTCACAATTGCAACGATTGCAATATATAATTATAATAGGGCATCTCCTAAGGATTCATGAACATTTCTTGTGCATGCATGACTCATAGCCACAATTATTGCTAAACCACTCCCCATACCATATCCACTATAAGAAAAAATCATGCAAAACAACTGCTAATGAGATTGAAGACTCGATGAAACAGAAAAATGCCATTCACAAGTAAAGAATTGGAGTTTTCCAGTACTGAAAAGTGTGCTGTGCTACAAATAGAGAAAACCCACCCTGATGAATAAATGAACAAACAAAGCCTATGTCTCTGAGAGAGACAAAAGAGAGAACTGATTTTGAGTATCACTTTATCTACTATGATTTGCATATAACACTAGGAAAATGTTTTATAAATTCATGCCACCCTTTTAGAAAAGGCAAGACAAATGCTGGAAAGTCACAGAGAGAGAGATCATACACAAATACTAGAGATAACAACCGCTTTTAAAACGTTAATAAAGCAAGCAGACAGTTTTGTTAGTTCTTTGAGAATTTTGTGCATTGCATTTTGACCACATTCATATTTATCCCTAACCCTCATTTTCTTAAGATTCCTCTCTTCTTGTCTACTAACATAACTTTGTGTCCTCTTTCCTTTATTAAGTCCATGAAGTACACTTGTGCTAGCCCATATACTCTTGGACGAGTGGCTTTCACTGGAGAGAGTGGTCAAACTATCACATGTTATACCCTTAAAGAAATTAACTCTTTCTTCCCAAATATTTATTAACTGTCCATAGTCTCTTAGGTATGTGTAGAATATCATGCCTACTTCCCTTTTCCATGATGGAATTTTGTCTGATCTGAGTCCACAGAGATCTTGTGCATTCTGTCTCAACTGCTGTTAATTGATATGCGCAACTGTCCTCTGTGATCAGTACATCCTATCCCTTATAGGCATCCACCACCTCTGGCTCCTAAAAGCTTTCTGTTCCTATTTCTAAATTGATTCCTGGGCCTTTGGAGGAGAAGGTGTGATATTGTCTCTAAAATAAATAAATCAACTGTATGAAATGAATACAAGCCACCTGCCAATTAAGTTTCCTATGTTAATAGTGATTACTCCACTAAACTTAAAGTACATGATTAGAGTTCAACAATGCATCCGATCCCTTGACTCACCACTTCCATTTAGACAGTTTTGCTAGAGCCAAATGTAACAAGAGTGTGTTGATCTGGGACAACTACAAATTTTCAAATCTCTCTCTCTCTCTCTCTCTCTCTCTCTCTCTCTCTCTCTCTCTCTCTCTCTCTCTCTCTCTCTCTCTCTCTCTCTCACGCTTGCATGCATGCGCATGCACACGTGCGTGCACACACACACACACACACACACACACACACACACACACACACAGAGCAGACCTCAAATTTCCTAAAATAAGAATTTATAAACTGAACAAATAAAAGGCAAGCAGCAGTATTAAATGCATGTCACATGAAATGGAATTTAAAACATGTTGAATTCTTCTAGATGGCATTAAAAGAATGTTGACGTCATTCCAATACATAATAGCGGACATCAGTGATGGGAAGGCAGCATGTAGTCTGGCCAGAAGATTTAACTAAAGAAAGGATACCTTAACTATTTAAGATTTGAAGCTAAGAGGTAGGAATAGAAGTCTTAGTCAGTAAAATCCTTGATATGCAAGCATAAGAATCTGAGTTGGATACCATGCTTCTTTTATATTGCCTTTATTCTCAGTTATTTATGTGATTACTCTAAAAAAAAGTGGAAGTCTAGAAGTGGTTCACAAAAATTCAGATACCATTCTTGAAAGAATACATAAACGCATTATGGAACAGACAATTCAGATACCACTCTTGAGAAAAAGTACATAAATACATTATGTGTCTGATATACAAAGATTAAGTCACTATTTGCTAGAATCCCTGTCACCATCTCTGAGGATATGAAGCTATTTGAAGGAGTCATAATGTAAAGAGCTATGAGGAACAGTAAGCTTTCGTAGAGTAGTTTTTTGTTTGTTTTAATAACCTTGTCACTTTCCTGTCCATGGAGGAAGCCCTAAAGGCACCACCAGAAACTTTTAATGCTAAAATATACATTTAAAAAGTTAGTGGGATACAAATTTGTTATGCATAAATATTCCTATATATAAATGGAAAACATAGGAAGATATCTGAAGAACAGCATATTTAATATCTTGGGTAACTAAGAAAAATGAAAAATATTAGAAAAATTAAAGACATCAGAAAATGGTAAGCCCTCTTAATGTTCATGGATTGGTAGGATTAATATGAAAATGGTCACCTAACCAATCTATAGACTCAGTGCAATTGCCACCAAAATTCTAAAACTATTCTTCACATAAATTGAAAAAATTATTTTAAACTTTTATGGAAACACACACACACAGACACACAGACACACACACAGACACACACACACACACACACACACACACACACACACACACACACACACACACACACACACAGAGTCAGGACGGCTAAAGCATCCTGAACAATAGAATTACTGTCAGAGTTATCACCATCCCTGATCCAAGGCTGTGCTATAGATTTATAACAATAAAAACAGCATGAAGCTGCCTTAACCAAAGCATGTTGATTATGGAAGTAGAATTTATTGTAAAGGCATTAGTTCACATTCCCATAAATACCTGTTATTTACAAAGAAACCGAAAATACACACTGAAAAAAATAACACTTTCGTCAAGCAATTTTAGTCAAACTGGGTAGCTCCATGTACAAATTGAAAATATATCCATAACTATCATCCTGTACAAAACTTAATTCCAAATGGTTCAAGAATAAGAACATAAGAACCTGTACCCTGAAAATGATATAAGAGAAAGTAAATAATACATTTCAATTATTGGCACAGGAAAAGATTTCTGAGGACCTCAATAGCACAATCCTTAACACCAACTATTTAAAAATGGGACATAGAAAAGCTTAAAAAACCCTTCTATACAGCAAAACACACAATTATTTGAGCAAAGAGGCATCCTACAGAATAGAGAAAACTTCCAAATACATGGCTGACATAGTGTTGCTATCTAGAATGTATAAAGAACTCAAAACTCTGAGCATCAAGGAAACAAATAACCCAACTTAACCACGGATTTTAGACTAAATAGAATATTTTCAAAACATGAAACACAGTGGATGAATACATTGGAAAACATGCTCAACAGTGTTAGTTCTCTAGGAAATGCAAATTAAAAGCACCTGAGTCAGAATGGCCAAAATTAAGGAAACAAATGTCAGTAGATGCTGGCAAGAATGTAGGGAGAAAGGAACATTTATTAATTTCTGTCAGGAATGAAAGCTGGTGCAGTCACTATGGAAATCAGTGAGAAGGTTCCTCAACATGCTTAAAACAGACCTACCATGAGATCCAGCTATATCATCCTTGGGCATGAACACAAAAGACTCTGTATCTTACTACAAAGATACTTGTTCATCCATTTTCATTTCTGCTCTATTTATGATAGACAGCAATTTAACATAGCCTAGATGCCCATCAACTGAGAAGAGGATAGTGAAAATTTGTACACTTATGTAATAGAATATTTTGCAGATGTTAAGCAAAATAAAATCATGACATTGTCTGTAAGTGGAGATCCAGAAAAAAGTCATCCTAAGTCAGTTTACCAGAATCAGAAATATAAATGTAGTATGACAAATAAAAGACCCAGAGACAGACATCTGAGTTCAAGCTTCAAGCTGAAGGCCAAAGAAGCAAAGCAGCCAAGCCACTAAATCTTACCTCTACCCAGCTGAAATGGTAATTCTGTCCCTGAAAATTCTTAGAGGCAAAAAGCTCTTAATTCCCATCTCCTTCTCCTTATATTCCTTTCTTAGCTCGTATATTTTATATACCTTTCTAGGGATTGGATTAAAGATGTGAGCTCTAATTCTCTTTTAGACATATTAATCTTGTGTAGCTTTGGGTGGTCTTGGACTCACAGACACATCCGTCTATATGTGTCTGCTGAATCCTGGGACTAAAGGCTTTTACCACCACTGCCTAGGTCTATGACTGCTGGGATTAAAGGTGTATATCACCACTGCCTGATATCTCTATCTTGAGGCTACTTTTGCTTTCTGAATCTTCAGGCAAACTTTAATAAATCATAAATAATATATTACCATGTATTAACCTTGTATGGTTTTTCTTATACATCAGTATTTGTTTTTATGCTTTTGATATGTTTGATGGCTATTCTTGTTTGTCAACTTGACTATATATGGAATGAACTACAATCCAGAAACGGAGGGTACATTTGTGATCTGGATCTTGAGGCTGGAAGTCACAGACTTCTGATCACGATCTGGGTCACACCTTCTGTTGGAAGCCTACCTAAGGGCAGTCAAAGGAGAAAGGACTCCAGTTTTATCCAAATTATTTTGTTATTGTTGTTGTTGTTTAGTTTGTTGTTGTTGTTGTTATTTTGATTTTGCTTTGTGGTTTTTGATTTTGGTTTGTCTTGTTTTGTTTTACTTTTAGAAGAGAGAAGTAACAAAAAGTTGAGTAGGTATGAAGGTGTTAGGTGACTTGTGAGTAGTTGGTAGAGGGAAAAGTATATGTCCAAAATATATTATATTAGATTGTCAAATAAACAGAAGTATAAAAATATAATCAAAATTATAGCTTTTAAGATGTCAATGTCAGGGGGCATAAAATTAATATCTTTACAAACTTGGATTCATGATTCCTGGAACCCACAAAATATGAAAAAAGAGAACTGAATTGATGGATTTTTCTTTGTTCTTATAGTATGCATGTATTTTTACATGTAAACCTTGTACACACACACACACACACACACACACACACACACACACACACGTAACAGTAAATCACCCTTTTTAAAATAAATCAACCTTGAATGCATTAGAACAGGAGACAACTTTTTGAACAGAACACCAATAGCACAGGCACTAAGATCAGCAATTAATAAATGGGATCTAATGAAACTGAAAAGCCTCTGTAAGGTAAAGGACACAGTCAAAAGGACAAACTGACAGCCTACTGAATGGGGGAAGATGTTCACCAACCCCACAATTGACAGAGTGTTGACTCCCCAAATACATAAAGCACTCAAGAAACTAGGCATCAACAAACCAAGTAATTCAATTTTAAAATGCAGTTTGGTTCTAAACAAAGAATTCTCAACAGAGGAATTTCCAATGGCCTAGAAGTGCTTAAATAAATTTTCAACATCCTTAGCCATCAGGAAAATGCAACTCAGATTTCATCTTATACCTGTCAGAATGGCAAAAATCAAAACCACAATTGACATATCATGCTGGAGAGGATGTGGAACAAGGGGAACACTCCTCCATTGCTGGTGAGAGTGAAAACTTGTTCAGCCACTTTGGATCAATATGACAGTTTCTTAAAAAAATTGGTAATGGACCTGCCTCAAGACCCAGTTATACCACTTCTGGGCATATACCCAAAGGATGCTCTACCATAGCACAAGGACCCTTGCCTAATAATTTTCACAACAGTGATATTTAGAACAGCAAGAAACTAGAAACAACCTAGATGTCCATTAGCCAAAGAATGGATAAGAAAAAGAAATGTGGTACATTTAAACAATGGGGTATTACTCAGCTGTTAAAAACAATGACATCATGAAATTTCTTGGCAATGGATGTTACTAGAAAAGATAATCCAAGGTGGATAACCCAGACCCAGGAAAACAAACTTGGTATGTACTCAATTATAGCTACATATTGACCATAAAGCAAAGGATAACCATTATAAAATCCACAGACCCAGAGAAGTGAAGTAACAAGGAGGACCAAGGACCTATACATGAATCTCGCTGTGAAAGGTAAATAGAGTAAGCATTACAGGAAGGATCAGATTGTGGAAAGGATGGAGACAGAGAGCACTGGAAAAGACAACTAAAATCAGGGGCATCTCTGAATTGAGCTAGAAACCAAGTGCACGGGAGTCTATGAGGATGGCCCTAGCTAACATTTAGCAATGGGAGATACAAAACATGAATTGGATCTCTCCTGTAACCTGGTAAGACTTCCAGTGGAAATACTGGGACCCCAAGCCAGCTTCATGGCCTCTCACTTATAATTTGTATAACCTACAGGACATGTTGGGACAAGCAAGGTGCAGAAATTATGGGAGTGGCTAACCAATGTCTGGTTAAGTTTGAGACTCACCCATGACAAAGCCTGGAGGGCCACGACCCAAAGGTAGGCAGCCCAGCGACCTAGAATAGAATCAAGCATTACTGGCAAATAAGAGAAAAAAACAATAAAATTATTCCCAATGATACTCTGCTATATTATAGATCATTACCTAACCCCTTGTAATTAGAGGAGAGACTTCACCCCACATCTGATGTGAAAAGATTTAGAGATCCACAGGGCAACATCAGGCAAACCTCATGAAATCCTGTAGAAGAGGGAAGGAAGAATTTTGGGATCTAGGGGAGCCAGAACACCACACAAAAATGAGAATCAATAACCTGGCCTCATAATGGCTCACAGAGACTGAACCACCAAGCAGAGAACTTGCTGGTAACTGACCTGGGCCATCTACACATGTGTAGGAGTTGTGTAGCTTGGTCTTCTTGTAGGACTCCTGGCAGATAGATTGGGGGCTATCTCTGCCTCTACTGCCTGCTCTTGGAACTCTTTCCTTCTGCTGGATTGCCTTGTCCAGCATAAATAGGAGAGGAGGTACCTAGTCTTGCTCTAACTTGATATATCATGGCCGACTAATAAACACAGGAGGCCTGAACTTTTCTGAAGGGAAGAGAGAGTGAGTCATTGGTCAATGTACATGGAAGTTTAGGGAGGAGGGACTGGGAGGAGAAGAGGGAAGGAGGGGAAACCATGAATTGGTTGGGAAAAAGAATTAAGTAATTAATAAAAAAACACATAACAAAAAATTCCTGGAAGCTATTTACCTTTTGAGGATAAAAACAAAAAGAAAGAAAGAAATCAATATGTGCATTAGAAATATTTGTTATAAATTGGACACTATATTCCTGTTATGATGCTGAGCAAGGATTGAGACTGTGAGTTGAAGCATGTTCTAGTCAGTGTCTCAAAAGGAGAGTTCATGATCATGCAAATAACTGGTCTAAGTACCTCAGTTAGACAAGTAATATCCTAAGCTTCAAGTCTGGGGGACCTCTTTTTATATAACATCCATCCATCAGCCCTGAACAACAGAATCCCCCAACAAAATCATGCAGCAAATTAAATTTATAATAGTCAAAGTATTCTTCAGTCCTTAAATTCATGCTCACACTGTTTCAGAGACCCTCAATTAAATGCAGCTCCTAGAATGATGTTCTGAAGAAAGACATGATTAGCTGTCTCTTGACAAACTACTGCTGCCTTCCATAGGTAAAAGCTCCCATTGTCAATGTACTTTAATCACTAATTGAAAAAGAAAATTGCTTGCCAAGTATAGGAACATCATTCACATTTCCCATGTAATACATACCTCAAAGACAGCTATGATACAGTACCATGTATGTGTTCCTTGTTGGTCATCTACTGAAGACAACCAGGATGCTGAACAATCCAGGAAATGTTATGTGTTTTTAAAATTGTTCTTCTCCTCAGACATCTGATGCCTTGTGCTAAACTAGCCACAGCAAATATCAATATCTATTAAATTTACTAAGATAAAAATCTACTGTAAGTGCTAAGAAGTGCCTGGAATGTCTCTTACTCAGTAAGAACACTCTTACAATTGGAAAGTAAGGTATTATTAGAGGTTCATATAATTGAGAAACAAAAGATGTGAGCTTTCACAGTTAAAGTACTGTGTCTTTTTTCAGTAGCTTTAGGGTAAGCCAAAAAATCAGGCATTGCTGGTATAAAAACTACTGACCTCGCTGAAAGGTAAATTCTACAAAACTATAACACAATGTTTAAATAAGTTACTATTGAGTGAGGGCCTTTTTAGTCCGGTGCAATTCAATGCCTTGAGCTGTGAAATTGCAGAACTTGGCTAGAAAGTTGTCTAGTTTCTGCTAAATCAAAAGTGTGAGATGACTTGGTTAAGAAAAACCCTAGTTTATGTGTTATTCTCTAACTTAGAGGTTTCTTTACAAAATATAGTGCCTGAGGGTACTGCAGGGTATAGATTGAGTTATTTCCTTGGTCAATTCCAAGTTAAACAAAAAGGACAATGAATTAAAACAGTGGCACAACTATATTGTTTTACAAGCATAAGGAGTCTTGGTCTTCATTCTGTCTGTCTTTCTCACTCTCCAACTGCATTTAGTGTTTATTTTTCTCTGTCACTTATCCATTTAGAAGCAAAACTTGACACATTATCTTCTGGCCCCACAAAAACTAAACCTCTGAAACAATTTCCCACTGGTAGGTTCTTTCTAGAGCATTTTGGCTTCTAAAGATTCTCTTCTTTGGTAGGATCTTTGAACACACTTTATTCTTCCTTCCTACCTCCTCCTGTTTCTATGTGTTTTGCTGAAGCCTGTACAATGGCTATGTGGGCTGCAAAGCCAATGTTCTTTATGGATTACCTCTGAGCCCTCTGCCACCTCTAACTCCATGAGGGAGGGGACATGGTTATCATCTATTATAGGTATGGACTCAGCTGTTCACACATTGATTGATGTGTAAGCTACTCAAGTTTTCATTTATTTGCAATAGTGGTGTCGGGGCAGGGAGAGATAAAGTTGTGGGGGATATGCCTGGCACAGGAAGGAGGTGGATGGCACGTTACACCACTGTGTAGTTGGTCCTCCTTTTACCTTTGCATGGATTATGGAACCCAGGTCACCATACACATGTAGCAAGCATCTTTAATTGCTGAGCCGTTTCTCTAGCCCTTTCAAGGTTATTTCTTCTATATGTTTTACTAGTCTTGGCACGCTCTACTCAAATACTGCCCTCCAATACTTTTCTCTTTTTCAAGAGAGAATTTCCTCGTTTTACTTAACAAATGTAAATAAGAAAAATATTTTTAAATACTTTTAAATCCTGTTAAATACTACATGCTCCACATCCCAAATTCATTAGTTATTATTTTCTTACTGAAAATAGATTCTTCACTCCCACAATAAATCCAGAATTCATTTTCCCATCCCTCTACCCATCGTGGTTCCCTTTCGTCTCCCATCTTTTCTCTCCTCCAGATCCACTCATCCCTCAGTTTGCCTTAAGAAAAAAGAAGACCTCCAAGAGACAGTAACCAAACAGGACGAAACAAGATACAACAAGACAAGGCAAAAGCCCTCATATCAAGGCTGCACAAAGCAACCAGTGGAAAGAAGAAAGCTAACCAAGCTAGCAGCCATAACGTAATGTGCAGAGGATCTGGTACAAACCCGTGCAGTCTCCATGCTTGCTTCTTCAGTTTCTGTGTGCCCATGTGAGCCCTGCTTCATTGATACAGAGGGTCTTGTTGTCCTGGTGTCTTCCATCCCCTTTCACCCCAGTCTTTCCTCCCCCTCTTCCACGGGCTTCTGATACTTTGGGAATTCTTAGCCAAAACTAATTGGTAAGTTTTAGAGTCTGAGCCATAAGTCTAAAGAAATTAATTTTAACTGCTTAGACACCCATGTCTTTTTCTGTAGGTGGAGTTTTCTGTCTCTCCTGCCAACTCCCAAGTCATGACATAGAGACTTCTTATTAATCATAAAATCATAGCCAAAAGCTTAGGCATATCTCTGTCTAGCTTTTACAATGTAAATTAGCCCATATTTTATTAAATCTATGTTTTACCATGTGGCTTTTACCTCTATCCCATTTTGTGTATCCTACTCATTCCACATCTAGCTGGCTTCTCCTGGTCTCCACCCTTATCTCAGAGTCCTCCCTGCCCCCAAACCCTACCTAGCTATTGGTTATTTAACTTTTTATTAAACTAATCCATGTGACAAATTTCGTAGTGTACAAAAAGATTATTCCACAACATTTCTCCTCCCTAATTGCTCTGTTTGACTCAAATTAATCTTGGATACTAGGTAAAGTAAAAGCAAAGCATTTTGGATGTATTTAATCTCTATCCTTGGAGATTGGACTTCAGATAATCAAATTATTCCAATTTTCCTGAGACTTTGCCACCCATCCAGGGAATCCTCTCAATCCTATGCAAACTGAAAGAGAGCTGGTCACCTTAGCAACAATTCAACCCATAGGCAGGATTGCTCCATCTGGGAACAATCTTAGCTCTTCTTCTTCTGCCCTTTAAAAGAGCCTTTTCAGCAGCTATCGTTGGATCAATAAAATGATGACCTTGCAAGGTTTTTCTCTAGTTACAAAGCACTGAAGACCCTTTGGTGACACCAGTTCTTCACATCAAACCTTGCTTAATTGATGAGAAAGGGGAATTAAAACAAAAATGTTAAAGGGATAGGAACCTTGGACTGATAGCATCACGTGTAGCTGGAAAAGATAGATCATATCATTATGAAAGTTATAGCCACCAAGTAGACTAGCCAATGCTGGCTGAGACAAAATCAAGCATATGGAAACCTTAAAAAGAAAGAAAGAAAGAAAGAAAGAAAGAAAGAAAGAAAGAAAGAAAGAAGAAAGAAAGAAAGCACTGAAGTATTAGCTCAAGGTCATACAACTGTACCCTCTTTTAAAATTTTTCTTCCAACTATTTACAGCTTTTATAAAAACTGGAAGTTAAAGAAATAGCCCTGAACCAGTGTTTTTAAGAAAGTTGATCTTGATTCTTTCCCTTGCATTACACTACACAGACTCACCTAGAGATCCAAAAGTGGCAGTCTGAGTGTCCCTGAGTGTGGGGGAATCAGACAGTCTGACTGAAACAATTTACCTGTCTGTAAAATAAGGAGATGGCTGTTAAAGTTTCTTCATATTCTTCGTAAATTCTAAGTAAATTGGAAAAGAAATTGGGCCAGTCTAGTATGGCCCGACTTCGATATAGCATTTCGTTATAAGAGCCATAAAAATGAAAGACTCCCTATCAAGGAAGCAAGGTCACAAGACACACCACTGACCCAAAATTGGATTGATAAGGTTTCACTAGAGCAGAAATCACTGCAGAAACCGGAAGCAGGAAAGAAATGTTCATCTGAATGGAATTGCTGGTGTCTCACAGTTCAAAGACCCGGCAGGTGACATGTGCAGGACAAGCAGGTCACAACAAGCTTCCTGCTTCTGTGATTTTTACCCCTAGAACTTCTATGGGGTGCATTCTAGAAAAATCCCTCGAGTTCCCAGCTAGGGAAGAAAGGAGAAGCAGTTGTTTGAAATCCACCGGTTGGTTTATTCTTCTCACTTTCAGGAGAGGCCACTGTGACAGCTTAACCTATGGTTACCTAAGACCCTACCTGAGCCGAGTTATAGGAGTCCAACTCCAACTAACTCACTTTCCTTGTGGACATGGAAAAAAACAACCAGAGTTCCAGTTCTAACCCCTGTAGCTTCCCTGTTGAGGAAACACACATACATACTTCCAGGCATACACCCCATAGAAGAGGCCAAAACACACACACAAAAAAGACATTTGAGAAAATAGATTTCTGCAGGTAAATACTTACTAAAAGACTAAGACCCAATCAAAAGATTATACAAAACTTCCCCTTTTCCATTTCAACCACTGAATTACTGAAGAGTTATTTGTTGCCGTTCCTTTTACATACTATATCAACAAAAACCAAATCACAAGTGAAAACAACTTGGCAAACAGATTGAAGGATTAGGGATGTATTCAAAACACCGTGAGAGAGACAGAAAAGTGTTGAAATTATCATACTAGGACTTTTTAAATTATATTTTGCATGTTAAACATTGTAACATAAAAAGGCAGACAACCTGAAGAATAAATGAGAATGGAAAGGGTCAGGAGAAAATTCTAAAGGACCTAAAGAAAAAATTTAAACTCAAAAGTATTCTAGCATGAATGAAATGTGTCTTTGACTTTGATGGGCCTAGTAGTAGACCAGGCATAGCTGAATACTCTCTGACCTTAAAATAAAATAACAGAAAGTTCTGTGATAGAGGCTGGAGAGGAGGCTTGGCTGTTTAATGCTACATTAAGACCCAAAATGTCATGAAAGTCCTGCAACAGAAAAGCAAAGATAGAAAAAGGCTGTATTTATTGCTGTTTGTGCATTTCTATGTAAATGCAATAACAGTAACAATAAAAAATTAGAAATACATTATTTTGAAAAAGTTGTATGACACGTAAAGCAGTATAACATGAAAAGCAGTATAACATAGTAATATACATTTCAAATTAATCAAAACACATTTTCACGGAATGTAGATTACAGTATATATGGTACCTCTACAAAGAAAAGATCAAGTGAAACTGAAATAATTGCAACTGGCGTGCTAAAAAAAATGATGAAACAAAAGTATATACAATGCTCAATTAAAACACAGAAGGCAGAAAAGACATAGATGAAAAGAAAAATAAGCAAGTATAATATAATGTATAGGTCATCAAACCATCAATATTCACTTTAAACCACAATGGACTATTATACCACTGCTGCATGCATTAAATAAATATAGAAGGCAAATCTTCTATTCTTCCAGCTTAAGATCAAGGGAACTAGAAAAGTCAATAAAAGTATAGACAGTAAATCATAGAAGACAAGTAAAATTAATGGGCTCTTTTGAAAGCAATAAGATTGATAAATCCCTAGTCAAGCTAACTTAAGGTAAGACTTGAGAAGACAAATTACAAGTGCAAACCAGGAAAAAAGATCAACACAGAACATAAGGATATCCAAAACATTAATTAAAGCATAAACTGTGGGTGAGTGTGTAAATCTGGGTAAACTGTACCAATTCCTTGCAAAGCAAAATCTATGAAAATCACCAAAGAAGGCCAGGCAATGGTGGCACACACCTTTAATTAATTCCAGCACTTGGGAGGCAGAGGCAGGCAGATCTTTGAGAATTTCAGGACAGTTTGAGGCCAGTCTGGTTTACAGAGTGAGTTCTAGGATAGTCTCCAAAGCTACACAAAGAAACTCTATCTCAAAAAAAAAATAAATAAAGAAAGAAAGAAAGAAAAGAAAAAGTAAGAAGAAGAAGAAAAGAAAAAGTAAAAAAGAAATCTCCCAATCCCAAACAGCAAACAATACAAATACAAATAGTCACAATCAAATAAAGAAAATTCTTTCATTTCATTTTTATTTTAGTTAGGATGCTTGCAAGGTCTCTACAAATCCTATAAGCTAATAAGCCACTTCAACCTCCTCAAACAGAAAATGCCAGATCTTCATGAGTTTTCTGGTACGTTCTACTGAACAATGACGAAAAAAAAAAATGTATAATTGTCTGTACTTTACCTATGCCTCTAGACTATTCCAAGAAATCAAAGCAATGATTTCTTTACAGCTCATTAAACCTGGGGAAAGACATCAAAAGAAAATGAAATTGCTTAGCAATGCATTTATGAACATTAGTTTAAAAAGAAATCTTCAACTACCAAATAGAATTGTCTTAATTTTGTTTCAGCTGTTCTGATAAACACTATGGCCAAGCACAGCTCAGAGAAAGAAAAGGTGTGTGTGTGTGTGTGTGTGTGTGTGTGCAATTTCATGTCAATTTTCATCATTAACAAAAGTCAAGGCAGGGACTCAAGCAGGAGTCTAAAGACAGGAATTGAAACTGAGGACATATAGGAATGCTGGTTACAGGCTTGTCCCCCCTGGTTCGATCAGCTTGCTTTCATATACTACCAAGGACACCTGTGCAGGCATGGCATCACATGCAGTAGGCTGGTCTCTTACACATCAATCATCAATCAAGAAAATGACTCACAGGCCAATGTAATGAATGTAATGGCATGAATGTGTCAGCTGTGTTTCCCTCTTCCTGTGTGAGTCTACTTTGTTTCTACTGGACAAAACACAAAAGCATACACAGTGTAATAGTGGATAGGAAGAGTTATCATCATGGCTAGGTTGGTGTTCCTTAGATTTGAATTTTTTACTGTCTTCTAAGTTACTAACTGAAGATTTTGTTTTATAGGCACTCTTGAAATTAAAATTAAACAGTTCTCTTATGTTCCTAGTTCACTCAGCTCTTATGAAGGTATGATGAATTTTATGAGTACCTTTATTTGTAACTATTGTTAATGATTATTCATGGTGTTTTATTCAACATGTTGATATGGCATGAACTGTTACTGTAATATTGAATCAGTCCTCTTCTGGAGTAAGTCTTCCAGCTCATTGAAATAATTACTTCTATCTACTACTGCTTAGAAGCTTTATAAATATAAAGATTGCACATATAAAGATTGTCCACAGTGATAAAGTCAACTTCACCCCAGAAGTGCAGGGATGGTTCAATATATGTAAATTAACAAATCTAATCCATCACAAGGATGGAATCAAGGGCAGAAACTACATGATTATCTTAAGATGCAGAAAATGCTTTGTCAAAATTGAACCTCTTCACATCATTAAAATCTTAGAGGATGTAGGGATACCGGGGGCACATTGGAAACCAGTGAAGGTGATAAATTACAAGCTCATAGCCTGCATCTTCCTAAATGTACAAAATCTCAAAGCACTTGCACTAAAGTTTAGAATAAGACAAAGATGAACACTCTTCCAGTGCCCACCCCTGGTTAAATGTAGTTGTTTAAAGTCTTGTATGGAGAAATAAGATAAGTGAAGAGAGAAAAAGGACACAGCCAAGAAAGAGGAATTAAAGTATACTTATTTACAGATGGCATGATTCTATACAGAAAAGATACTAAAAGAGTACACCAGAAAAACTCCTTAAATAATAAATGTATACATGAAAGCAGCAGGAGACAATATTAATGCACAAAACCCAGTATCCTCCTTATATATGAAATACAAACAAGCTGAGAAAGAAATAAAGAAAACAATACAATTCACAATATTCTCAACAATTATCTCAGGAGGAATTTTACTAAGAAAATAAAAGATGTGTACAATGAAAACTTTAAATAAAAATTAAATTGAAGATGATGTAAGAAAATGGAAAAATCTGCCCTGCTTATGGATTAGTAGAATTAATATTGCATATACTGCAATCTTATAAAAATAATCTATAGATTTAAAGCTAATTTCAACAAATTTTAATATAATTCCTCACATAAAACAATCTTAAATTTTGCATGAAGACATAGAAGACGTAGAATAGCCTAAATAATCCTGAACAATAATGGAACTGGTAGCCTTATCACAACCTCAGATTCCAAGTTATATTACAGAGAAATGACAAAAGAAACAGCATGGTTCTGACATAAAAACACTAACATTGGTAAGTAGAATAGAATTGAGGACTGATATATAAAACTATACTCCTACAGCCACTTTATTTCTGACAAAGAGGCAGGTAAGGCACACTGAAGAAAGGACAGCATCATCAGCCAATTGAACTAGTCAAATAAGATAGCTACATATAGAAAAATGAAATTCTATTCTCATGTCTTATTTTACACAAATGGCAACTCCAAATGAATTCAAGAGGCTGTTGGTGACCAGAGTCTGATAGAAGAGAAGGTAGGATACAAATTTTAGCTTGTTGTCATTAAGAAAAAAAATCTGAACAAAACTCTCATAATGCAGTCATTAACACCAAAAGTTAATAAATGGGACATCATGAAAATAACCTTTTTCTCTTTTTAGATTTAATTTGCATTATTGTATTCTTTGACAATTTTATACATGCATATAATGCATCCTGGTTACCATTACACTCAAATTATTATTACCCACCTACTCCTTATCAATTCCCCCCAACAATCATGTGTTTATGTTTTATTCTTCTTTTTACTTTGTGACCCCACTGAGCTTAACTAATTTTTGTACAGAAAAAGACACCATCATTCCAATGAAAGTGAGAATATTTTTTATCAGCAATTCATGTAAAAAGATTAGTATTTAGAACACATAAAGAACTCAAAATAGCAACATCAAAGAATCAAACAACTCAATTGTAAAAACGAGGCATGGTATCACTTACATGTGTTTATATCTGACCACTTGGGATCTGGTAAACTATCAGGGAAAACAGGCAATAACAGATACTCAGATACTCACTCACTCAGCTGCCATTGAGTCCTTGTAGCTCTTTATCTAAGGGAAGATACTTGAGCTGTCCCCCATCCACATCAAAATGTCAAGTAATGTTGCCATTGGTCACAACTTGTCTAGGTAGATGTAGTGTTAAGATTCAAAACACAGTCTCAGAGCAGAATCATAGTCTACTGACTGCTTCAACTATTTCTTTCTCTTCTGAGATGCCCTCTGAGCCTTGGATGTAGAGGTTTTGTTGTAGCTGTACCAATTGTTGATGCTCACCTCACAATCACTTGTTCTCAGCATTTTGACCAGCTGTGAAATTCTCTGATGGTCTCCACCTGCTAAAAGAAACTGCTCTAATTAGAGATGGATACCCCAGTTCTCTGTGGGTATAAGGATAGGTATTTAGAATGCAGCTGAGAATCGCTAGTTAGGAAAGTAGGTTCTCTGTGATTCATGACCTCAATATCTATGAGTAGTTGGATAGATTTACAGTACCAAGCTTGCATTTCTTCCTCTTGATCTGACCCTAAGTCAGATGGATATCATTGCTACTATTTCGCCCCTGTGGATATTTTATTGCTAATTAGGCCTAACGCACGTGCGCGCGCGCACACACACACACACACACACACACACACACACACACACACACACACACGGAGTTGTAAGCAGCTCTAATATATATGAACAACATTAAGTGAACTAAGCAGGGTACATTTATATATGCATATTGTAACATTCATGATCGAAGAAGAAGTCATGAATTTGTGAGGAAATTAGTGATTATAAGGGGATTACAGAGAGATGAGGTAGGGTGGAAAAGATGTAAAAATGGTCCTGGTATATGAAATGATCAAAAAAAGATTAAAGATTTTAAAATTGGACTCAGAACCAAACAGACAGTTCTCAAATTGAGAAGCAAGTTGCTGAGATGTATGTTTGTTTGGCTTTTAATGTTCAGCATCCTTAACCAACAGTGAAACGCAAATCAAAAAGATTTGAGGATTTCATCTTGCTCCAGTTAAAATGGCTGAGATCAAGCACACAAATGCTACCAAATGTTGGTGTGGATATGGGGAAAGGGAAATACTTACTCACTGCCTGTGGGAATGCAAACCGGTCCAGCCTCTATGGAAATCAATGCTGAGTTCTGCCCAAAATTCTACTATAAATAGTTCTACTAGATGATCCAGATAGCCCTCTTGAACATATATTTAAACGGCTTAATATCTGACTAGAGACTTATCTGATTTCCCCTGTTCATTCCTGCTCTATCCACAGATCTTGAAAATTAACACAGACTAAAAGTCTGTTAACTGATGAATGGATAATGATGGCTTGTGGCATTTACACAAAGATGGACAACTGATATCACATGTGTGTAAAGGCTCATTCAGGAATCAAGGCACTGAGATATTGGTGAGAAATACAACAAATAAAAAAGTGCAGCATAATGTAGCATGTGGCCCTGGGATTTTTTGATGACTGCTTCTATTTCATTAGAGGTTATAGGTTTATTTAAATTGCTTATCTGTTCTCGATTTAAATTTGGTGATACATATACAGAAATTTGTCCATTTCCTTTAATTTTTTTAATTTTGTGGAGTACATGTTTTCAAAGTATGACCTGAGAAGTCTCTGGATTTCCTCAGCGTCCATTGTTATGTCCCCCTTTTCATTTCTGATTATGTTAATTTGCATGTTCTCTCTCTGCTTTTTGGTTTGTTTATGTAAAGGTAGGGTGTTGAATTCTCCCTCTATGAGTGTGTGAGGTTTTGAGCTTTAGAATCATTTTTTTTTTTTTACAAAAGTGGGTGCTTTTGTATTTTGGGCATAGACGTTCAAGATTGAGACTTTGTACTGATGGATTTTTCCTGTGACAAATATGAAATGACCTTCTTCATCTCTTTTGATTGATTTTGGTTTGAAGTCTAGGTTGTTAGATATTAGGATAGCTACTCCTGCTTGTTTCTTGGGTCCATTTGATTGGAAGATATTTTCCAAACCTTCTACCCTGAAGTAGTATCTGTCTTTGAAGTTTAGATGTGTTTCTTGTATGCAGCAGAAGGATGGTTTCTGTCTTCATATCCATTCTGTTAGCCTGTGTCTTTTTATAGGAGACTTAAGACCATTAATATTGAGGGAAAGTGAGGAGCATTGACTGTTAATTCTTGTTTGTTTTAGATTTAGATTTGTTGTTGATATTGGTATTGTGGGTGTATTTTCCCCGCTTTTTCTTTTGATTTCTGGTAAAGAACTATCTATTTCCTATGTCTTTATGAGTTTAGTTAACTTCCTTGGGATGAAGTTTTCTTTCCAGAACTTTCCATAGGGATATGTATTGTGAATGTGTATTGTGAAAATCTGGTTTTGTCCTGGAATATCTTGCTTTCTCCACCTATATTGATTAAGAGTTTTGCTGGGTATAGTATCCTGGGTTGGCATCCATGGGCTCTTAGTGTTTGCAGAACATCTGTCCAGTACCTTCTGACTCTTAGAGTTTCCATGTTGAAGTCAGGTATAATTTTGTTAGTTCTGCCTTTATATGTTACCTGGCCTTTTTCCTTTGCTGCTCTTAATATTCTTTCTTTATTCTGTATGTTAGGTGTTTTGATTATTATGTGTTGAGGGTTCTTTTTTCATTGGTCCAGTCTATTTGTTTGGTATGCTGCTTGTACTTTCATAGGCATGTCTTCTTCAGATTGGGAAAGTTTTCTCCAATAGTTTTGTTGAATATGTTTTCTGCACCTTTAAGCTGGGCTTCTTTGCCTTCTTCTATACCTATTATCCTTATGTGTGGTCTTTTCATGGTGTCCCACGTTCCTTGGATGTTATGTGTTAAGAATTTGTTTATTTAAGATTTTCTTTGGTAGATGAATTTATTTCCTCTAGTTTATCCTCAGTGCCTGAGACCCTCTCTTCAGTCTCTTGTATTCTGTTGGTTATGCTTGCAACTGTAGTTCCTGATCATTTACCCAGTTCTTTCTATTTCCAGCATTCCCTCAGTTTGTGTTTTCTTTATTTTCTCTATTTCAGTCTTCAGGTCTTGAACTGATTAAATTGTTTCCCTCATATATTTAATAGCTTTTCCTTGGCTTTCCTTGCTTTGTTTAAGAGATTTGTTCATTTCTTGCATTTTTATCTTGGCCTTGTCCTCTATTTCTTTCAATTTTTGTTTGTTTTCTCTCCCATTACTTTAAGAGATTTTCTCACTTTATCTCTGAGGGCGGCTGTCATTTTCATGAAGTTATTTTTTAAGTCATTCTCTTCTACTTCATCTGCTTTGGTTTGTTCAGTTCTAGCTGGTGTAGAGCTCCTAGATTCTGGTGGTGTCGTAGTGGTCTTTCTATTGTTGAGTTTTCTTGTATTGCCATCTTCCCATTGCTTCTTCCAGTTGGTGCAGGTGAAGTCTCTTTCTCTCAACCCTGTTGAGTGTAGGTGGGTCAGGAGTTTGATGTCATTAACTCTGGGTGATCTAAGCTCTCTTATAGGTCTCTCAAGCAGAGGCCATAGCATGGCCAATGATGTGGGAAGGCAGGCTCATGAGGGTCTCAAGTACTCAGGCAAAAGGCCAGCAATGGGGCCCAAAAGTCAGGTGAGGGCAGGCTCCAGATGTTCACTGATATTATTTTATCATTTCTGTTTTTAAGATCGCTAAGACTTCATTCATTTTTGTATGTGGTTTATTAGCCTCTAACATCTTTCCATGACACCACTATAAGATATTTAGTCTTTTTTATTCTTAAGCTGTCTCCCTTTTCCTTGAATATGCTTCAAAATTCTGTGATGCTAGGGCTGAGGATTAGCAGCTACAGCTACATTACGAGCAGTCCAACCTGAGTTAAATCACAACATATGCACCAATGCCGAGTGTAGCAGCTGGTGTACTTAGAGGAGGAGACAGGGGATTGGGGACATTTATTGGCCAGTCAGCTTATCTAAATTGGTGAGCTTTAAGTTCAGTGAGAGACCTTGTTTCCCAAAATAAGTGGAACACTGATAAAGAAAATTTTCTTGGGTTGACCTCTGTCCTTCACATGTTACATAGAGAAGTAACCCCTACTCACATGCTATACATTTGAGTGAACATGTGTGTTGAAGGGGATTGCCTGTGTTCACACAAAAACTGGTTTTAGTGAGTGTCACACTATAAAACAATTCCTCTCATCATGGATTAATCAATAATATTTTGCAGATGAACATTAACACATATTAATATGTGATACTGTGGATGGAACATTCAAAGCTTAGAAAAATCTCATGTTAGGTTGAGTTTGTTTAATAAATGGTCAGCAACCACTCTGAGCTTCAGAATTTAGTCTTTCGAATGTGCCTTTCACTGGAATAATTCCTGGAAACATGGAGGATTTGTGGAATAATAGTGATCTAAAACACAAAGCAGCTGTGGCACTCTGAAATCAGAAAATAAACGCCTCTCTCTTTCTCCCCCTTCCACACATGTTCAAGCTGAGATAAACATGCACACACCTCAATTATAGGCGAAACTTTCTGGAGAGACAAGTGGCAAGAAGCAGTGGAGCCGAGAGCAATGTGACAACACGGTGGCACACAATGGTGAGAAACAACTCAACCCTGTAATTAATTTCTATCATTAAAGTGCCATCAATATCGCTTAGCTGGGTGCCCCTGACAGGACAGGAATATTACCTGGAGACAGATTTCCTACTTGAAAGGTTATAGCACTGCTTGCATATGTACTTTGGAATAAATTATAAACCCATGAAAAACATGGAAGGCTTTGCACGTAACTGAAGAATATGTTGTTGAAGCATGAATGTGTTTGCTTCACATGGTCTGTGGATAGAAAGTGCAGCAGTTCCTGTCTCTCTGTGCGAACACGAAGAGGTCTGTCCTCACACATGGACTTAGTAAACAATGCATCAATTTAGAAAATAGTCATGGGGCTGTGATGATTTGTGAGGATGGAGTCTGCAGAGCATGTGGAACTTAGGTCACTTTGAGAAAGCAGATGGAGATATGGTTAGATTGAAGTAGCTCAGGAGCAACTTTACTAAAGGAGAGGACAAAGAGCAATGTAGGAAGGAAAAAGACTCTCCCTGAAATTATGCCGGTTTTGCTGAACAAAGTAAAATTGTTTCTGTCAGAGCGAGTTCCAGGAAAGAAGGTAAATGAAGAGACACAGAAATTTATTTGTTTTCATTTATGTTTCCCTATTGTTGCGAATAGAGTTTTTAAATCACATAATATATCCTTATTTCAGTTTCCCCTCCCTTGACCCTTTCTAACTCCTGTACATTTCCATACCACCACCGTCAGGAGTAGCCCCACTTTTGTCTTAAAAAAAAACAGGCTTAAAGGGATAAAAATAAAATAAAGTAAAAACTAACACACTGGAATTGAACAAAACCAACATAATGAAATGATACCAAGAGAAGGCACAAGAAACAAACACACATTCATTTACACACTTAGGAATCTCATGAAAACACTTGAAGCTATATTATAAACTATATTATATATATAAACTTGAAGCTATATTATATATGCGAAGGACCTGTACAGTAAAAAGAGAATGTGTGTGCGTGTGAATGTATGTATGTGTGTATACACACACACACACACACACACCACACACACACACATATACATATATATATATATATATATATATATATATATATATAGTGAAAACTAATAAAACTTAAAAAGGAAAAGAAAGAAAAGGCAAACCCTAGAAATTATATTATTAGAAAGTGAACCTCCAAAGACACTGTTGAATTCATTTGCCATTTTCCATGAACTGTTGGGCATTTGGGCCTGTGCTAGAGAGTAGCTTGTATCCCCACTGAGGCTCCATTTTATGAGACTAAATTTTCTTTAGCAAATGGGTATAGTTGGGGATTGTTTCTGGGTTAGGAATGACAGCATGTATATACTTCTTTCAGTTCTAGGGTCCCATCTTGGTAATTCCCATGCAAGCCCTGTGTACACAGCTTTGGTCTCTTAGAGATCATAAGAGGAATAATCATGTTGACTTAACCCACTAGTTCAAAGCCTTCCTAATGCTGTGACACTTTAATACAGTTCTTCATGTTGTGGTGACCCTAGCTGTGGTGACATAGTGTTTATGATGTAATAGAGCTTGCCTGGAGATCAGAATGCAAAGCTAGCCAGAACTCAGGAGACAGAGACAGATGGATCTCTGTGAATTCAAGGCCACCCAGGGCTAAATTAGAGTGAATCAGCCTAAAAGAGAAACAGAGCTCACACCTTAAGTCCTAGCACTAGAGAGGTATATAAGACAGGAGCAGGGTCTCAGAGCTGTCATCCAGTCTTGGGCAATTAGTTTCCAGCCACATTGAGGACAAGATTGCCCCACTTTTGGTCGTAGCTTTGGTAGAAGTGAGAGTTCTCTGGTGGCTTGGCTGCTTTAGTTTTCTGAACTTGAACCTGAATATCCATCTCAGTGATTTTATTATTTATGTTGCACCCAACCATAAAATTATTTCATTGCTACTTCATAAGTATAATTTTCCTGCTGTTATGGATCATAATATAAATATCTTTCTTTTCCAATGGTTTTAGGTGACCTCTGTGAAAATACCATTCTGCCCCAAAGAGGTTGTAACCCATAGTTTAAAAATCACTGATTTAAAGGGTCTTGTTTTCTTGGTGTCTTCCATCAGTTCTCAAACTGTTTCTGCCTCCTCTTTGGGTATTTCAATAACCCACTTCTGGTATTGAAAGCCTATTTGGTGGCAAGAAATGGCAAGCTATAGCCCTGTCTTCCCCATTACTTTATGTTTTAGTTTATATCATTTTTTATCTATATCTATATCTATATCTATATCTATATCTATATCTATATCTATATCTCTATCTCTATCTCTATCTCTATCTCTATCTCTATCTCTATCTCTATCTCTATCTCTATCTCTATCTCTATATCTATCTATATCTATATCTATCTATCTCTCTATCTCTCTCTCTATCTCTCTCTCTATCTCTCTATCTCTATCTATGTCATCTATATTTCAAGAAGTTTCTACTGTATTGGCTTTCCATATGACTTCAAATGGCCTTTAACATTAGTGGTCTTCCCCACATTTCCTCCTTTGCATCCCCTCTCTTACCTGTTCCCACTTGATCTTCCCATTCCACCCCCATCATCCTTAATTATCTATTCTATTTTCCTTTCCAAGGGAGATCTATCTGCCCCACTACTCAGTCCCATCCTCTATGCCTAACCTCTATGGTATCTTTACATCATTGAAAATTTAGTAGGTAATATCCATATATAAGAGAGAAAACTTATTTGTGTTTCTGGGTCTGGAAATCTTCACTCAAAATAATTTTTTAGAGTTGCACACAGTTTTATGATATCACTTTTTAATAGCTGAGTAATACTCCATTGTGTAAATGTCCTATATTCTCTTTATCCATTCTTTTGTTGAGGGGCATCTGGATAGTTTTTATTTCTGGCTATTACAAATAGATCGGGAGTGCACGTTGTTGATGCTGACTGTTGTTAAGAGTCCTTTAGGGTTATGTTCAAGGGTGGTATAGCTGGATCTCGAGGTAGATCAATTCTCATCTTCCTGAAGAACCAACACACTGAAATAATTTCCAATTAGCCAAAGTCTGGTGAATGACTTATTTGAAAGAGGGTGCTGACCACCTCCCACATTATAATATCCTTGCTGTCCAAGATATATGATTGCATGATATTTAATCTATCTTAAAAATCTAGGTAAATTACTGTAAGTGACTTATAATCCTGGGTCTGGGTACCCATTCTGTTGTCTCTAGCATGAAATTCTGGCAGATTTCAAGTAATGATAAGTCAATGATTGCAAAGTACTAGCTAAGGTGTATTAAATAGTATATTTAAAACTTGTTTCAATTTTAACTGAAAATTCCAATATATGAAGTCAAATATATATTTATTCTTATAATTATTTTTTTTTGGTTTTAGAGATGGGGATTCTCTGTGGTTTTAGAGGTTGTCCTGGAACTAGCTCTTATAGACAAGGCTGGTCTCAAGCTCATATAGATCTGCCTGCCTCTGTCTCCTGAGTGCTGTGACTAAGGAATGTGCCTACACAATAACCTGGCTCTTATAATTAATTTTTAATTTAAATTAGACAACAATCTTATTTTACATACCAGTCACAGTTCCTCCTCCCTCCAATCTTCACATTACCCTACCATCTTCTCATCTTACCCTCCATCCACTCCTTGGGGAGGATGAGCTCTCCCATGGGGGATCATCAAGTCTGTCATATCATTTGGTGCAGGACTGAGGCTCTACCCCCTGTATTTTGGGTGAAAGAGTGTCCCTCCATAGGTAATGGGCTCGAAAAAGGCAGTTCAAGCATTAGGGATTATTGGGAGATATCATTCTGTAAATATGTTTCTCATGTTGGTAAAGCACTGTTGGCCATTAGTAAAGCAAGATAGGTGGGACTAGGAGACCAGGAGGAGAGAGGAAGAAGTAGGGAGGAGATTCAACAGGGAGAAAGGAAAGAGTAGAATTCTGGGCCCTCTCTCTGGCAAGATGAAACCATGTGGAAATACTTAGATTAATAGAAATGGGTTAATATTTAACACAGAGCTAGCCAATAAGAAACACTAGTAACAGGCTAACAGCTTTATATCTAATCCAGTGTCTCTGTGTGCTTTTTGGGGCTGGTATGGCACTGGGACCTGACTGGAAGGGAAAAACTACTCTTAATAAGGGATAAATACTGTATCCACTGCCACTAGCCCCATAGACTGGTCAAGCACCTCCCTCCCCACCCCCACTCACATTCAGAGGGCCTGGTCACATCCTATGTTAGTTTCCCAGCTGTCAGTCTAGAATTCATGAGCTCCCACTATCTCAGGTCAGCTATTTCTCTCCCTTTCTACATACCAGGATATCAGCTCAGTACTTAGCTGTGAATCTCTGCTTCTGCTTTCTTCAGCTACTGCATGAAGGCTCTATGATGGCATTAAAGGCAGTCGTCAATCACATTATAGGGGAAGGTAGCCTCTCCATTATGGCTTAGATTCTTAGTTATCGTCATCTTTGTGGACTTCTGGGAATTTCCCTAGTGCCAGGTATCTTGTTAAGCCCATGAAAGCTCCCTCTATAACAAAATATTAGTTTATTTCTGAAGTTTATTGTAATTCAAACAACAAAATGATCATTGTATATCTCTGATTTTCCAATTACATTTATACTTTGGCAATAAACAACAGCTGCAACAACAACAGAAAAACCAAACCTTGCTTCAGGTATGCGCACAAAAATAACAGGAAGAAATTCCCTTCAGAAAAAAAGTCAAATGTTTAAAATGTGACAAGTTACTCACAACACAGATTCATATTTCTTGTTCACATTGCCTCTGGGGCATCAACTTCATTATGTTATCTTTCAATTGTTAAAGATAATTTTAAATTGTCTCACTGTGAGAAAAACAGAGTGAGTAGATAGAATTCAAATACCCTCTAGACAGATAAAGTTCAGAGCTCTGATTCCAAAGTTTACCTACTAATGTTGGTGATTCTGATTAACAATAAACTCATTGAATAAATATTTGCAAATGCTAGTAAATAAAGCAGCTATGATCCTGGAGTACAATAAATAAATAAATAAATAAAACATGGAAATAAGTAGAAACACAGATGTAATGAGAAATAAAAATGGGCATTGTAGAAAAAAATTTAGCAGCCACAGATAAGAATTAAATATCAGTGATGTCTAAAGATATGACATCCAGGTTGAAACAGGCAAGAGGAAGAAAGCAGTGAATGAATGGGGGAATGGGCCTCCACAGAGGATGAGAAGTTCATGTACACTCCTGAGTCATGACAGAACAGGTAGTATTGTAAGAACCAGAAAAGATGAATGAAGAGGGTTAAGTGCTCAAGATAATTCACACCATTTCCTGGCAAATTGGTATCTCATATGAAATGTAATAGAAGCTGTTGAAAAATTCAATAAATGATACCTACTCATCAAACCAAAAATAACATAGTTTTAAGGATGGAAACAAATGGGAAAAAAGCAAGAAAAAAATACATCAGATCATACCAGAAAATCTTACATATTATGTTTCATATAAAAAATGTATACAATGCAATCTAAATCGGTTTGAAGATATACTGATTAGATTTACTTCTTTACTTTTTTCATCTCACTCATGGTAGTATTTAAACTGAATTAAACTCTCAAAAACAAGGTGTTTCTTTCTTACAACTTGCCCTTCCAGACATCAAGAGTTTCACTATATAAAACTGGTATTCTATTCTGAGTCAATATATATATGGTAATTTTATATAAGAATAGATCTTCAAAGGAGAGATGGGTCAGGCATTAAATAAATGGTAATCAACATACAATCCATAGACTCCTATAGATGTTACCATAGATGTTACCTATAGAGGGAGAGACTATGAGTGAACACACAGATATCCATGGTAATGAGTAACAGGATACATTTTAGAGATGGACTGGTGCTGGGTGGAGACAGGAATGAGGGGATCAGGTGGGGAAGGAGGGAGATAGGTTTGATGGAGGAAGTTGGGGTAGAAACAAATGGAATTTAGTGGCACTTGACAAATACTATAGTGCAGTAGAAATTAGTAGTTCCTAATTGTAAGCATTGTGGCTCCAATGGAAAGGGATCCTGGAAGTTGGAAGCCAAGGACTATTAAGTTTTATAGATCAATGGAAAAGTAGTTTGAGAATTGGGAACCACGGAATAGCACAGGCCAAAGCGTGTATCCATTTTTACCCTTTGGCCTTCAATTTCAGGGTCAGGGCATATTTCTTTCACTGGCTCTGATTCTAAGGGCAAAGTGCATTTCTTTGGCACTGATTTCAGGGTCAGGGCGCATTTCTTGGCCTCTGGTTGCAGGGCCAAAGTGTGCTTTCTTTGGGTCTGGTGTGGGCGTATTTCTTTGGCTGGCCCTTTTATCCTACAATAATGATGTCTCCTAAGCATAAAGGATACACAGTACTGACTGCCACCTCTTGTCACCAAATGAGGCTTCCAATAGCAGGACTTGGTTGCATTCAATTTAGTTGTTGACCAAGGGGGTTTCATGGAAATTTCCAAACAACCAAGGCTATTTATAAGACAGTGTGCTGCTCTCCCCAAACTAATAGCTGGGCCCCATTCCTGAGGACAATACTCACACAACTCATTAAACATGAGAATCCAAGTTAGTGCCTACATGGATCTTTTAAACCTCTGTTCTAGTGTCTTGTGTAAGAAGATATTAGGAGGCTACCAAAGGGGAAACATAAAACCAACAGAGCCACACACCCTCTGACCTACACTCTGTATCCCGGGCAAGAAATGCTTTAGAACAGTGGTTCAACCTTCCTGATGCTCTGACCCTTTACTACAGTTTCTCATGTGGTGGTGACCATGGCCACGAAATTATTTTTTGTTACTATTTAGTAACTGTAATTTTGCTATTGTTATGCATCATAAAGTAAATCTCTGTGTTTTTTTCACATGACCCATGTGAAAGGGTTGTCCAACCCTCTCAAAGGGATCACAATACATACATTTAGAACTACTGCTCTAGAACAATGGTGGTGGCACAGACCTTGTGGGAATATCCAAGCAATGTCTGCTTTGATTTAAGGCCCACTTCACTAGAGAGAATCCATAACCAATACTGCTTTGGTGGCCAAGAACCAGAAACTAGACATCCCAGAAACCCAGAAAAAAAAAACAATACTGCTCTTAAAAAAATAAAAGTATCAATTAAATGATCCCTAATGAAATCCTGCTAGACTCATAGATCAATGCCTTATTCAGTCATTGTCAGAGAGATTTTATCTAGCAGCAGATGGGCAGAGATGCAGACACCCACAGCCAAAAAAAAAAAAAAAAAGAAAAAAACACTTGGAGAGTCATTGGAACATGTGTCCAAATGGGCTGCCTCCATCAAACCCCTTCCCTCACCTCAGAGCTCAAGGGATCCTGTTGAAGAGTAGCTGGAAAGAGTTTAAGAGGCAGAGATTTGGAGGACACCAAGAGAACAAGACACTCTGATTCAGCTAAGCAAGACACATAGGAGCTCACAGAGACTGAAGCAGGAAGCATGATGCCTAGATGAGCCTACACCAAGTCATCTGTGCATAGATATATCTACAAGCTCAGTATTATTTTTTATGGGACTTCTGACTGAGAATGAATAGGTCTCTAACTTTTGCTCTTGGGACTTTAATTTTTCTCCTGTTGGGTTGCTATGGCTAACTTTGATATGATAGTTTTTGCTTCATCTTATTATATTTTATTTTGTCATATTTGGTTGTTCTTTCTTAGAAACTTGTTGTGTTCTAATGAGAGACAGAAAGAGAGTAAGGATGGATGGGAGGGGAGATGGGGAAGAACTGGGAAGAAGGAGTAGGAAAGCTATGATCAGGATATAGTGTATGAGAAAATAATGTTTTGAATAAAAAAAAAACTAACTAACTATATATGCAAATAATAAAAACTAACAAACCAGAATAGAACAAAACAAGCAAACAGGAAAAAAAGAGCCAAATAAAAACACATCTAGATGTGGAGACAAAAAGATCCTAGAAAAACACATAATCAGAAACTGCACTACATGAACAAAAGTGAGAATCCACTGAAGAAAATTGATTTTTTTTCCTGTGCCAGCAATAATGTAGGTATCTCAGAATTATGGATTGTAGTCCCCCACCTAGCTTAAACCTGGGCAGGCATCATTCATGCTGCCATTGTCTCTGTAAGTTCTTAAATGCATCAGTCCTTTTGTTTCTAGAAGGCCTTGTTTTCTTGTTGTCATTCATTTCCACTGACTCTTACAATCTTTCTGCCTCCTTTCCCATTATTTCCTATGGCATATGAGTTTTTATTAACAAAAAATTAGAAGGATGGTCTTTCTGTGGTTATTACATATATTCATGTTGCTTACTAAAAATAATTACTACAATATTAGACAGGTGTGTTGAAGAATATTTTCTCCTTAACAGTAAAAAATGAACCTTACCACATTTTAGTTGAGGTTCAAATCCTTTACAATATTACCAACCCCAAAATTTTATCATTAGAAATATTTTGCTGTTATTTTATTCATAGTAAATTTAGACATAGTAGATGTGATGTTCAGTGGACAGTTTTAAATGATCTAGAAAAAATTATTCAAAGAATATTGTTAAACGTTAATGTCAAAATGTCATTTATTGAAAAATTTCCTGTTTGTTTATGAAACCATTTATTTCACTTCATGGAAAAAAACAAGATGTCCATAGTATAGAACAACAGGAGACACCTTAACCTGTACCAAACAGCAGAGATGGTGCCCTTAGAGAATGAAAGCAAATTGGATTTCTGAAAGTCCTTGAGTTTTAATAATCTACAGTGTCATTAGTATCAGGGAAAATTAAAACACAAACTTTTTTGGTCAGAAAAACATTACTTTAATTGGTTTTCTTTCATGCAACAGACACTGCAATCACATTTTCAAGTTTTTTGAAGACTAGAAGTCTGACCCGAAGCAGAGTTCATTCAATGAATTACTTGCATCATTTTAAATTACTCAACTCTTACTAGAATCTTTATGAGTTTATTTATAAGATAAATAACATGAAATAATCCATTTCAATTCTACAATGCATTGGATGTATTTTTATATTGCTTCTTAACATTCTGGCTGATTAATCTAATATATCGTTGCTTTTGTTATTCTCTTTAATAAATTCCTATGTTTCCCCAGTGTCTAGATATTAAAGTAATAATATTCCATCAATACTTTAAACATTTACATTTTTAGAATAAACAAAAATATTTAAATCTACTTACATAAATCATGAAGTTCAAAAATGGAAGAATTCATATAGTCTTCTGAAAGATAAATTTCAGCTAAAATATTCTCAAAACAAGTTTGTTTGCCTCAAAAAATAAAAAAATAAATAAATAAAGGAGAGATGAAGCTGTGGATGCTTTAGTTGAATTGATGTGCTATGTCTCTGAGGTCACAGAATTCATTATACAAATTACTCTCCTTCCTAGGTTCTTAATGGCATTCTAATGACCTTACAAAATAAACTTCTACATCACATGAAAATCTGTCAATGTCACTGTAACCCTTCTGTTAACTTTGGTATCCTAAATGCTGCTGGAGAACTAATGTGCCAAAGACTCAGGCAATAGCCTGTGCAAAGAAAAAGAGGTACTGTGAGCTTCAGGAGGAACTGAATAGAAAGAAATGATAAGGTGTGCCTGAAAGGAGCTATGAAGGTCTCTTCTTCTCTGCCCCCTCCACCTTCCTGTCTACTTCTACCTCTACCTCCTCTTCTCTCCCCCTCTCTGCTGGTTGGCATACGCAGCTTCCTTCACCATGATTCACTGCCTTACCTTAAGAAGAAAACCCATAGATACAGACATCAATGGATTGGAACCTCTTAAGACTTTCAGCCCAAATCAATCTTCTGTCCTCCCTGTTTTTTGGTTTTTTTTTTTTTTTTTTTTTTTTTTTACAATCATGAAAAGCTAGCAAAATGCTATACCAAGATATGCCAAAGTCAGAAGGAAAACTCATGGTCTTTAATTAAAACTTTGACATTTCATTCAACATTCATGTTTTTGTAACTTTTACTTTTAACTTGTCCTTTAAAGTGTTTTTTCACAATTTTTACTATGTGCGTTTGTGCAAGCATGAGTTTATACCAATCACATGTGCTCAGCTGTCCGTAGAGGCTTGAAGATATTGGATCCTGTGAAACTGGTGTTACAGTCACTTACAAGTTGCCTGATGTGGGTGCTGGATCCAAACAATCAAGAACACTAGGGGATCTTAAACAGTGACCTTTCTTCGCCAGCCTCTTGATTCGCTTTTACAGTTAATAGCAATTATCTGTACTTTTTATGAACCATATAAAGCTTTGAAATGTGTGTGGCACATGGGTGGGCTAAAGGAGGCCTCTACAGACTCATTGCCTTCTACATTTACCATATTGTTAAGGAAGACAAAAACCACCCAGTTGGCAATACTGCATCCCATACCGTTCCTCTTAGTTACTGAGTTCTTTGACATTCTCTAAAATTGCACCTAAGGAAAATGGCTTATTCACCCCACTCTAATCAAAATCTCAAGTATAATATCTAATGCATTGCTGGGTCATTTGACAGATTATTACTATTCCATTTATGAATAGTAATAAATAGAAATAAAATTACCATGCCTTAGGAGCATTTAATTTCGAAAGATATATTTAGCTCAAATAAGTTCAAGAAATATAATTTACTAGGCATTGGTAGATGGAGCACAGCTTGCTGAATTTGAGAGTGAAGCCAAGAAGTACTAGTGAAACATCATTTTTTGTTGTCCTCCTCCTACCCTCTCCCTCCTCCTCCATCCCTCCTTCTCCCTCCCTGGTCCTTCTTCATTCCCTCCATCCTTCTCCCTCCCTTCTCCTTCTCATCATCGTCATTATCATCATCATCAATCATCTTCCTTTGTCCTCCTGATCCTCCTTCTCCGACATATTTAATATGGTACATTAAAAAAGAAATAAGTAAAGGCATAGCAGCTTCCTTTGGCCAATATGGATTCTTAAAAAAGTCATTAATTCTTATCTTGAAAGGTCCAGCCAGGCTGGAAAATGGTTACCTGTAAAGGGAGAGTTTTAGACCACTAATCATGGCATTCAGTCCATTATTCCAGCTTACTAATTAAGCTTCTTACACACTTACTTTATATATTAAATTCACCTCATGTGGCAAACAATTGCTCCAAGACTAGGACAGATCACATTCAATGCAAAAGATCAGAAGCAGAAGTTCAATTAGGGGAAATATTTGTATGTTGGTTCCTGAGAAAACAAACACTTGGCTTTGCTGTCCTTCTTAGATTAAACTCACTCTTACCTGGCTGTCTATTGTTCTAGATGTCATAATATGCAAGAATAAGGTGATGTGGACCTTTATACATGTTCATTTTGCCTTTCCATACTGCAGATGCTGCTTAAACCTATTGCTTATGAATATCAGAAAAGGGTTTTCTGAAAAGTCTCAAGAAATACTTTGAGAAAAACATATTCCTGCCTAAATTATACACTGCTATCCAGACCTTATCCTCATGATCAGAGACAATTACTAATTGGGGATGCTTTTCTTCCTTGTCTGATTATCTCTAAGAGTAAGAAATCTTCAAATAAGAGTCATAGGACACTTACTGCATCCCAAATCAGAAGTATTGCTTCTCTGAGAACAGGAATTGTTATACAAGAGAAACTAATAGGGTGCAAAGAGGAAGCACAAATTATCCAGGTAGGTCAGTGAACAGGAAGAAGAAAGATTATTCCAGTTTCTGTTTGCTCTTTTAAAGACCCATCCATCCAAAACTGCAACACAGAATCTTATACTCATCATTGACTTTTTCATCCCCAAATGAGGCATATTTTTACAGAATCCACTGACCAAGCTGGCTCTTCATGTGTACCTTAGGAAAATCCATTTTAGCATTATTCCAGCGGTTTCTAAGTGAGGCAGTATCATCCTTTTTCCTCACTGACTCTCATCATTTATACAAACACTGTCAGAACAACAATGCTATGAACTGGGTACATTTGTTTAATGAGACACTAGCATAGCTTCCTGAGCACATAACTTATCTAACACCTGTGAAAGGCTGAGGAAGAGGAAGAAGGGGGCCACTCAGGAGGCACCACATAAAGCTGTAGTGCTCTGACAAAGCCTGGCCAATCAGTTGCAGCATTGGGTTTATTGCTGTGACAGAACACCCGAGAAAGGGCAACCTAAGGAAAAATGATTTCCTTGGCATCTGGGTTTTAGAGGTTCCAGACAATGATTATCAGGTCCCATCACTGTGAACCTGAGAAAAGGCTAAATATTATGACACAGTAGAGAGTTTGCAGTAGAGGAAACAGCATGGTCAACAGGAAACACAGAGAGAAGACACAACTGCAAGAAAAAACACCAAACATACAAACAAAAATCAATGCAAAATATCAATGAAACAAGAAGTTCGTTCTTTGAGAAAAATCTATAGGATTGACAAATCCCTTATCCAAATTAGCTAAAAGGGGGGAAGAGACAATATCCAAATTAACAAAGTTTGAAATAAGCAGAAGGACATAACAAGAGATACTGAGGAAATTCACAAACTTTAAAAAAAAAAAAAAGTATTCTACCAAACTGGAAAAGCTAAAAGAAATGAATAATTTTCCCAATACATACCACTTACTCAAGTTGAGTATAGAGCAGATAAGCAATTTAACCAGACCTATAAGCTTTACTGAAATAGAAACAGTCATTAAAAATTACCCAACCCCCCCCCAATAGACAAACAAACAAAAACGACATCACAGGGCCACATGGTTTTGGCACAGATGTTAAAGAACTAAGGGCAGTACTAATCAGATACTGTACTAAATAGAAAAAGGAGAAATATTTCTCAATTTATTTTACCAGCCCACAGTTACCCTTATACCGAAACCACATAAAGACCCAACAAAAAAAAAAAAAAAAGAAAGAAAGAAAGAGAGAAAAAGAGAATTACATGCCACTTGCCCTTCTTTGTATAGAAACAGATACAGCCAATAAAGTACTTGCAAACTGAATCCAAGAAAAAATATTAAATCAATCATCCATCATGATCAAGTAGGTGAAAGACAAAAAATTAATGATCATCTTACAGGATGCAGAAAAGGCCTTTGACAAAATCTAGCACCCATTAATGTTAAAAGTCTTTCAGGCATGAGGGATATAAGAGACAAACCTTTACATAATAAGGCAGATTACAGCAAGCCCATAGCTAATATCACCTTAAATGAAGAGACATAAAGTGAATCCACTAAAATTAGAAAATATTTTTAACTAACTTTGCTTTGGATTTAACTATAATTACCTTATCCCTCTTTCTTTTTCCTTTTCAATCACTTCCATGCCATTTCTTCTCATATGAGTGGCTATTATTTTACAATTATTGTTGTTACCTCTGTGTGTGTGTGTGTGTGTGTGTGTGTAAATTAAATAAAAACTGCTGAGTCCCCTTATTGCTGCTTGTATGTATATGGTTTTAAGATTGACCACTTAGTATCAAATAAACAATTAGGAGCTAATCCTAAAGAAGATTAATCTCCCCTTTTGCAGTAGTCTTTTCTTTTGTAAGTTTTTGAGAATAGAATTTCTTCATATGTTGTATTCTTGTCTGGCTTCCCCTCCTCTCAGATCCTCCCAATCGCATCAGTTTTCGTTTCTTGTTCTTCTTCTGTGAATGAGGCCCATACATTTCCCTCATAAAGGAGACATGCCAACTAGTGCAGTCATTGTTAAGGTCTTATTCAGGCAGCCTTATTGTTAAGGCTTCCTGTTTGCAGGTTCTAGATGCTGTCATCATCTGAAAGACCTAATCTCAAAATACATTTCCTAGTACGTTGGCTTTTGCAATCTTTCCAACCTTTCCTCAATGTCACTTATGTATGGGGTTATGTTGTAGATTTATTAATCAGGGATACACACCCACACCACACCTGTCTTTTGCACTATGACAAGTTGTAGCTTTCTGTAATGGTCTCTGTATGCTTCAAAGTATAGCTTATTTGATGGACGGATGAGAGCTATACTCTCTTGTGGGTATAAAGATTTGTACCTAGAAAGAAGTTAACGATTACCTTAGTTTTGGAAAGGCAGTACTAGATTCTGTTCTAAATTCCACAATTTCCCTAGCCATGGGTATCTGACTAGGTTTATGAGTTCCCTCATCTAAAGTAGACCTTGGTTGCCATTAGGCTGTAAGTGCCACTATTGTACCTTTAGTGATCTCTTGCCATGTTGAATATTGTGGTGGCTCATAGGCATCACAGCTGGCTGGTATTGTTGATTGTGTTCCTCCCTTAGCACTTGCACTTTCTGACACGAGGAAAGATGGTCATCAGAAAGGCAGCTTTGGCTATAGATCCAGCCGGATTCTTCCAAGTTCTGTGCAGAAAGTGTGCAGTGTTTTTCAGCAATAGGGTTTTATCTTCAGCTTCTGTGAGGTAACTAAGGGCAATGACACTAAAGTTAATGTTTGCAGAATATTATGTACTCCTTTGATCAACAACTTAAAAGGTACTTTCTCCCCCCTCAACCTCCCACTCTTGGCTTTTAAGACAGGGTTTCTCCATGGTTTTTGGAGGCTGTTTTGGCACTAGATCTTGTAGATCAGGCTGTTATCAAACTCAAAGAGTTCTGCCTCCTGAGAGCTGGGATTGAAGGCATGCACCACCATTGCCTAGCATAAGGTATGTTCTTATGCCTGGTATTATGAAAGGTATTTTCTTATGCCTGGTATTATGATTACTGTTAAATAGTCTATGGCACTCAGTGAGGACCATTATACTCTAAGTGGCATACCTTTGTTTAAACTACATAAATGTATGTATACACATGTATTTATATCTATTTTATATAAAAGAAACCATGGTGGATAGCTCTAGAGAAGAGGAGAGGAGAGGAGCTGAACCTGGTGATATGAAGGTGGAAATGGGAGAAAAGATGGGAGGTTAATTAAGGAGCAAGGACAATACAAACAATACAAAAAGATGAAGGATAAATAACTCCAAGGATATTTGAGAAATCTACAATAAGATATTTTTGCTATGACTATAAAGTTGGGTCAGCTTTCTCAAAAATCATAGACATTTGAGGTTCTTACCCTCTCAGCAAAATCCCATTGAAAATGATATGACTAAGATAGTCTTCACCTAAGCCCAGAATAGAGCACAGACATAGTGTAACTCTTGAAGATGGGAAGATATTATATAGTATTTTGTAATTTTTTTTTTACAATACAGGAATGGGAGGATTAAAACCATACAGTGAGAGAAAATAGCCATCATCTCTTTGGAATTCTTATGGTACTTCATCTAATTGGACTCTAATTGCCAATCAGCAGCAGAACTTTGAGGTCCTTTCCCCAGCTCTTGGAGGAGAGCTATGGTAGAACTCTGTTGAGGAGCGTGTTAACATTCACAGTTTGCCTTGCTCATATCCCTTCTACTATGAGCCTATAAGGGTGCCCACCAGGCTGTATATGTAAATGGCTTCCCTGAAGTCTATAATGACTCCATACAACACTGACCAGACAAGTTTTTCTTTCACATTTATTTTCAAAATATTTAAAATAAGCATCTCTCTAAGGCTTTGTTTACCTTTCCTCATGGACTTTTCTGATATGCTGCTAAGGCAGGGTTGACTCTCACCATGCCTCTGCTTCTCTTTTTAAAACTAGATTTCTTGCTTTGCCGTGGAGCTGAAAATGTTTTTAATATGTGAAAGGAAAAAGTCTTTGTGACATAAAACCTCTTAGATACCAGCAACATAAATGATCCATAAAATTTTATTTAGCTTCCTTTCATGGAACTTTCAAAATCTGCATTAAAATTCTAGTTTCTTTTATTAGGATTATAGTTTATTTGCAGTCAAAAAAGATAGCAAGGGTCTTAAAGGTCAGGATAGTTTTAGAACTTCTCATATGGCATCTCATTTGAAATTTTTGACAATGCCAACTACCATGCTACACCCTTATAAATCTTGAGTGGTCATCATAGGAAACATCAATCAGAACTGCAGGGTGACCCAAGTCAATGTTTTATCTGTATCTACTTCAATCTTTCACTGAAATTCTGGCAGCTTGTGAAACTGGAACAGTTTTTCCACTATGTAGTCATTAGGAATGCAATATATAGTGGCACAAATGATGTAGAAGTTACCAACAACTTTTTAAAATTGGATTTAAAGCCCATTCCATGAAATGGATCCCATATCTGACACTGTTGAAGTGGACGAGAACCGGAGAGGAGATAGGTCATGGGCCAAAGTGAAAACCTACAATTATGATTCTGCTACCAATGGTTCTCAACCTGTGAGTTGAAATCCCTTTGCTGGTCACATGTCCTGCTTATTAGATATTTACATTATGATTCATAACAGTAGCCAAATTACAGTTTTGAAGTAGCAGCGAAATAATTTTATGGTTGGGAGTTGCCATAAAATGAAGAACCATATTAAAGGGTTATAGCATTAGGAAGTTGAAAACCACTCTGTTAAAGGAACATAGCAATTACTCCTAACTACATACTACTATACTCATAGACCAGAGCAGTTTTCTGTTCCAAACTCAGAAAAGAGAAGCTTCTTCAAACAGAGGAAATCCACAATTGGGCAGTGTACAGACAGTGGGAGAATTTGGAACAATCCATCTTAAATTAGATGTCTTCATCAAAACTCTCCCCTTAAGATTCAGTAATTTATAGAAGAGGCAGTCAGAGGTGGCTGATGACTTGAAAGACTCCCAGACATAACAGGACTGATACATGTAAGAATTCACACAACCAGAGACAGCATGCAAAAGACCTTCACACTTACAAGCCAGACGAAACACCAGCCCTGGAAGATGAAGAGGCTGTGTTGCCCACCATCACCCGAGAAGCCATTAGCAGTTGATACCTGCTGGGAAAGGAAACTCATTTGCTTCAGTGGGAATGTCACTAAGTACATCAGCTGCACTCCTGGGCAGATCCCATGTCCAAGGGTAGGCTGGCCAACTTCAAATGGACCCATTTTTGTTCCTGAGCTCCTTGTTTTTGTTGTTTGTTTTTTTGGTTTTTTTTTGTTTTTGTTTTTGTTTTTTGTATTTTGTTTTGTTTTGTTTTTTGTTCCAGTAGTTTTTGTCTAATTGACTCTTATTTTCTTTTTAGTTTTGCTTATCTGTTTTGATTTTCATTTTTATTGTTTTGTTCTTTTTTTTGTCTTTTTCTCTTTTTTATAGAAAGAAAAAATGAAGTGAATAATGGTTAGAAATTGGAAGGACTTGGGGGAGAAGGAAGAATATGATGAAAACATACTAAATGGAAATTTCTAAAACAAAATTTCTAAAAATTATGGTAGTTCTGGCATCAAGAAGAATGCCTACAAATTGTATTATAAGAAGCAAGTAACCTATCCCTAATTTCTCCAAAATAAAAGAGGAAATGTCTTCAATGAAAACATATTTGTCCAAAAATTTAAATGCTTCTTAGGTGGTACTCTGTACTAGTAGAGTCTATGGATTAAACACAAAGTCAAATGTGTTTTTTTTATTTGATATGTATTTAACATGTATGTATATTTATTAGCATTATTTCTAAAATATATCAGTTATTTATATAATTTATACAATGTAAAAGCTATTATAAGTAATCTGCAGATAATCTAAACTACATAGGCTATATTCAAACACTATACCTCTTTACATAAAGGGCAGAACATTTGAAGAGTTTGTTATCTTTGCCTGAAACAGTCCATCCATCATAAATACCTAAGAATACATGGTAACTGCAATGAATGAAATCACTGAGCCAAGTTATACGCACAGTGTTTGTCACTGATAAGTAACACCTTTTATGATTTTCAGTGCTGCATTCCTTGACATTGACGTTGTTTTGACATTTTTGCTGTCTGCATAAAACACCAAGGATAAGAAGCATTAATCTATGACACTATAAGAAACACGTGTAGTTTCCTAAGGATTTCTTCAACTACAAAATTAAATTAAGGCAAACTTTACACGGATTCTAGAACATGTTTCATGAGAGGTGGTGCTGATGACCATCGTTGGCAAGATGGTAACATGGAAGCTTCACCCATGGTACTACAGCAACGTGGTTGCCTAAGAAAGACCTGAACAAGGACAACACTAATAGACATGCTAACATAAGAGAAGGAAAGCACATGGGCCCAAACCCTAAACAAAGACAAGCAGGCAACTGAGAAAT
This sequence comes from Cricetiscus sungorus, assembly GCA_030556225.1. Taxonomy (NCBI): domain Eukaryota; kingdom Metazoa; phylum Chordata; class Mammalia; order Rodentia; family Cricetidae; genus Cricetiscus; species Cricetiscus sungorus. The sequence continues at coordinate 7,849,173 of JANBXA010000731.1, read as the reverse complement.
ATTGAGAGAGGGAAACGCAGACTATCACAAAGATGAACACTTAATTGGTAGTCTGATACCAAGTGGCTAGCCCCCAATCTGTATGCATATAGGCAACACTAAACAGATGTAGGAAGATTTTGTGTGTGTGTGTGTGTGTGTGTATGTGTGTGTGTGTGTGTGTGTGTGTGTGTGTGTGTGTGTGTGTGTGTGTAACAATGACAATTTCAGAAAGAGGCCATGATTTTGAGAGGGAAGAGACATAGGAGAGTTGAGGTGAAAGAAATGGAAGGAGACAAGTTATGCAATTGTCTTTTTAATATGTAAAAAATATGAGTATGGCTCCAGAATAAAAATAGTAATATTTGGTGGTGTCTCTACCTAACAGATTTTACTACATGTTGCTGAAATTTAATATCCTCTTAAGTGGAGCAGACATAGTTTGGGTGTCTTAAGATTTGGAGATTCTTTAGTGAGTTGATACTTATAAGCTTCTGAGCAACTATCTGGCCCTTTAAAAACATACAATAAACACTAGGATATGATGCTTTCTTATAAGGGCTAATGTTTACTCAGCAATTGCTACATGGCATACACTGTTTGAAAGAGTTTCGTGCATTAACCAGATCAATACAAAAACTAGCAATGTGAGGTAAATATTGTTGTGTTATTCACAATGGATATGCAGGACGATTATGGAACATACCCACACTTCCCAAATGGATATGCAGGACAATTAAGGAACATACCCACACCTCCCCACCAATGCTCTTCCACAACCTCTCATAAGTTTCAATGTTCCAGTGAGCTGCTCTGTAACTTGTGCAAGTAAGCAACTCTGATTAGTCTTGGTGCACTGTGAACAGTGGAATGAGGAAGGGCATGTATTGGAAAGGGTAGTAGAGTTGTGAGAGAAGGTGAGACGGTGACTGTGTTAAAAATATGATGTATATATGTATTAAATTCTCAAAGAATATGTAAACAAAATAAAAGCATTTGATTATTTGCAATGTGAAGAAAAATATAACAAATTTAGTTTTGACTATATGAATCAACTTGCCATGTGTCAGTGCTCAGTCTAAATCAAGCAAAGTCATCAATGTCCAAAATATTATCAACCAACACAATGGTAGAGCATTTCGGTGTCAGAGCATAAAGATGTGGGGAGGCAGAAGAAACTGCTAAATACCCACTTTTAAAAAGCATGAAGCAGAGAAAATGAACCACAGCTATCAGCAAACTAGATGTTTGTGATCCATAGGAAATAAATGTCAGTAAACAGAGTATACAATATCCTTCTCATTCAGAAGACAAAGTTCCACTTACCAAAAAGCCATGCCCAGGGAAGAGCTCTCTCTCTCTCTCTCTCTCTCTCTCTCTCTCTCTCTCTCTCTCTCTCTCTCTCTCTGTAGGAGAGTTATTACACAAAAACATGAAATAACTTTTACAGATATGGAGGATGGCAACTTCCATGGACTTCACATTCATGTATGATGACTGAGTGAGGAGAAATGATGGCGTAATCCTATCTAAAGGCAGAAGCTCTGTCTTGCAAAGGGAAGGTCAGTACTTTTTATTCTGCTGGGATCTTTAGAATAAAAGGAGAACATGTTTAACAAAAATGTTTGCTTATAGAATCAAAGAAGTTATTATACCTGTTTCTATGCAAGGGATTGATACCTAGAATATGCAGACAACAGTCAATCAATGACAAAACCAAACTAGATTAAAAAGGGAGAAATGTGTTGAGTAATCATTTCTTCAAAGAATACACAATTTTACTGAAGGAATATAAGAAGATGCATAACATAAAAAATTACTAGTGCAGCAAGAATAAATTATAATGAAATGCCACCTCATATTCATTAAATGTACATAAAAATGATTAACATCAGTGAATCAGAAAGTATAAAATGTTGGTGAAGATATGGATAATTGAAATCTTAGTACATAATGATATGTATTAGTGTACATAAAAATCTCCCACAAATCACTCTGCAAAAGAAAATAGTTCATGTAAAAAACAGTTCAAGAAAATTCACTTTTCATGTATGATATACAACCAACCAAAACATAAATAGTGTTTAATACTATTTAATAAAGAACTGGAAAGCAAAATCATAGTAATATGTGATTTCCTAGCAGGTACAATTGCTCCAAAGAGAAAGGCTAACCCTGCAAATAAGCCCAAAATAAGAAAGAGCTACAACCCTGTATCATATTGGCCATCAGTATGGAGAAGTACTTGAACATACTCTCACCAAACGACTCACTAATTCTACTCCTAAATGTGATGGCAAAACAAAACCTTCAAAAGTGCCATAGAAGCCCAAATGTATATAAAGAACATATATATGAGAATGGGTAAGTAATTAGTAGTACACATGTAGCTACAACCACTTAGTGATTGATAGAGAATGGGCAAGGACCTATAAGAAACAAGGTAATGATTAATTTTCTGTGTCAAATTGGATGGTCCAATTTGGTAAAACACTTTTAATTGCATCTATGAGGTATTTCCAACAGAAATTAGTGTTTGGGTCTCAGGAATTAGAAAGAAGATGCACTTTTACTAATGTGGTTGATCACACATTGTCCATTGTAATCAGACCAGGTGAAAGAAAGTAGGATAAGTCAAATTCAATCTGCCTTCTCTGTCATGGGATTTCTTTTCTCCTTTACACTGAAGTTCGGTTCCTTGGTTTTTAGACTATAGTCTAGAGCTGACAGCTCCTCTGACTTTAAAGACTAGAAGGTAACTGTCCTACTTGATCTTTTGGCTTTCCAATTCTCAAGTTTAAAGAGGTGATGTCTAGGCTGAGAAGAGTATCCCTCTATGTGGGATGGGCTCTCAAAGATCATTTGTATACTAGAGGTAGATACTGATCCTCTACTGGAGGCTCCATAGACTGCCCAGTCCTCCTAACTAAATTCCCACATTCAGGGCTTCTGGGTCAGTCCTGTGCTAGTTTCCCAGCTATCAGACTGGAGTCCATGAACTCCCCCCTGTTCAGGTCAACAGTTTCTATGGGTTTCTCCTGCCTGGTCTTGACCCCTTTGCTAATCACTCCTTCCTTTCTGCAACTGGATTTCAGGAGTTTGGCTCATGTTTAGCTGTGGGTGTCTGCTTCTGCATCAGCTACTAGAGAATGCTCTGGGATGGCTAATAATGTAGTCATCAATCTCATTATTGGGAAAGGGTATTTAAGGTAGCCTTCCACTATTGCTTAGATTGTTAATTGGGGTCATCCTTGTAGATCTCCTGACATATTGCCAGATCTCTCTTAAAATGTATAATGGCTTCCTCTATTATGATATCTCTTTTCTTGCTCTCCTCTATTCTTTCCCTGACTCAGTCTTCCTGCTCCCTCATTCCCACCTCTCCTCTCCTCTTCCTCCTAACTCCCTTTCCCCTCCCCCATGGTCCCAATTTGCTTGAGAGACCTTGTCCCTTTCCCCTTCTCCTGCGGACCATGTCTCTCTTAGGGTCCTCCTTGTTTCCTAGCTTTTCTGGTGGTGTGGATTGTAGAACGGAATCCTTTGCTGTATGTCTAAAATCCATATATGAGTGAGTACATAACATGGGAGTACAGGGGAGGAAGAGAGGGTGCAGGAACTGGGATTGACATGTAAAACAAGCTTGTTTCAAATTTAAATAAATAATTGTCTAAGAAAAAAAAATAAAGAAGCTAATGCCCCTGATAAATCAGGTCCCTTTCACATGTGTGCACATGGGTGGTGTGTATGCTCACACACACACACACACACACACACACACACACACACACACACACACACTTTCTTCTTCATAACCTCTATATGGTTTTATTTCCCTGTAGAACACTAACTAGGAAGATAGGATAGGACTAGTGATTCTTAGCAAATTGGAACATTCATGGACCTCAACTAGTTGAACAGTCCACAAAAAAAAAAAAAATAAAAATAAATAATGCTAGCCGTCCTCCTAAATGGACAAGTTTCACTAACACAAATGTGTCTCCCGGAAAATAATGGGGGTGAAAGTTGACTAGAAATGGGCACACGAATTGCTAATGGAAAGTGTTTTTGGTTAGTCAAACGCATAAGAGATAAGGCTTCTAAAATTCATAAACATTATCTCTTAAGGTATAGGTTTTAAATATGTATTTATCTTATAATTATGTATATGTGCACATTTTCATTGTACAGGACCAAGACATTTGAAGAGGTTTGTTTATATAAGTAAGCAGTGTTTATTTTAAGGTTCCCAGTTTACTTCACCATTCAGATGTTGATAATATCCTATGTTTTTGCAGAAATGACTGGAGAAGAAAGTATTATGTAATATTTGCAAACGAGAATTTTTTCCATTCTTGTTTTACTTGGACACTGAAGCAAGGAAAGCTGATGGGATAGAGGCTGAGGAGAAAACAAATGAAAACAGATGGAAACTAATAAGCTCCACATGAATAAATGAATGTTTGATGATGGATTAAATAATTTTAAAATTGAAAAGTATATGTGGAACTTAGGTAAGTTTCAGGAGGAAGCAGATCATAAGATATGATTCATACTGTTTGGCATAATTCATATTCCTATTGGTGTCTGTGAAATTGGGACTACTGAAAACTACATCCATGAAATCTACAAAGAAATTATAGATGAAATACTAGAAAGTATCTGAATTAATGTATACCAAATGGACGATAGAATAATCAAGAAAACAAGCAGAGTGGATGGTTAGTTTGGTATTGTACTGCCAATTATCAGAATGCGGTGATATAAAATACATTACACATGAGCAGGTAAATATGAGTCTCTAGAGGCTAAAGAACTGGTGGCCACCGAGACCACAATACTTTCAAGTGACTAGGGGAGAATTCTGGATGCTTGCCTTCTCTCACTTCACAGGACAGCCCGATTTTCTTGGTTTATGGTCCCATGCTGCCGTCTGCAAAACTATCAATGTTACAGCTGCAGTATCATTCATCAACAGTGATTCCTGTTCTCACAATTGTGAGGTGTCAATTTTCTAGTGTTTTAAGGATCCATGTGACTAAATTAATTCTACCCAGATGATCAAGGAAATTCATGCTACTTCAGGGTCTTAATTGAATCTCACCTGCAAAGTCCTTTTTGCCTGACACTTTGGAAACATATTCACAGGCTTAGAGGGTCTCTATGTGCACATGGGGAAACCATTGTATTCGCATTACAATGCAAAATCAAGATGGGGAGAGACAAAAGCAGACAATACATCACTACTAATCTCTGATGTGTTTTTGGGCTTCTTCTATTGCTTAATATAAAATATTTAGAATGCTCATTTCCCTCTTTTTAAGAAAAGCAATGAAAATATTTTATATGTATCTCTGAGGAGAAACTCTTAACAGTATGCCATTGTATTATCAGTGTCTGTTGGTGAGCATCAACTGTACAACACAAGGATTCCCACAACACTAGCCCATGAATTTCATTTTTTATGGGGTGAACTAATCAAGTTAAAATATTCATTAAAAGCATTGCATCCATTTGTGGCATTTATAGTCAGATACCCATATGATTTTGCAATAATTTCAAGTTGTTATGAATCAATAGGAAGATTATTAACCTAAATTTTTCTAACATATAGATAGATGCACAATAGTCTAGATTCTGCACAATTTGCATTCAGATGGGGAAGCCATGCTATCATACATGCTTTATAGTGATTACAAGTCCCATACGAGTTTATTGACTTTAATATATTAGAAATGCTTAAGTAATTTCATAAAGAGCAATTAACACATACCAATTTCCTAACATTAGAGGTGATCAAAACATTAAACATTAAAGTTGAAAGTTTTAGTGCTTAGAAAATTAATTTTTCTAATATCAGAATATGTAAACGTTTGGAGGCTACTATGTAACATGCATTGAAATTGTTTCGTGTGAACTTGTACTGTTTTTTTACACATGGTTTGTAAATAATGTTAATTAGTCTATCACTTACTCCTCGTTGAGTATCTACTGAGTTTTCCAAGTATGTTTTATAACCTTTAAAATCCTGACATTTGAATGGATCCTCTGGTCCTGTGTGACATCTTGCAAGGGCTATGAGAGCACCCACAGCAAAAACTTCTTTTATTCTGGTTATAGTTACACTCAAAACTTCAGTGTTCACATGAATAAAATAAAAACTATATAATTGCATTAGGCTAACATCACCTGTAATTGTTTGGAAGGCTTTGAAGGAATGACAGAGTACCTTAAACCTGTGGGATTCTGCCAGACACAGTTCTTCCCAGGTAATATTTGGCAAAATCTAGTAGAGAAATAACTGCTACTAGCAGTTAATACATAGAGGTCAGAAGTGCCAGAAGTGCTGCAATGCATACATCACCAAAGTTTCATTTACATAATATATAAATAGTGTCAAGATTGAAAACCCATAATTGAGAAAAAGAGAAGCATTGAAATAAATCTACTTCTGTATTGTATTTTATATGGCATGTGGAAAAAGGGTAAACCCTTAGATGGTTTTCAAACACATACAATATCAAATATGTGGAATGTAAAATCAAGATTTTCTACAGGTTTTTAAATATAATAAATATTATAATAGCTAAGACATCAGCAAACTTTCTAAATTGAGAGACATAAAGAGGATCTGTTTCTTTTGTAAACTCTTCCTAATTTCATTTCAAAATCCTTCCTGCCATTTACTTCCTTTCCACTCATCCTCGTTGGTAGGCTAGTATGCAGGCAGAATATAGTTCTTCCTGAGCTCTATGCTAGATTGTGTTTTCTTACCTCCAAAGACCTATCCAGTACTATGCAGATAGAAGAATAATCTTCTTTACACAAGGAGCAGCATGCCTTGTACTCAACCATGCAACAGACTGAAGATTGAAGAGATTGAAAATATTCACAACCATCCCTGGTGAGACAACTCAGTGAATTGAGGCACTCACAGGCAAACCTGACAACCCAATGGTTAGTGAGAGGGGCCCACAAGAGTTTTCCTTTTACATCCCATGTACCACACATACCAACGCAAAGTGAACACCTACTCTTTATGTGCTTGAATTAATAGTCAATCAAGAACATATTTTCCAAAAGGAATGAACAGACAAAAGATATGCTGCAAACATAAACATAGCTAACTTTATAAGAATACCCATATAGAATGAATTTTGTTTTTCCAAGTTTTCAGTTATTGAGTTTGCACAAAGATGTAGTTTAATTCCCAATCCTTATTCTCAAGATGTACCCAGAACAGCCGAGTTGGGAGTAGAAAGTACAGAGAAATATGGAAATGTTAGTTGCTATAGCTGGTCTTAGAGGTTTATTGTTATAGTCCTGGTGCTAGAGATGCACTCAGGAGAACACTCTTTCCTGAATAGAGAATCTCCTCCCTCTGCTCTGATGCTGAGGCTCCCAATCATAACAAATGTGCTAATGATATTCAGGAACTTCTCTTCAAATAACTATTTTTAAATGCTGTCATAGTCCAGTGTGAGAAACTGTTCAAAATTCAGAGTAGAGATTTACTGCAATATTTACTTATTTCTTTTAGTAGAAAATGTTCGTGGTTGACCATTTATTCCAGAGACATAAAAGAGTGTATACTTCTAGATTTTGCTTGTTTTTTTCTCAGGATTTTGTTGGTGGAAGGTTTTGGAACATATTTTCTAGTTCTCTGAAGCTGTCACTGATAATGAGGACAGCACTTTCCATGAGTACATAGGATTTTCTAAGTAGAAGAGCCACCTTTTCAATGTTAATCCTCCAAGTACACAATCCTATTGAATCGCCCACTTCCTGTGTCTCTCCAATTAGTTCTACCTTTACCTTACAGTTCTTCACTATGGAGATCTTTCAGTTCCTGAGTTTATTCACGGTTGCTTTGGTTTTATGTTTTGTTTTGTGTTTTGTTTCTATTGATGATAGCTAGCATGAATAGTACTGCTTTCGTATTTTCTTTCTGAATGAGTTTAGTTTTGCTACATAGAAAACTGCTGAATACTGAACTTTGGGCATTGATTCTGCTTAGTGTTATTTGGCTTATCCATCAGTTCTAATACTCTTTTGAAGGAATCATGCTCTCGGCAAATAAAGATGATCTGAGTTCCTTTATTTACCCCTTTTCTAGCCTTTATCTCTTTATCTTGCTTAATTTCTCTGCTGCAATTCAGAGTGTTGATAATAGATCTTTGTCTTGCTACTGATCTTAAAGGAACTCTTTTAGTTTTTGCTCACTTGGAATTATGTCAGCTATAGGTATATTCTCTACATAATTTATTGTCATGAGTCGGGTATGCTCCTTCTGTATCTAATTGATTTAGTAATTTTATTATAAAAATGATACATTTCATTAAATGTTTCCTTTCCATATACTTACAAATATGTAAATACTATCTGTGATTTTGTCTGGATTTGCTTTAAAAGCACAAAACTCTCCAGGAAAAAGACAAACATGGGAATGTTAATAAAGATGACAGCAGAAGGTTAAGAAATGCATATTTCAAATTAATGCTACAACTGTGCAAATCAGTATGGGATGGACTCTGAAATGTTACAAATAAAACTACTATAAGATCCATTGACATATGTCCAGTGGACACTACATCTTACCCTATGAATTCTTTCTTAGGGTAAGCATAGCAAGGGAATGCAAACAACCTAAATGTTCTTCAACAGATGCATTTATAATGAAAATGCACCCATATAAACAATGGTGTACTATATAACTGGAAAGAAAAAAACTGGACTTTTCAGGTAAATGGATAGACCTAGAAAATATTATATTGGGTGTTGTAATCCAGACCAAAAATGGTTCACGTTCTCTCTCATCTGCAGCTCCTAGCTCCAAATGTTCTAATATGATTATATAACAAGCATCAATTTCAGAAGCCAGGAAAGTAAAATAAGCCTGGGGAAGAAGAGGCTTGAGAAGAAAGTAACAGGATTTGAGGTATATGTTAGAGGAAATAGGAAGAATGGGAAGAGACACTTTAAGTGGAGAATATGGATGAAGGTCAATAGGAAAAAGGAGGAAGGAGAAGGGTCAAATAACAAGGCTATTGAATAAAATGTTAAGAAAAAAATATTATGATAATCACAAGACTAACCCTCTGAAACTCTAATGAAGTCCCTAATTAAAAGCTTCTTTAAAAAACTTGTTTTGTTCATAGTGTCTTTTCAGAGCATATAATAGTAACTAGGACAAAATACAAGCATACACACATGCTCTCTCTCTCTCTCTCTCTCTCTCTCACACACACACACACACACACACACATATATATATATATATATATATATATATATATATATATATATATATATAATATGTCATGCTACTTGGTCTGACAATGCTCCCCATAACAACAATGTACTAATGAAAACCCAGCATTGAGCCCTGGAAACTTCCCTTTGAGTGTCTGGTCAAGGAGGTTCAGGTGATTCCTGAATTTTGTAGGCTATTGCTGTGGCCCTTGATGGCTGCTTCTCAGATGTTGAAAGTAAGCCCCTCTTGTTGAGGACACCACAGATTTATGGCCCAGGAATAAAATGATTTGAATGATATCAGACCTGACATCATTTATTCTAAGGTCTAGCCTCCACAGTACATGGAAATACAATGCACACTATCAAGAGAGGAGAAGCAATGAAGACAACTACCCAGTTTTGACACCTACAAACCACAACAATGACCAAGGTGGCAAGATAGTTATAAAGGTACAAAAGTGGCTCTTGCATATTAGTAGTAACCAAGAGCTCCATAATAGGACTTATGGCCCACTTAATAGGAAAGGAATCATACCTGGTTCTAGAACCCAGCTAACTACCTGAGCCTAGTGATGTCATGGATATTAGAAGGGCATCTACTACTGCCATTTTGCCAGATCAACATAATTCTGAACTACATTCTAAATCTTTATACCCTCAGATAAATATACCTATTGTCCCTCACCAAAAATTAAATATACAGAAAACGGAGAACACTACAGAAAACAATAACAAAAGCCATTCTCTTGTGCACTTGCAGGTGTAAATAGACACCTGGGCAGATGTGTCCAGAATTACACAGAACACAGGAGGATGACACTTGATAATGATGGCATTCTCTTAGAGCACCGGCTTTTTGCCAGGCACAATGTGAAGCACCTGAATTTATTGCCTCTTAAAAGCCTTGTAGTCACTTGTCAAGGCAGTTATAAACATCATGCCATGAATGAGAGAGCCGAGGCATAAGAGAGTGAGTACTTTGCTCAACCTCGTGAAGTCCCTAAATATACAATATTGTCTGCAGTTTAATCAAAATCCAGACACTATTTAAAATAGTTTTGAATGCATTTTAATTCTTATAACAATATGTTGTTGATATAATATGCATTACATCCCATACAGATGAGAATGATGAGTGAGTCAAATTTCTCCATGATCATCTGGAGTATGGCTTCCAAGTTTGCATGCGTAGTGCCTGTATACTAATGAAGGAAGAGTTAGATCTTCTGGATTCTAAAGCATATATTCTGTTCACATGGTTTTCCCATACATCGTATACTGTGGTTAATACCCTTTCCCTACCCCTGCCCTTGCTCATATCCCATCTAGGCTTGAACTTTCACAGCCTTTCTGTCCTATGCCCTTCCCCCTGACTTAAGAAACCCCATGGCTACTTTCTATATTCCTAACTTTCACAGCTGCTTCAAGTTAAACATACAGAACTGAAGATTCACAGTGAAGATCCACATGTGAGAAAAAACATGGAACATTTATCTCTCCAGGCCTAGGTTATAGTACTCAGCATAATCTTTTCTAGTTTCATACATTTACTTGAAATTTTCATAACTGCATTTTTTTCTACAGTTGAAAAGAATTCCATTGTATAGTCATGCCACATTTCTATTATCCAATCATGTGTCAGTGGTCATCTAGGCTAATTTCATTTTACAGCTATTGTGCAGGAGAGCACCAATGAACATGGATGTGCAAGTTTATCTGTCATAGGATGTAGGGTTCTCTGGCTAATGTCCCCAAAATGGTCTAACTGAGTCACATGGTACTTCTATGTCTAGCCTTATGAGGGACCTCCACACTGATTTCCACAGTGGCTCTCCAATCTACCCTCTCACCAACAGTAAAGTGTAAATCCATCAGATACTGAAGGACCATTCATTGTAATGATATATTTATGTAAGAAACTTAACATCACAATGGGTCATTGGTGCTGAACTCCAAACATTCTTAGTAGAACCCTTTGCTGTACTATTCACTATGAAGGAAGCCTTCTGTGAGGTGGCATCCATCCCTACATCTCACACCACTGTGAGAATTCTGTAACAACATGATACTTTGTTGTTACCTGAAAATTCTAGCCTAGCATTTAGTAGCTTGTGGTCAGCCAGGATTCATAAGAATACTAAATTCTTAATTCTAAATTCACCACTCCAGAGGTCTAGCACAGACTCAAAGCCAGATGAAAATATAACTGCAGAAGAAACATCTTTCTGATATCCAGGCTCAGAGAATATCTTATTGGGGAAAAAGTAACATGGAAAAGAAAATATTGTTGACCATGGATCCTGCAGCCACACTTCAGTCACAATTGTCTTTGTAGGTCACTAGCTGGATAATTAGAAACAAATAAGTATATTGTCTCCACTTTTTTGTTTTATTTTTAGCTTTCAATATGCTAATAAGATATACATCCTGAGATTATTTTAGAATTAGAGTACTTTGTGTATATGAGACATGTATTAAATTCGATTTTGTTATTCTAGTGTAGGGATCTTATGAGAAGCTGCCGTTCATTTTGCTGGTTCTTCACTTCTCTGTAGAAATAGGCTCTCCGTCTTACAGAATATAACTCCATAACACCTTTGAGCCTGTGATTCAATCACATCTGCCAAGATTTCATTAATTGTAATTATTCTTTACTTATTGTAAGACTGCTTTGAAAATCAACAAACTGTGGGTGCTCAGCTCAGTGGTAGATGAGGTTCATGAAGATGTCATCTTATCATATCTCAGTCACTCTATATCAGAAAATAAACAATTCCTAGGAACTTTTAGGCTAACCAGTGAAACAGTCTGAAAATAAGGAAGCTAAATTATGGGAAAACTACTGAATGATAACATTTTGAAATGTGGAAATTTTGCTTTGTTCACAGTGATTAACTTTGGCCTCTTCTCTCATCGCTCCCCATTTCCTAACTTTTGTGCAATAAAATGTTCATTTTGTAGAGTTTTCCTAAAGTATAGTACACAAACACTTGTGCTAGAAGCATATTTAAAGCAGCATAATAATTTAGTGTGCATGGCAAAGAATTCATGTCTATCCTATATTACATGAGAATGTTTCTATATAAAACAAAACAAGAGTATATCCATTTAGAAGTGTTAATTATTTGCCTCTTCAACACCATTCTGTAAGCTCAGAAGTATATTTTTAAGTGATTAAGCTCACTGTTTTGATGAAAATCCTTTTCTAGACATGTCAAGGTATAAAATTTGTCATGAAACAATCTTTTCTCACAACTTTGTAGTAGTCATATAAAAGCATGGGGCTGTTTTATGTTTAGTGTTATTTTTTAATTTAACTTTTCCTCTAGAAAACATCCTACAGATTTAGAATTTCATTTGTGTGCTGATACACCAACTATTGTGATGTTTTCTGTAATTCACGATTCAAAATATGCACAGAGACACGAGGCAGTCTTACATAACAAGCAATGGAAATTATGCTTATTACAGCAATAATAGCACTGTATTTGAAACCTTTCCATATTGCTCTAGCTTTTCAGCTCTTTGGGGCATTACAAATGATTAGTCTCTATTTCAAGCAAAATTCCAATTGGGAATAAGTATAATTTAAAAGACAGGAATAAACTTGGCTATTAAAAGAATCTCAAATACATTCAAATAATATGCTCTTGTGTTCCTTTCCAAGTTCAGTAAAATCTTTCATAAAATACACTACCTATTAGTCAGTTACAAATCCTGTATATTAGAAACATAAAATATGAGCAATGTAAGGCAAATTTAACACTGTAGAAATATGTGAAAATCAAATCCAGATGTAAACATACTCTTAATTCGGGAAATAACTATTATTCGTGACTTTTCTTACAGGTTGTTGGGTTACAGTCTCTTTCTGCATTAATTTTTGGAAAAAAATAAATAATAAGACATCAAAAGTATTAATAGTAGTACTTACCTTCTCATTTCTGAATTTTGACCAGCAGCCAAGGAAGCAGACAGCATTATCTAATATCTGGTCCCTGCTATGGTTTGAAGCAGCACAGTAAGGAACTCCCCTCCTGCAGATGAAATGTGCAGTGGAAGAAAAGCCTTGAGCTCCTGGGAAGATGACTGTGTTCATGTTGGATGATCCACACAAACCAAATACACACAGGGAAGCAAACTGGCTTGATGTCTATGGTCAGTCACGGGTGGCCTCATCTTCATGAAAGTGGTGCTTCAGAATTCAGTTGGATTTCAATGATAAGCATCAGCTTTTAAAGTGATGCTTCATAATGATCAGTCCAGGGCTGGGGAGATGGCTCAGGGGATGAAGCACTTTTGGCAGACATAAAAATTAGAGCTTGCATCCCCAAACACATGCGGGAGCCACATGTGACCCCATGATTTGTAGAGCAGAGATTAGAGAGCCCTGGGCAAGCCAGCTAGGTGGACTAGCATGAAGTTGCTAAATCTGAATTCAGGGAGAAACCTGCATCAAAAAACAAAATGAAGAGCAGTTGTGGAAGAGACCCAACAATTGGGAAGATACCTATGTGTAATCTCCACACAAAGCCTATTGCATACCTTCACCCGTGTGCACCCACATGCATGCAGACACACAGAGCACCACAGTTGTGTATGCGCCCCAAAAATGAAAGGAGATCTACATGAGCAAAACTATGTTATATTCTCAAAGTGTCATGTTTACTCATAGTATTTTTGTCTAAAGTAAATTAATATGATAACATATGATGATTTATATGATATGAAGCAACAAGGGAAGCAGGCCCACCAGTGATGGAGGGCAACATGGAGGGAGGGAAGAGGAAAGCATAATTTAAAAATTAAAATTTAATTTGTTCTCTTACTTGCCTTTCCATATCTTGTTTTGGTTTTTTAAAATATGACAAAATAGCTGCAAGGCACTAATTAATTCAAGCAATCAATACAGAGACTCAGAGACTAAGTCTATATGTGCAAAAGAATAATTATTGTCAGAATATTACATTTTATTGTCAATCACTGCCAGGCAAATAGGACCAAAATGCCTTTGTTTGTAGTCTCTCAATTTAATTGCAATTTTCTTTGTCAGACTTTTCTGTTTGCTTATCTCCTCTGCTTAATATTTTAGAAACATGTGTTCTAAGTGTAAGAACAAACCTCCCATAATATTATCATCTTAAGTTTAAACAAAAATGTCTTTTTTTGTTATGTGTTATTTTTATAAGCCTACCTTATAATTTGATTCTACTACAAATGCATGCTAACACTTAGATGCAGTATGAATCCATTAATTAATTTTCATTTTATAGATGTTGATGGAACCTTAGCAACGCTGTTGTACCTCATAGTATAAACACTGCAACCAAGGAAGTACATCTTCCAATTATCAGTACAATTATCCTGTTAGCTGGCGTGTGTCATTATCATTGTTGTTTTTATGAAGACTCAGCTAAGCTCTATTAAATTACATTTGTTTTCAGTGACTCCTGACAAAACCCTTGGAGAAGAATTTTCCTATTTCTATTATAATGAAGAAAACATAAGCTGATTATTCCTAGTTATGTATCATTTATATCAAGTGAAACCTCATACATGGGAGTACCCACTAATTTATGTTTGATCATAGTCTAAGGGTGTCATGTGTCTTTTTTGTTTGTGACAGTTTTGAGGTGGTCATCTCAGTGGATTTTAAAACAGTGGCCGGTCTAGCAGCATAGCTGGTCCTAATTGATACCCCAGTGAATAGTCTCAACAAAAAGCCTTGTAATTAAAGAGCCATGTGACTAAACATGATAAATCCCCCCCCCAACCTCCACAATGTTTCTTCTAGAAATACATAGTCTGACAGAAAGGTTAACATTCTGATGGGAGATGTTATTCTGTATATATGTTTCTCACACTGGTTAATAAAGCCCTGTGGCCAATAGGAAACAATTTAGGCAGGGCTAGGAGATTAGGAGGAGGAAAGAGGAAGTAGTAGGGAGGAGTCTAGATGTAGCCCGGGGAAGAAGCAGGACGCCTGCTGGGGCTCCCTGATAAGATGACCACGTGGAAATACTTAGATAAGTAGAAATAGGTTAATAATTAAGGCAGAGCTAGCCCATAAACAATAATGGTAACTGGCCAACAGGATTATATCAAATACAGAGTCTCAGAGTGTTATTTGGGGCTGGCGTGGCTGTGGGCCCAGACTGGCGGACTGGCGGAAACATACATGCTACAGCATTCTGGGACCACAACATAAACATTACCATTTTGTTCTAGCCATTTGAAACATTAAGCAACAGTACATCTGACCATATGAGACAGGTTAATAATTACTGAAGACATTTTAAACACAAAGACAACATTGTAGGCACTGCATATACATACTAGAAGTACCACTTAAATATCACATGCTTGCCTTTCCTGTGTATCAATAGAGTTTCCAGAAATAAGTCTGTATAAAGGTTAAGGCCAATGTGAAAAGAGGAGATACAACAAAATGTTCACATAGAAAATTCACTCTGTAACAGTGAAAACACTAGAGGAAAGGAACTGGTCAGAGCATCCTCCAAATAGTTAAGTTCACAATACTGTAAAAACTCTCAAGGAAAAATGTCTCCCTCATTTATCAGGGTGATAAGAACGGCAAGGTATAATGTATGACTGTGGGTCTCTGCATCCATTCCTGTCTATTCCCTGGGGAAGCCTCTCATGACAAGTAGAGAAGGCATCTATCTGTGAGTATAAAATATAATTAGAAATTATTCAATTGATTTTTAAAGACCAACTGCATTTGTTTTAAAGAACTAGGGTCATGACTACCAAGTTTCTGGTTCCTGCCATCCAAGCACTGTGGAGAATTGGCAATTGCTCATGGAGTAGGTCTCAAGGTAAATCAGACATTGGCTGGCCACTCCCATGAGTTCTGGGCCACCATTACCCCAACACATTTTGTAGGTGGGTATTACGGCTGGATTAGTGGGAGAGTCTAAATTCTAGGTGTCCATTGGGTCCTTCCCTTCGGAGATTGGGGAATCACATGGAAGATGAAAGGAAAGCTTGTAGAAGTCAGAGGGGCATAGGGGAAAACAGGGGAACCCATCCTACTGAATCAACTAAGGAGAGCACATATGGGCTCAGAGATTTTGAAGCGGCCAGCGCAGGGGTGACAGGGATCGACTCCAGGTCTTTAGTGTACACATTGTGGTTATGGCTATTAGCTTGATGTTTTTGTGAGGTTCCTAACTGTGAGAGTTGTTGTATCTTTTGCCCCCTCTTGGGAGTCTTTTCCTCCCGTTGAGATGCCTTATCCAGCCTTGGAGTGAGAGCCCGTCTTGTCTCACTGAATCTTGTTTGATCATGTTTGATTGTTGTGTCTTAGAGGCCTGCTCTTTTCTGAATGTAGACAGGGGTAGGATGTTGTTCTCAGAGAGAGGAGAGGTAGGGAGGGAGCTGAGTGTAGTGGAGAGAGGACTGTGGTTGGGATGAATTAAGACTTTATTTTTAATAAGAAGAAAAAGAAGGAGAAGAAAAGAAGTACCTGCATGATATACACTCCTGGTCTGTGATACATCACAATGACTGCTCGTCATTTATTGTAAACTCATTGTCAACTCTAACCAGACTTGTAAAATTTCTGCAGGTTTTTCAAAATTCAAATAAAGTTAATAGGCTACCCTCACATCTGTAGTTGAGAAGGGATATAGGATCAGAGTTACAAAGTTATAATAAATGAAGACAAAATACTTGAAATAAGCACCTAACAGGTACAACCATAGGAAATAAAAGCCCAAAACTCATTTGTTTTGGATTGTGCTGCCAATGAAGTTACTAAGCTCATAGATTCATTACTGATAAAACAAAACCTTAAATAACATTTATTTTCAAATGTTTGTCATCGTTAATATACATGGCAATTGGAACACAGAAAGCCTTCATTGTACCACTATCTACATGGCCATAGATTTCTTCACCAAATGTCCCCTTATCTTCCATCATCACATTTCATTCTTTTTTTCTTTACCTATTAATGTGGTGATATATTATTTGTGATTTTATAAAGCCAGTGGAGATCAAAATGCAAAGCTAGCCATGACCATAGAGCCAGGCAATGGCAATGCACAGCTTTATCCACCAACCACACTAGGTAGCTATAGAAGCCTGGTGGTAGCACACACCTTTAATCTGAGGACTCAGAAGACAAAGGCACATGATCTCTGTGAGTTCAAGTCCACTCATGGTTACATTAGAATGAAGCAGTCCAAGAATAAATGGCTCATACAAAGTAGATCTCAGCACTTGGGATCCTATGCCTTTAATCTCAGCACTAGAGAGGTAGACAAGATAGGAGCAGGGCAGTCAGTAGTCAGTCTCATAGATTTACTTTCTCGCTATGCTGAGGACAACACAGCCCTTTCAGTCTGAGGTAGAGGTAAGAACTAGTGGCCAGCTGCTTTTCTTCTTTGATCTTCAATTTAAACTTCAATATCTGTTTCTGGGTTTTTATTATTTGTGCTACATATCACTTAATGATAAATTTTCTCTTTAATGTTCATAACATGAAAGGCTTTTAAGCATAGGACAATATGATGTGTTCTACTTATAATCCTATTAAAATTATAAATGAGTGGTTTATAAAATGTTATTTTCTACCTATGCATTTCCTATCATAATCCTAACAAATAACACTGCTCAAAACCATTTTATCAAGTGAAGAATGAGGTCACAAAAATGTCATGTAGGAAGAGAATGTAGTTAAAAACAATGAATTTCAAGTGGTTTTCTTATATATATATATGAAAATATGATATACATGTTCACTGGTATTTGGTATTGTTCTGGAAAAATTGTTTGCATCATTCCATTAATGCTTTGTCTCCAAAAATCTTGTATGACCCCCATTAATCTGAGTGACCTAAACAGACACATAGCAAGGCTATTTTGGCAGAAGGACCAAGAACACTTTTGTTTCAGCTCATAACAAATTACTTTCATTAAGAACAACTGGTCTTAGAACATTATTCTATTTGGGTGTCTCACTGGTGACAAGCCCAAAGGGGAGACCCAATATTAGCTGTAAACAATAAGACAGAATTTTAGAAATTGGATTGTCCTATAGCTTAAAAAGTATACCTAACTGTAGTTATAACTGGTAGTGTGAAATGGACCACTTCCAGCCAGAGGATAACAATTCTTCTTGACTTGCAATATTTTCTTTAGTTTCTGACTTCATATGATGCAGACAATTCAACTATGATGGACTTCATGAAGGAATGCACTTATACATTCTTGGTTATTGTACATCAAGGAATATGCAGCATGTGTATGCAAAAGGAATATCTAGTTCACTTGTCTCAAGGTGTTTCTACAATATCTGGAGCTTGGCATTGAGGAAAATAATCCTTTGTATTAAAATACAAAATTAAAATATGGGAATAAATTGTGAAACAAAATTCATCATCAATACAAATAATATATAGGAATTAGAATAAAATAGAAATTAGAATAAAATAGAACATAATACTACATGCTATTTTGGTATTTTTGAATCATGTTTTTCACAGAAACTCTTATGAATTATATATATATATTTTATACATATATATATATATACATATATATATATATTCATATGTGACCTGTAGGACTTTGCTATTTTTAAAGTATGCTTGACTTTGTCATAACTTCAAGTCAATACTTAATACCTGAAATGTAAATTCCAAGGCCACATGTTGCACTGGCTCTTCATAATGCTGTTTTATTGCTCAATGGCTACATGGCATCTTTACCATATCTTTATAAATCTTGTTTCAGCTGCTAAAACTGAATGTCAGTTGCAAATGATACTTTAACAAAGATTAAAAAGCAACTGACCTAGCACTTCAAAGCTCATTGACCTTGCCCTAAGCAAGAGATAGAGGGGGCAGAAAAGGCCCACTGAAGTATGTTCTATGTTTGAATAAATGATTGATTTGGAAACCACTCCAGGCGAGTTTAGACAAAAGTTCGTAATTTTCCCAATACTTTGTCAATAAAAGACCAATAGGGACCTCCTTTAAAGAAGCAGCTTATTTGGGAGTTATCATCCTCAAAAAGCACATCTGCTATTCATACAGGAAGTAGTCGCTGTTTACATGGAAGCACGGTGGGTTGCTTGGAGCACTGGGGACTATGGAAGGCTTGAAATTATTTAACAAACTCTGGCATCATTATAAGGTCGGAGGTAAATGGTATGTTTATTCATATTCTCTGTATCCTCAAACAGATAGCCCACAAGGAACTTATTCATAAACAAGCATCACTTAATCTCAACTCAAAGCAAAAACACCTTAAACGAATGCCTTTAGGCAAATTAAGACCTATACACTTTTCTCTACCATTCCATCAGTGATTTACTTCTATAATTACTTGATGAATACAAAACTTCCAGGACCATGAAGTTACAAAAAGATTCTCAAATTATCTTCTACATGCAATACTTTCCAAGTATTGACCAAGGGCAGAAAGCAGTGTCCAAAAACAGAGAAGGGTCCCTCCTGGGGATCTAGACTTTGACCATCCAAGATTTAAGCTGGTTTCTCCTTGGATGTTAGATCAATTATTCAGCTGAGGTGGTGATACTTCTTTAACATTGCTTGATGACAACTTCTATCTCCTGTCATTCATGGTATCCAATTCTACATGGTAAATAATGAAAACTCTGTTTATTTTCTTATTGCTGTTGATCCTGCAACTAAGCTTTGAGTAGAAATCCATTATCTCCCTTTGCCTTGGTCTTATTACAGGATTAAAATATGTCAATACTGAAGTGGACTTTTCATCTTGCTCTTTTGCACACCTGTCGAGTATTTAAATACTCAATGGACTGGGCAATTATGTCAAATATCACAACATACCAGAAGGTATCAACCACATCAACCAATGAAGAAGCCAATAATACCATATCTGGTCAAATACACACAAAGGTTTTAGATGTCTTATAGATTATGTTTTGGGAAGCAAATAAATTAGAGGGAAAAAGTAATATAAGCTTAATATTCTTCATGGTCTATATTTTCAAATGCTTTGTAATTTGCTATAAATAATATGACTGTTTATGAGGAGGTGAAGCCAAAGGCCATTCTGTCCTCTAAACGAGTGGGGTTAAAAATCCACATTATCATGCTGTAGTTACAGATAATTTTAAAGGTCTTAAACCAAATTGCTCTGGAAGGGTGCTGTTTCTGTAACAATCCACATGCCAGGGTCAATGCCTAAGTATGTATGATGTATGTATGATATTTGGATAAGATGTAATTTTTACATGAATTAACTTAAAAAAATTCTTGAAGAGTCTGAATTTGACCAAACATACATAATCTCATTTAAAGTTTTTCATAAATAGACTTTATCATCTACCTTCTAGTCAAATAGAAACAATCACAATGTTGTCATGTTCAATTACTGTCAAATTGAGAACGATAAGACCCTAAAATATATATGTGACACAAACACTTACATACCAGTGTAACTAGGTCATAGTGAAGGAACAATTGAAAATTTTGCTATATTATATATACATATATACATATAGATACACAAGTATTATAATTGTATATTGTTGATAGTACTTTATGATACATGGTTCTCTAATCCATGCAAAGCCCAGTGATATGTACTATAAGATATTAAATTTAGTAACTGCAAATCCAGGTCTTTCTTATTTATTTTTTTCTATCTCCACAAAAGCTAAAATATGGTTTGTGTGGAGTAAATAGAATTTATCCCAGCACAAACAAAAGTAAATCGATGGACCTTACAGCGGTGAAAGGAAAGAGGGGAAATAAGTGGGAGGGGACTGTGTCATTTTTTTCACTTTTTTATTTAAATTAAAAACAATCATTTTAAATACCAAAACCATTTCCCTCTCCCTCCTGTCCTCCCAATATTCCTACACTCACCCCATCCAACCCCCATCCATCTACTACTAAGAGTGGGTGAAGCCCCTCATTGGGACTCATCAAATCTGTCACATCAATTGGGGCAGAATTGAGATTCCCCCTCTCCCTCAGTATCTAGGATGACAAGGAATTCCTCCATAGGGAATGGGCTTCAAAAAGCCAGTTGATATGCTGGGGATAAATGCTGGTTCCACTGCCAACAGCCCCATAGACTGCCCAAAGCCCCCAACTGGCATCCACACTCAGGGACCTAGTTTTGTCTCATGCAGGTTCCTCAGTGGTCAGTCTGGAGTCTGTGAGATCCCACATACTCAGGTCAGCAATTTCTGTGTGTTTCAACAACATGGTCTTAACCCCAGCACATCATCTCTCCCCCCCTGCAACTGAACTCCACTAGTTCTGCTCAGTGTGTAGCTGTGAATCACTGCTTCTGCTTCTATCAGCTACTGGATGAGAGCTCTAGGATGGCATTTAAGGTAGTCATAATCTCATTACAGGGGAAAGACACTTAAGGTAGCCTTTCTGCTATTGCTTAGATTCTTAGCTGAGATTGTTCTTCAGATTCCTGGGAATATTCTTAATGCCTGGTTTCTTGTTAAGCACATAATGGCTTCCTCTATCAAGGTATCTCTTTCCTTGATCTCCTTCTCTGCCCTTCCCCCAACTCTACCTTCCTGATCCCTTATGGTCTCCTCCCTGTCTCCTTTTCCCTTCTCTCTCTTACTGCCCTCCCTCCCCTCATGCTCAATTTATTCAGGAGATCTTGTTACTTTCTCCTTCTCCAGAGGTACAAGTATATCTCTCATAGGGTCCTCCTTGTTTCCTAGCTTCTCTGAGGTTGTGGATTGTAAGCTGGTAATTCTCTGCTCTATGTCTAAAATCCATATATGAGTGAGCACATAACATGTGCATCTTTTTGTGACTGAGTTACCTCACTCAGAATCGCTTCATCTAGTTCCATTCATTTACCTGTAAATTTCAAGATTTCATTGTTTTTATTCCCACTGAGTAGTACTCCACTGTGCCAATTTATCACATTTTCTTCATCCACTTTTTGATTGAGGTGAATCTAGGTTGCTTCCAGGTTCTGGCTATTACAAATAATGCTACTATGAGCATGGGTGAACAGATATCCTTGTGGTATAAGTGTGCATACTTTGGATATATGCCCAAGAGTGGTATTGCTGGGTCTTAAGATAGATTGGTCCCAAATTTTCTGAGAAACTGCCATACTGATTTCAATAGTATCTGTACAAGTTTGCACTCCCACCATCAATGGAGGAGTGCTCTCCCAGCTGCACATCCTTTCCAGCATAAGCTTTCATTAGTGTTTTTATTTTTGCCTTTCTGACAGGTGGAAGATGGTATCTCAGAGTCGTTTTGCATTTCCCTGATAGCTAAAGATGTTTAGCAATTCCTGAAATGCCTTTTGGCCATTTGATATTCTGTTGTTGAGAATTCTCTATTTAGATATGTGTTCCATCTTTTAATTGGATTATTTGGTGTTTTGGTGTCTAGTTTCTTCAGTTCTTTGTATGTTTTTGAGATCAGCCCTCTGTCAGATGTGGGATTGGTGAAGATATTTTCCCATTCTGTAGGCTGCCTTCTTGTGTTCTTTGATTATGTTCTTTGCTTTATAAAAGCTGTTCATCTTCAATAGGTTCCATTTCTTAATTGTTACTCAGTGTCTTTGCTATGGGTATTATGTTCAGGAAGTGGTCTCTTGTGCCAATTTGTTCAAAGGTATTTTACACTTTCTCTTCTAAGAGGTTCAATATGAATGGATATATGTTGAAGTATGTGATCTATTTGGACTTAACTTTTTTACATGGTGATAGATATGGATCTATTTGCAGTTGTCTACACACCAGCATCCAGTTATGCCAGCACCATTGTTGAAGATGCTTTCTTTTTTCCATTGTATGATTTTGGCTCTTTGTCTAAACATCAGGTGTTCATAGCTGTGTGGATTAATATCAGGGTCTGATTCAATTCCGTTGGTCCACTTGCCTGTTTTTGTGCTAATACCAAGCTGTTCTGATTGCTATAGTACTATAGTAAAGCTTGAAGTCAGGGATGTTGATGCCTCTGGATGTTTCTTTACTGTGCAGAATTGTTTTGCCTATCCTCGGTTTTTTCTTTCCATATGAAGTTGACTATTGTTCTTTCAAGGTCTGTGAAGAATTGTGCTGGGATTTTCATAGGGATTGCATTTAATCTGTACATTGATTTTGATAAGATTGCCATTTTTACTATGTTGATCCTACCTATCCAAGAGCATGGAAGACCTTACCATTTTCTGTTATTTTCTTTAATTTCTTTCTTAAAGACTAAAGTTCTTATCACACAGGTCTTTCACTTGTTTGGTTAACCCCAAAATATTTTATGTTGCGTGTGATTATTGTAAAGAGTGATCTTTCTCTGATTTTCTGCTCAGCCCATTTGTCATCAGTATATAAGAGTGTTCCTCTTTTTGTTTTTGTTTTCTTTTTTTGAGTTAATCTTGTATTCTGTCACTTTACTGAAGATATTTATCAACTGTAAGAGTTCCCTAGTAGAATTGTTCTGGGTCACTTATGTAAACTATCATATCATCTGCAAATAGCAAAAGTTTGACTTCTTCCTTTCCAATTTGTGTCCCCTTGATCTCCTTTTGTTGTCTTATTGCTCTAGCTAGATGTTGAAGTACAATATTGAAGAGATATGGAGACAGTGGACAACCTTGTCTTGTTCCTGATTTTAGAAGATTCATTTATTTTGATGTTGTCTGTAAGCTGTTAACTGGCTTTTTATTGACGTTATTATGTTTAGGTATGTTCCCTTTATCCCTGATCTCTCCAAGATCTTTCTCATGAAGGGGTGTCAGATTTTGTCAAAGGCTTTTTAAGCATCTAATGAGATGATCATGTTTTTTTTTTCAGTTTATTTATATGGTGGATTACATTGAAAGATTGTCATATTTTGAATAATCCCAGCATCTCTTGAAAGAAGTCTACGTGATTCCAGCCCTCAATTATTTACTTGTGTCTACTTCTTCTGGGTAGTTTGTTTCCTTTTGTTCTGGTGCTTTCAGGTGTGCTGTTAATACAATAGTGTGGGAGTTCTCCAGTTTCTTTTTTGTAAGCCATTAGTGCTATAAACTTTCCTCTTAGCACTGCTTTCAAAGGATCCCATAAGTTTGGGTATGTTTTGCATTCATTGATTGGAATTATAGGAAGTCTTTAATTTCCTTCATTATTTCTTCCTTGACCCAGAGGTGATGAAATTGAGCATTGTTCAATTTCCATGACTTTGTAAGTATTCTGCAATATGTGTTGTTGTTGGATTAAAACATTACAAGTCACATGTTTCAGCATTCTCTAGTGTCTATTAAATAACATCGATATTCTGAGTCTTAGGCTCCACCCAAGCACTCACAGATGCCACAAACTGAGGAACTCCAACTAGAAGCAGAAACATATGTATTTAAATAAATAACACACTAAAATGTAAAAAGACTATAACAAGATTATGTAAGATTTATGGGAGATGTTATTCTATAAATATGTTTCTCATACTGGTTAATAAGTAAAGTACTGTTTGGCCAATGGGAAAGCAAGATAGGCAGGGCTAGGAGACAAGGAGGAAAGAGGAAGTAGTGAGGAGGAGTCAGCATATAGAGCCTAGAGGAAGCAAGATGCCGGCCTGCCGCACTCGGATAAGATGACCACATAGAAATACTTAGATAAGTAGAAATGGGTTAATAATTAAGACAGAGCTAGCCCATAAACAATAATAGTAACTGGCCAACAGGATTGTATCAAATACAGAGTCTCTATATTATTAGGGGCTAGTGTGGCATCAGGGTGGCGGGACCAGACCGGGAGCCAGAGGGGGAAATACATGCTCGTAACATAAGATACAATGGAAAAGAACATTTTGGATTCTCACTGTTTAAACCTAGATGGCCCATAACTCCCTGTGTTGTAGGTTGATCTCAAACTCCTTCAGATCCCACAGCCACAACTTCTCTTATGTTGGCATTTTAGGCATGAGGCACATAACAGTCAAGAGACAAGGCTGGGGGGTGATGGTTTAGTCACTAAGACAATAGCTTTATAAGCCTGGAAAATGAGTTCAAATCCCCACAACCTGTATAAAATCAGATGTCATCATACGTGCCTGTAATTCTAGGGTCCACATAGATGGAGATAGCAGATTCCACAGACATTCCAAGGCCAGAAAGTCTGAAGTAGGCTACTGAGAGCAAGAGACCATGTCTTGGGGCGGGCGGGCTGGCAGAAGACATACTCACTACATTTGGTGCCCAATGTGGCTAATAAGAACTTTCATCGTGGCGGGACTAGACCTGTGGCAGGCGGGCTGGCGGAAAACATACTCACTACCATGTCTCCTGTGTGACACAACTGAGGTCGTCGGACCTTTATGTGTACACTTTGGCACACCCACCTGCCCTGAGACATATGAACTTACACACTGGCAAAGTATTCATGAAAAGCAACAGTGACTGTTCATGAAATGAATGAACTAAATAGTAATGAATCCACATCAGACACTATTTAGTTACAGCAAGTAAAAATGTGTCAGTGAAGACCAAAATAATATCACTAATATGATAAGAGTATAAGATAAATTAAATTTAAATGTATAATTATTTATGCCAATTGAATACAGTAACAATTGCAGAACTTGAGACAAGGTAATAACTGATTACTACTCATTAATGAAATGAGAATTTTTTATGACAGTACATAATGTAATCATATGCCTTCTAGTCACCAGCATAGTAGACAATAGGAAAGAAATGAATGGAGAGTCAGAGGTTCACCTGGACTAGAAACACATCCTTATACGAAGTCTATCTGAAAATTCACAATAGCCATCAAAACTCTTAAAATGTACAACTAATAATAAAATTTCAAGTACCATAGGAAGACAAAATGAGGACATTTTCAATAAGAAAATTCTATGATATCAGAAAATGTAACCCTTTTGGCTGTTTATGGAATAGTAGAACCTTATAAACCCATAAAGAAATACCTAATTAAACTTTGAATTGCTGTCAATTAAAGAGAGGTTTTACATATAAAACATGGGCAAGACTTATCTTTGAAAGCAGATGGGAAATGGCCAATTTGAATTAATGACTATGAATTTCTAATTATAGTCATGACTATGGAACTGTTATTTTATCATCACTACTCATTTCTACTGCAGTGATGTTTTTTAGAAAAGGAATCAAACTTCAGTACTGATACACCTAGGATAAAACTCCAGATGTCCACAATTGAAGTGTTAGTTTATTCACTGAACTACTCTGAGACCTTTTTTTCTATATGAAGAAAAAAGCAATTTGCTTGTATTATTTATATTAAAAGATTAAATAAAGCAATAGTAAGTTGCTGGCATATCTGAAATAGTTTTACCGCAGTTCTGAAGCTCCCCAAAATAGATCTTTGGATATGCCCAGTATTCAAGGACTTTCTATGGGAGATAGTCCCATTAAACATGTATAAACAAGCAGGGAAGGGAAAATAAAGCCAATAATATGTGCTGACTTTTCTGTTTCCAGAGGAATGATCCTCAAAATTTCTGGAAGTTTAATAAAAGTAATCAATGCGACTCTAATGTCCCAATCAAGCTGTGATGTGTGTGTGTGGGGGGTTATCTGTGGATTCTTTTCTTAAATGATAGGTAGCTTCCTGAAACTAGGAAATAGAAGTGACTATATGTGAAATTATGTCTTCGCTGTCATTAATATCCAACATTAAAATCCTCAGGCCTTCATTTTAATTGGCCATTTTCTACCTACTTGACTCTAGGTGACAATCATGGCAGGGAGGACTCTGACACTACCTTTCAACAGATATGGAATCAAGAATCCTCTGAATCCTATGGGCAGCCACAGTTATTATGGTTTTATCTCAGTGGTACTTTATCTCAGGTTACATGTATGTTTACGTAGCTGATATGTGTGTGAACATATAGACATGTACATGTGGATCTATTTTTGTACAAAGATGCTTTATTTATGGACCTTCAAATTTTCCAGAAGCCAATGATGTGTCCTTTCTTGGTTACATTTTGGTTGGAAGCATCTATGGTTAATTCAGGATACATAGACTTTTATTGTTGTTGTTTGTGTGTGTGTGTGTGTGTGTGTGTGTGTGTGTGTGTGTGTGTGTGTGTGTGTGCGTGTTTACCAGCATGTGTAAAGTTGGTTGATGTATAATGAAAAACTATATTGGCTTACTTGAAGAGTTGCTAAGGAGTCTGAGATCAGGGAGACAGCATCTGACTAGTGCATTATGGCTTTGTTCCGCCATGGTGGAGGGCAGAAGGATGGATTGAAAACAGAGACAAGTCCAAATGAAACTAGTGGCTCCGTGCCTTTCGCAATCTGCATTCACCCTGCACTCATTTCAGTTCCCATCAAGACCTCGTCTCCCCAGGCTGTTGCACTGGGGATTGGTTCCAAAACTTTCTTAGCATAGAAATGGTCAAACTATAAAATAAAAATTATGGGAAGCCATAGGTTTGCGTGAATTATCTGACAAAACCTACAGAACAAACCAAACTGTTATTAACCATGACGGATTACTTTAAAAGCAAATCCTAGTATGCATGCAACAAGAGCAGTAACATGATTAACATGATTAAGTATGAGAAAGATGGCACAAATTACAACAAATTTCCTAGTGCTTTCATTTACTGTTAGAGAGGTATAATAGGTTAAAGCCATGAAACCACAGAAAATACTAAATATCTGGTTATCTGATAAGATACTTTTCCTGAATACAGTAAGAGAGGTAATTGTGACTCCTCCCATTCCTAATTAGAACTTGAAAGCACAGCATCTCCACCAGGTACACCAGGTATCCTCAGAAACACTGGATGTACTACCCAGCAGTGCATCCTAACAAGCAAACGGTGGTTATGCACGGCAAGCTATAACTGCTTCTTCAAGCCCATAGTTCAGATACCCCTTCTCCTTTGTGGCTAGGTGGAGACAGGAGGAAAATCTGTTTTGCTAACATCCCTGCCCTCTAATTCTCACTTAATTACTTTTTATTACAGCTAATTTTCCTCTGACTTGAGTGCCCCATTTCATAATAGGTACTGGTGAGCTCAGCTTCTCCATATCACCGAACAAACTTACCTTACTCTCTAGAGCTCACAGACAGCACAGCAGAGCTTTTGACTTCAAAGTCTTGTTTTGACCCTGGGTAACCATGGCTCTGAATGCCTTTGTTACAGTGCAAGCCTAAGTAGGGCCAGGTTCTCACATCAGTTTTATGGGTTTAATGAAGTGATAATTTTAGTAATGGGTCGGGTACAAAAGGAACCCTCAGGAAATATGAATGCCATCATGACCTTGCTCTGGGCCTCTTGGAAGCATGGATTAACCAAAAGAATGGATTTTCTTCTGTAAATGAGCTGAAAAGAACTATTCTCCATGCTATCAGTCAAAGGTA
The DNA here is from genome assembly GCA_030556225.1 of Cricetiscus sungorus. Classification (NCBI taxonomy): domain Eukaryota; kingdom Metazoa; phylum Chordata; class Mammalia; order Rodentia; family Cricetidae; genus Cricetiscus; species Cricetiscus sungorus. The sequence continues at coordinate 7,820,579 of JANBXA010000731.1, read as the reverse complement.
CCTTTCAATTTGGGGCCCCTAGGCAAACTAAAGCAACAAACTAAAGTCTTATTGTACAAAGAATATGAACATCTGTTTTGTAAGAGCAAATAAGGAAGAAAGGAGACACAGAGGCTGACAGAGAGGGAGGACAGAGACAGAGACAAAGACAGAGGAGGAAAAGAAGAGGAGGAGGAAGTGAATGCATTTGTGTGTACAAAACTTTTTTTTTATTTTCCTACTCATCCTCATTGACACCACAATTATCCAGAGTATTCGATTCTTGCCTCTATCAAAATGCCCTTCTTCTGGTAGTCACATCCACTTTCCCTGACTAAGAAGCAAGGTGAGTGCTTTTATACATAATTTTTTCTGACATCACGTTGTCCAAGCTTCCCATTTTACATTCTAGCTCTGCAAGCTACAATCTGTATTTCTAGAACTATTGGTTGATTCTGTACTTAACTGGGTTAAAGATTTCAACTACAAATCTTGGTCTCTGCTATAAATTCAGCACAATTTTATGTCAGATTTGGCAAATTGCATGTAATCTTGTATTCCAATTAAATAGAAGTATAAACCTTATTGAGCTGCCTGTTTTTAAGCCTATTGCTACTTCATATGACTGAGTAGAGTTGATGTCATATATCTCAAACATAGATAAAAGTATGACTTTATTTGTCCTTCTCAAGTATATATATATATGATGTGCATGTGTGTTTACACACATTCAAGTGTGCACCTATGGGTGAGTTTAGAGGATAAGGTTAATTCAGGGGTATTACTTACCGTTCTCCATATTTATTCATTGAAGTAAATCCACCACTAAGCTCAAAGCTCCTGGCTGGTCTTGCTATCAAGCTATTCAGGTGTGCTGTGTAGTTTTTTGTCAACCCGACACAAACTGGTGTTATCTGAAAGCAGAGAACCTCAATTGAGAATATGCCTCCATAATATACAGCTGTAGGGCATTTTCTTAATTAGAGATTGAAAGAGTAGGATCTAGCCTATTGCCCGTGGTGCTATGCCTGGCCTTGCAGTCTTGGGTTTTATAAGAAATCAGGCTGAGCAAGTCGTATAGAGCAATCCAGTAAGCAGTACTGCTCCATGGCTGCTACATCAGCTCCTGCTTCCAGGTTCCTCCTATCCTGTGTTAATCCCTGTCCTCACTTCATTTATGATGAACACTGCTATGGAAATGTAAGCCAAATGCACCCTTTCTTCTACAACTTGCTTTTGGTCAGGGTGTTTAATTACATCAATAGAAACCCTAAATATGACAAGTTGGTACCAGGATTGTGGGGTATTGCTTTGACATACCTGGACCATGTTATTTTGGGGGAAGACTATGGAAGGACTTTGAAACTTTGTGTAAGAAAAGCCACCGTTCAGTGAACAGTGAGCTCTTCTGTATGAGCCTGGAAGGTAAGAATGTTGAGGGTGATACAGAAGATGGAGGGCTGGCATGTGAAGTTCCAGAGGGACGTTTAAAGACCCTATCCAGGCTGTTTGTTATTTTGTATTAAGAGTCTGCTATTCTGTTTAGGTGAAGTTGAAGAATCGGCTGGGATTAACAAGATACCAGAACTTCTAAAGTGAAAGGAACCTTTGCTTTGCTGGGTTAATGGGTGCTGGTCAGCTATGATTACCACCATTGAATGAAATCCTCTGGAATGTGTTTCCTGAGAGCACACAGAAGTTCTGATCCAGAGAAGGCCAAGGTTGTACCTCAAGCTGGTATCTGAACTTGCTAGTGTAAAAGTCACCAAGGTGGTACTGGTTTTGAAGGCATGAAGAGCAGCTGAGTCTTAGTACTGTGAGAAGCCAGGAGAGGGCATTGGTGAAAATGCAGGCTTCATGGAAGTTGAAGGCCTGAAGCTACTAATGCAGAGAAGTTTGGGTTTGGCACCATGATGAGAGCCTATGAGAGGCCACTGGTGAAATCTCAGCCCAGTTGCAACAGAAGACGCCAGCATGTTAAACATGCCAGTACCATGGATGACCACCAAGAACAGCAGGAGCAGTGGTCTGGAGCTTCTGGAGGCTAGAAGCTAGGTGTGTGTTTTGTAAACAGCTGAGATGGAGGAGTGATCCAAGTGTCCAAGCCCAGAAGATCATGAAAAAATCCCAGATATTAGACAGAGAGTTATTAATAATTTTGGATTCAGATTGTGACTGTGCCCTGTTTCGTTCCTCTTGAAGTAAGAAAGTATTATTTATTTTTGATTTTACAGGAGCCCACAGCTGAAAGACTTAAATTTTTAAAAAGTGAGGTTTTTATAGAGAATTTGAACTTTAAAAGACACTGTATATTTTTTAAAGAGACAACATTTAAACTCAATGAATTTCTAAGGCTGTGGAACTTTTTTATTTTCACTTTTGGTTTTTCAAGACAGGGTTTCACTGTATTGTTTTGGAGTATGTCCTGGAACTCACTCTGTAGACCAGGCTGGCCTTGACTCACAGAGATCCCTCTGCCCCTCCTGAGTGCTGGGAATAAAGGAGTGTGCCACCACTGCCCAGCTGGCTGTGGGACCTTTTAAGTTGGAAAGCTGTTTTATACTGTGATATCTTTATTAATGTATAAACTTAGAGATGAACAAGGAAGGAAAGGTTGTGCCTTGTGTTTAGTTTTTGACAGGGGTCACTTGTCATGAATAGTTATATGTCAACTTGACATAAGCTTGAATTATCTGAAAGGAAGGAACCTCAATTAGATACAGCTGTGGGACATTTTCTTAATTAGAAATTAGAAATTAAAATTATAAATATGTACCATGTTAATATTTAAAAAATATAACCAGATAAAATCCAGAATGTCAAAATAATAATTTTTTGATTAGAGTTATGGTAACAATGTGCAGTCCTGAGTTCCTGAATTGGAATCTTGCCTTTGAAATGTAGAATCAGGCTTGCCAACCACAGAAGACAGACACACATGTTTTCAGTGCTCTTGAGCTTTATAGAGTTAATAGAGCCAAAATAAAGGAAGTCTGAGACCTCTGAAACATTGACCTAGTCATGACTCAATTCAGTGCCTTATTTAATTGAAATTATCATTCCCCTCTCTAATCTGATTGAAAATTAAAGGTATCAAGGGCATGTTTCTGCTAGAACATGCCGTATTCATAATATTACAGGGTAAAAGAAAACACATTATTTACAATAAAAGGGGCATAGAAATGATCTAAGAGTTAGACTTAATATATAAAGATTTTAAAATGACTATAATATGTATGTTATAGGAAGTGTAGCAAAAGCTAAGCAAAATCACTAAGGAAGAAGATGGAGATATTCAATACATATTAGATCTGTATGATGAATCAATGGCATATTCTAGAAATGATAATGTAACATCTGGAAGAAATCATCATGGAGAATTAGTGGCAGATTGTACAAAACATAGGATTAGTGAATTTGGGAGCAGATTAATAGAAAAGCCTGTGAATTGAAGCTAAGGGGAGTCACAACACAGAACAGAATAAACACCTGTGATAGAGGCAGAAGGAGAAAGATAACATGTATTCAGAATTTCAGAAGTAAGAGAGAAAGAACAAAGGTGATGAGATTTTTTTTTAAGCTTTACTTTCCCTTCAAATAACAAGGAAGAAAATATGAAGAGCCCCCGTGGACCCATTCACAGATCCCTGTTCTAGTACTGAGTGCTCACATATGGTTCATGTGTGGGACATGGAGGAATAACTATTGCAAAGCCCAGAGCTACAAAGATACTCCTGGTTTCTTGCTTTAAGTTTGGCTTCAGACAGGCTGTCAGCTCAAACTGGCTTAGTAGTGTACACAGTATAACCAAGGGTGTGGCCTACTGTTGACACCTACTGGGAATTGTGGCCTTTGGAGGTACATCAAAAGAAATGGGCTTTGAGGTTTCAAAAGTCCACGACCTGACTCAGTGGATCCGTCTCTCTGCCTGTGGACCAGGATGTAACGTTCAGCTATATCTCCAGTACCTGCCTGCGTACATACTTCCATTTACCATGTGTGGTAGTTTGAATTGGCCCCCATAAGTTCATAGTGAGTGTCACTATTTCCAGATGTGGCCTTGTTGATGGAAGTGTGTCACTGTGAGGGCGGGTTTTGAGGTCTCTTTTGATCAAGCTTCCCTCAGTGTCATAGTCTACTTTCTGTTTCCTCCTGATCAAGATGTAGACAGCACCATGTCTGATTGCAGGCCACCATGCTCCCTGCCATGGAGATAATGGGCTGAACCTCTGAACTGTAAGCTGCCACCACAATGAAATGTTTTCTTTTTACAAGAGTTGCTGTGGTCATGGCGTTTCTTCACCACAATAGAAACTGTAACTTTGCAATGATGATGACTGATGATGAGCTAACCCTCTGAAACTATAAGCAAGCCACCAGTTAAATATTTTCTAAGAGTTGCCTCAATCATGATCATGGTATCTCTCCATGACAATAGAACAGTGACAAAGGTATGTCTTGATTTGAATATCTCAGCAGAGAAACTAGAATACAGGGAAAGGTCCAGGGCAAATGTAATTTTGCCTAGATTCTCCCCAGGTGCCAATGCCAGATAACAAAGAAGACCGTGGACATAAGCTGATGCTCCCAGAGTATCTGCCTTAGCCACTTAACACCTAAAAACTGTGAGTGCTGAGTTTCAACAGTGGTAGATTTTTAACCATAATACTTAGTTGGCGATTTTGAATTGCTACACTAACTCTGTAAATATAGTAAAATATTGATATTGATTTAGAAACGGGAAGGAATGAAAGGAAAAAAGAGAAAAAAAGAAAGGAAGGATGAAGGGAAAAAAGAAAGAGAAAGAGGACACACACACAGGTACACAGGTTCAAGATAACTAAAGTGCAGACAATAGAAGAAGGAAGGAATGAGGAGGGGAAGGAAGAAAAAAAACTGTAAGATTTTTGAGGAAAAGATAACGCAAAAGTATCTGATTTCTCACTAGAAGGGATCAAACCAGAGGGCAGAAAAATGACATCTTGACAGAGCGCTAAAAGGAAAATGTTAAAACAGGAGCAGAGTCATAAGCTATTCAGAATATCCTTCACACAAACAGTGATGGGGGAAAGGGTTCTCAGACAAAGAAAAACCTCCCTTAATTGTATTACGGGATTAAGCAGAGAAAAAAAATTGATTGAGAAAATATTTGAGGAGAATGAAAAGTAGTAGGAAGAGAAGTAGACTGATGTTTTTAAAATATATAAATGAATATGTTGAAATTTCATTGAAAAATTACCAGAAAATGGGATGTATTTTTAAAGGTGACTAGTCCAAAATTAAAAAGAAAAGAAAAGATAGTAGAATAAAATTTAGAAGCCAGGTGGGGTGACAGATAACTTTAATCCAGCACTTGGGAGGCAGTGCCATGTAGATCTTTATGAGTTGAGCTCAACCTGGTCTACACTGCAATTTCTAGAACAGCCAGGGCTACACAAAGAAACACAGTCTTGAAACCCCCAAAATCATAATAAACACTCATTAAAGAATTAAATGGTAGACACAGGATCAGCTTAACCAAATGAAAACTGAATAGAGTCAAATTACAAAGCAAAGACTGGGAGGCTGTATTGGTAAAATTCAAGTATATACAGATATACTGTTTATAAGAAATCTTATAAAATCTTAAAAACAGAAAAACTGAAGGTGAAAAAAATGAAAGTGAAAACTACTTCATTGTTATCAGACATCAGAGTGACATTTGATTTTAAAAGAGCCTATACAATACAAATGTAGCAACTTCAGGAAAGAATCAATAATATATGCATGATCTAATAATTCATACATACTAAGCTGTGGATATAGCTCAATTAGTAAAGTGCCTGCTGTACAAACATGCCATGCAGATCTCAGTATAACTCCTAAACCCACTCCCACCCCGAAAAATAGGCATGTTGGTACTTGCTTGTAATCCCAGTGGAGGGAAGGAAGAAACAGGGCAATTCCTGAGGGCTAATGGGCAGCCAGCCTAGCATAGGGCTGTCATGAGAGACCCTATGATACTCCACATGTATGAACACATTTACATCTCCACATATACATTAACCCATGTGGGCATGTGTCCACCCACACACAAACACGCATATACATATAGATGAATAATAACAGTGAATAAATATTAACTTACTAGTCTAGGGAAGGTTGTGGGCTGCAGATACAAGGCGGGTGAAACCTTGTAAGTGCAAGCTGGTATAGCCAATATGGAAATCAGTATGGTGATTCTCATAAAAATGGGGATCAATCTATGTCAAGACCCATCTATAACAATCTTGTATGTATACCCGAAAGATGCTGAATCATAACTCAAGGGCATGTGCTCAACTGAGTTCATAACAACATTATTTGTAATAGCCAGAACCTGGAAACAACCTAGATGTCCTTCAATAAAATATTGGATAAGAAAATGTGGTACATTTACACAATGGAGTACTACTCAGAAAAAAAAAAAAAAAAGGCAAACTGATAGAACTAGAAAAATACAGCTCTAAGTGAGATAACCCAGACCCAGAAAGACAAACATGGTATGTACTCATTCATAAGTGGATATTAGAAGTGAAGCCCCAGATTGGCTAGAAAACAAAGAAAGCCCAACGAGGGATGCATGCATTTCCCTGGTAAGGGCAAGTAGAAGAAATCTTCTGGGTAAACTGAGGGCAGGAGTGTGTGGGGGGGGGCATTGGGAGGGTGGAAACATGAGAGAGTAGCGGGTTGGGCAGGCTGTGTGAGAGGCAGGTTGGGGTGGACTAAGGTGGAGAGTAACTAAAGAGACATCATCTTGATGGGGGACATTTTAGGTTTAAAAAGATAAAGAAAAAGAAAAATGAAGAAGAAAAGGAAAGCTTGTGGATGAATGAAGGTGAAAGGAGACAGCCGGGGCTAAGTTTCTGATGAGAATGGAAAGAATTTACCAAAAGTAAAGGCCCCATTAGATAGCTGAGGCTTGAGTATCAGTTAAGCTTACAGAAAAGGCATTGCTCCCTGTTGATCATGTTCAGCCATATCATGCTTATAGTGAGAATGTGTTTATTTCTTTGCTGGGTTCCCCTGAAGTCAATGAACCCTGGTCATGTTCTGAGCAACCTCACATACTCACTGTCCAAAGAGAATGTTAAAACTGACCTCATAGGCTGATTGTACCAATTGCTTTGTAGTGAAGAACATTCCAAACAAGAGCATCACAACTTTAACATAGCTTACCCTTAGAAAGCAATAGTGGAATGCAATGAAGAAAACATTAGAGTTTATCTTTAGAACACAAGAAAACGTCACATTTCTGCTTGAAAGAATTTCTGCAATTTCTTCCTATCTAGGCATTTTGTTTGTCCACAGCAACTGATGCTAGAATATTACAGCCCTCAGGCCCCACTATTTGGTGTGCCTGAGACTCCTGAGAGGAATTCATTTCCCAAACTCCACATTCAATCACTGAGATTTGCATGTCAATTAGAGATATTCTACTCTGGAAACCGGGAAGTTCTGAGAAGGTAGTTGCAGGGCTTGTGCAAGAAGACTGCAGAACAAACCACATGGAAATAGATTCATGTGTGGCATTTCATCACCACAGAAAACAGCAGCAAATGCCACAAGTTGTACTTCAGCCCATGACAGGAGCCAAGCAAGCACGGCATGTTGGGAAGTCACTTGGCAGATAAAAGGCACAAGACAAAGCCATAATAATTCTGCTGTATAAGATATTAAACTAGGGATGCCATCTCTCTGACATTTTTAGCAAATGTAGAGACACTTGATGAGAAGGGAACAGAGCATTAAGTTGTAAATTAAAAATCAAGAGACACTGAAGGTTCTTGGAGAGATCATTTCTCTCCTATGTTGTCTTACAGAGCTGAGAAAATGCTTGGTGTAGTTAATGTTGCCAGTGGTGGCCAAGGTCGCTTCCTCGGGGAATGGTTAAAGTCAGTGTAAGCTGTCTGCTCTTTGGCCTTTGTCTTCCTTGCTGTATAAATTTTTATCAGAGCTAGAATAGTTTTGCGACACAGAGCAGCCTTCTCCAAACACTGCACTAACTTGAAAGGAAAAGCACACCAAAAGGTAGGGGAAATTGCACCAGAAGTGAACTCTGAGGACACCGATCTAAAAGGAGGAAGACAGAAGTCTAAAAACAAAGTACACTTTACATAGCAGTTTTGGGGAAAATCATTAGTCTTTCTGCATCCCACACCCAAATCTTTAACTTTTGCTTCATTGGGCTACCCACTATGCGCGTGGCCCATGCATCCCTTCAGCTAAGCTGCAACTAAACAGCCTGGCATTTACTTCCCTGAGGAGTTTAGGGATGATCTCAAGAATAAGTAAACAGTGCTGTGTGTCCTGGAAAGTTGAAGGGATAATCAGCTACTGAGCTCCAGGTGACAATGCCAATTTCTACTTGTTTGCAGAAGTCCAGACTGACCTTGCTCTAGCTTCCTACACATATGCTTCCTCACTGTGAAGGAAGCCAGTAAAGCCCCAACCCAGCTTTACTGGCAATCCAGAGGAACAGTAGTGGGGGGGAATCTTTTTATACACTGTGGAGATGTATCTGTTTTACCTCATCTGCTTAATGTGCCTTCTAATTGGTTTAATAAAGAGCTGAATGGTCAATAGCTGGCAAGAGAAGGCAGGTGGGACTTCCAACCAGAGATAGGAACACTGGGAAGGAATCTGAGAGGCAGGGGACTCATCAACCAGATGTGAAAGAAATTGTATGTACTGTACTGAGGGAGGTAACAAGCCACATGGCAGAACATATATATACATATATATATATATATATATGTATATATATGTTAATTTAAGTTTGCAGAGCTAGTTGGGAGAAGCCTACGCTAAGGCCAAACATTCGTAATTAATAAAAAGTCTTTGGACCATTATTTGGAAGTTGCAGGTTCAAGGAAAGCCTAGATACTGTGGTCATGAGAGACAACAAATGCCATGGACTTCTGTCCCAGTTCTACAGCAGCATGCAAACACAGCAAGACTTCTGCGAAGTGGAAACATCTCAACAACCTCTCAATTAGATTTGTGAACCCTGTCTAGTTCATTCCTGTCGCTGGTCTCTCACTTCTCTAACACCAGTGCAGAGTATAAATTCTATATTAACATTTTTATTTCACTCTACTCACAGTGATTCTGCCCATATGATTGATTCTCAACTGTAGAGAGGATAAACTAAAATAAAATGAGATGAAGGCAAAATGATTTTATTTGATTGGAATGGTAAAAATAAATTCTGTAAATTTACACAAACAAAATATAGGGAAGGCTTCTAAATATCTCCATCACTAGTTTGTTATGAGACCTGACCTTATTATATTTGTGTCATTTGAAATGAAACTATGGGAGACTGACATACTATATGCATTAGAGCACCCATGTTAGTAATAAACCATGAATTTTGGCAAATTTACGCCTGGCCAATTCACTACTAATTGAATGGGAATAATAATAATAATAATAATAATAATAATAATAATAATAATAATAATAATAATACTAAGAAGAAGAAGAAGAAGAAGAAGAAGAAGAAGAAGAAGAAGAAGAAGAAGAAGAAGAAGAAGAAGAAGAAGAAGAAGAAGAAGAAGAAGAAGAAGAAGAAGAAGAAGAAGGATCATTTTATCAAGGGAATACACTCACTGGAGACTTAAACACTAAGAAGTAAGTGAAGATAGAAAGTTGGACCCAGAGAAGTGTGCCAATAATCACTGCTGCCACAAACAGATGCTCATACAGGTCATCACTGGAGAGCTTACCTCATACTTACCTGCCTGCCAGCTGGTGTAATCCTTTCAGGTCTCTTAAGAAGCTAACAGAATTCCCTGTGCTAGTGTGCAATATGCTCTTACAAGACTTCTAAGTTGATCAGATAGACTTGGTAGAACAGTTGACAGCACAAAAGCAAATGTTGTTTTCAGTGGATGGAGAAAGAGAAAACATTCCTCACATGTAAAACAAGCAGCTCATTGAAAGATTTTAAGATTACCTTAAAAAATAATAAAAAAAGATAGTCTCTAAGTCCATAAAAAAATATCAGCTCTATTAACTATGTAATTGTATGTAGACTGTACCAATCATACTAGCAATATCAGTGTACAACCAACTAAAAGACCATTGGGAAACCAGAGAAAGTTCAAAAGTACACCTGCCTACCTAATTTAATTTCCTACCATAATTGAACAACAGAGTTGGCAAATAAATAGGATCAGCCTGATTATTTAATGAGGACTAAGAATAATAAAGATGCAAAACATGTCACCTTGTTAAATTTCTAGGCCAGAGCAATGTATCTAAAGCGTGAAGGACAGGAAAATGAGGAGATTCAGTTTAGGAAGTTTTGAAAAATACAACCTTTATTGCCCCTATGTAACTCTAGTCACTATTACCAATCTCTATACAAAAGCATGTAAAGTCTTCAAAGTCCATAGCCAACTTCACCTTCTTTAAAATAATTTACTTCGTATGTGTGCTTATCTTAAGGTTCAGTTGAACAAACAACTGAAATACTTACAACTCTGCTTTCAAAATGTGCCAGTACAGTTATTTCCAATAAATCTATAAATTTCTGTATAGGTAATTTTTATAGGTGTGTTAAATTTTTATAGGTATACTAAGGCCCAACCTTAACTCTAATCCATGAGTAATTTTCTAACCCTGGCATTTCAACCTCTTGAGGAGGTTAGTAGAAGGAATCTGTGTATCCATTATCTTCACCATAAGTGAGTATCTTACAAATATTTCAAACAATTTAATGAATAATGACATAATGAGTTAAAAACAAAAAATGCATAAATATGTGACAGGACCTTTGTTACTGAACAAAACCTCTGCATCTGCATACCAACTTTTAACCAACTCCTTTCCCATTCTAACCTCCCAACACCCTTTTGGTCTCCCCATCTAGATTATTTATGATTTCAATAGAAATCAGGCTTTTTAGTTTGCATGCATTGTTCTAAAATTAGGTTACCTATTTTAGTGTGAACAAATGCAAAGACAATTTGAGAAATATTGCAGATGTGAAAGTATTTAACTCACTACTACTTTGCTGTAGAGGAACTTTATAGAAAGCTCAACACAGGAGATCCTGGAGGATATTATTTGCTAATTATGACCTTCACTACATCGTTGTAATAGCTACACAACCATATAACGAGCAACAGAAAGTTTCCAAAACATTAGTATCTTACAAATACCCAGTGTTTTTTGTTTATGTGACTAAACAAAGAACCCTACACACTGAAGAAGAAAGTGATAAATGAAGTTAGCATGACAATAACTCTCCATACTTCGATGGATAAACAAATGCCTCTTTCACACTATTATTGTAAATTTATGGACAAAGAAATCTAATACAACCAGGTATTTCTTTCATTCCTATGAAATTCAACAAAATTTAGGGAATGAGAATTGATTTTTTTTTATAACCTTGACATAAACCCTGTATTTTGTTATTTTTATGTGTTCTTTGAGAATTGTGTACATAATATTTGGCTCCTAGTCACCTTTCCCCAACTCCTCAAGACCCGCCATCTTTCCTTATCCAGCACCCAGCTTTGTGTCTCACCCTCTCATCCTTCGTCATTGTTAAACCCATTAAGACAAATTTGTGGTCTTCCACTTAACTTTTGCTGACCTCCCAGAAGTAGACCCTTAAAGAAAACTGACTCTCTGTCTCCCAGAAGCTGTGACTTGCTAATAGCTCCTAAGTGAGGGATGAAACTTCCTCCCAATATTTCCCATCATTGCTAGGATTTTGTCTGGCTTGAGGTACATGGGTCCTGAACATGCTGGGACACCAGCACTGAGTTTATCTGTGTAACTGCCCTGCTATGTGTGCACATTATCAGTTACCTTTGGACATTCACCTTATTTGAACCCTATTTCCTTGATGATCCCTGAACCTTGGGAGGAAGGGGAATAACAAAAAAATGTTGCATTTAGGGCTGAGTATGCAACATTTTCTTATTCTCCTCAAATTCTCCAGTTTGGAGTCTCGGTGATAATCCTCATCTGTGGAACCAAGAAGCCATTCTGATGGCAAAATGAGAGATGCATTAAGATATGGGTAGAACAGTAAATCATTAGGAGTTGAGTTGATTAAATTCTATGTTCATTTAGTTTAATTATTAGCAGGCTCTGCCCTATGCTCCATAACAATCTAACTACAAGCTCTTGGACTTGATAGCCATCCCAGGAATGAGTTGTTCACTTAGTGTAACTATTAGCAGGCTCTGCCCTATGGCTCATGAAGTGTCTACCCACAGGTTCTTGGACTTGATAACAGCTCCAGGTGTGAACTGTTCAGTGATGGCCCATATACCCTCAAGCATTGCAGTATTCTTTGTTACTCTCTACCATGTTCTATCTGCTATCCTTTACAATCTCCTTGCCAATGCCACTTTAATAACTTCTTGACTTCTAAATGTAACCCAAATAAAACACACATATATAAAATTTTTAATCCTAAATCCACTAATTATCCCTTCCCCCTTTTGAGAGGGACCATATATGAACCTCTTAGAATACACCTTGTATCCTAGTTCCTCTGGTAGTGTGAATTATAGGCTGGTGATCCTCCGCTCAGAGCACATGGGAAGTGGGGGGGCAGTGAATGGAGAGAGAACTAGGAAGATTGAATCAGGGTAGGAATAGAAGACAGGGGAGAGAGAGAGAGAGAGAGAGAGAGAGAGAGAGAGAGAGAGAGAGAGAGAGAGAGAGAGAACATAAAAGAGGGAGACATTATTGGTTTGAAAAGAAAACTAAACCTAAAGAAAGGTCTAGAGACCTATAAGACTGACTCCAACTAACAATTGGAGCAACTGTAGAAAGGCTACCATAAATGCCCTTCCCTGATAGTGAGATCATCAACTAAATTATCCACCATCATGGAGCCCTCATCTAGTACCTATTGGAAACAGAAGAAAACACCCATAACTAAATACTGAGTCAAACTAGAATCCAGATGCAGAAAGAGAGGACAAGACCAGGTTGCAGAAACATACAGAGACAGCTGTCCTGAACAAGGAGGAGCTAATGCTCCCCCCCCCAGACTGATAGCTGGGAATTCAGCATGGGACTGACTCAGACCCCCTGAATATGGGTCTCAGCTAGAAAGACTGAGCAGTCTAAGGGACCTCAGACAATAGAACCAGGATGTATCCCTGGTGAACAAAAGAACCTTGGGGACACATTCCCCATGGAGGGATATTCCCTTAACCTAGAGACAGGAGAGAAGTCGTAGTCCCTACTTCAAATGACTTGACAGATTTACATGACCCCGTCTGGATAGCATAGCCCTACATGTGGAATGTGGGTGAGGGGATGGGAGGGGAGGGTTGTCAGGGTAAATGTGAGGGGGAAAAGAGGGTAAGTGGGTAGGAGGGAGGGAGAGAGGGAGATGAAACTGGGATCGACATGTAAAATTTTAAATTATATTATTATTAATAAAAAATCCACTAATTAGAGAAAACATGTGACATTTGTCTTTTCAGGTCTAAGTCACCTGACTAAGAATGTTGGTTCCAGCTCTACCTATTTCCTGCCTATTTCTTCATTGCTATTCTATTCATAATAGCCAGGAAATGAAAACAACATAGATATCTACCGACTAACGAATAAGAAATAAAAATATAGTATGTTTATGCAATTGAAGAGTATTCATTTGTTAAGAAGATTAAATAATAAACACCATATTAATATGAGCTTACAAATAACCTTAGACACTATATGTGAACACATTGCATTTGCATAGAAATTACACATTTCATTAACTTTTTGAAGGATTTATTCCAACATAATATTTGTATTGATTATTTGGGCATTTCACATCATGAATCCTATCATAATATCATATTTTCTTCGCAGGTCTTTCCAGGACCACCACCCTTCCCAGTGAAGTAGTAGTAGTAGTAGTAGTAGTAGTAGTAGTAGTAGTAGTGGTAGTACTAGAAGAAGAAGAAGGAGGAGGAGGAGGAGGAGCAGAAGGAGGAGGAGAAGGAGGAGGAGGAGGAGAAAGAGGAGGAGAAGGAGAAGGAGAAGGAGAAGGAGAAGGAGAAGGAAAAGGAGGAGAAGAAGTACAAGTCCAATTTGTAAATTGTGATGTCCATGTACTCACTGGAGCATGGACAACCTCTAAGTAGCCAGCCCCTTAAAGAAAACTCAATCCTTCCCCACCTACATCCCTGATGGAAGCTCTCAATTGTGGAGAGCTATATTCAGCATTCTTGTCTCAGTTTTTAAGAGTTCTCTTCAATGTTTTTCTGTCTAGGCTGTTATTTTGGGGGTTAGGGGTGGTAAACTAGGCATAGGGGTGGCCTGCGAAGTCACATAAGACAATGTTGACGTTTGTTGCCCATGCTGACACCAAGGGCTATGTTTGGGTCCATGATCCTACTTCAGTCAGGGGCTATGTTGATGTCGATGGCCTTTGTTACCACTAAAGGCCATGTGAATGTCCTTGGTCTGTGCTGACATTTTGATGTCTATGAGCTGGGCTGCCACAAGTGTTACATTGGTGTTCATAGCCCATGTTGCCCTGGAGACCATGTTCATGTCTTTGGCCTGTGCTGAGTGCTATGGTGGTGTTCGTGGCCCATTATTCGGCATAGGGCCATTCTGATTTTTGTAGACTGTACTACCACTGGAGACCATGTGGATGTCCGTAGTCCATATTCCCACTAGTTGTAAAAGGCAAGGAAGCTTCTTTTGCAGTGGTATCAAGGACTACAAACTCACAGTTGAGAAAGAAGGTTATTTGTTTTATAAGAAAAGTATCTGCTTGTTTCTTTTATAGATAAATGCTTTCTTTGAAATCCATTTACACACAGTGGAGTTGGAGAAAATACTGAAAATACACTACTGAATTTTGTTGATAGAATGTTCTTTTCCGGTGTGTAACTTTTGTTTGTGCTGAATTTGTTGTGCTATGTTTACTGTGCCTGTCTAAAGCACCTGGTAGTCCTAATAAAGAGCTGAATGGCCAATAGTGAGGCAGGGGCACGGATAGGCAGGGCTGCCAGGCAGAGATTATAAATAGGAGGACCAAGGTAAAAGAGAGCAAGAAGAGAACAAGGAGAGGAGAATGATAGGGGCCAGTCACCCAACCAGCCACAGAGTCAGAAGAAAAGTAAGCTATACAGAATTAAGAAAGATGAAAGTCCAGAGGGAAAAGGTAGATAGGATAATAAAAGATAAGAAAGGCTGGCTATAAACAAGCCAAGCTAAGGTTCAGCACTCAAAAGTATTTACTTTGGGGGCTGGGTGGTATTTTCCCAAAAGAGAAAAACATTACAGAATTTATAACATTTCTCTTTCCCTTAAAAAATTGTCCCAACTCTAGCATTAGACATTTTATTATAAAGTGTTCTGCAACTTTAAACTAAGCAGTTTGATAATTTACAAATACCTATGGTTTACCCAAAATATATTTATCAAGTTTCTCTAACTAAAGAAAAAAGTAAAGGTCTAATCTAGGGCAACAGCTGGAGTTGAACTCAAACCTGTGTGCTTTAGTGATTGTAACGTGCTTAAGAGGAACTGTAAGCTTACAGACAGGCCCCACATTGTCAGTACCTGTGGATGGGTACTTTAATGAGGAAAAGGGTGGTATGCATTTAGGTGTATGTTCCACTGAGAGATGCTATTTTTTCCCTTAACAAAGAAAGACAACTTCTTTCAAAGAACTCTTTGAGAGTTAGAACTCTCAAAGAACTGTGTGTCTTGAGGGCTCATTGTTGAAACAATAATAGAAACAGTGAAAAAATGGCAAGACAGTGGGAGTCTATAAAAATATGTTGGACCTTTGGCTCTTTCTCAACTTTACACTTATAATTTGGATTACCAAGGAGTCATCAGGGTGTCCATGATATTTTAGAACAGAGCTTTCTTAAAGGCATGGGTATAAGAAAAAATAGCATTTTCCCAGCCAGCTGTTTAGCTCCATCTGTTAAGCTCCATTTCCCACTTCTTATCAAGCGTTCCACTTTTAATGGGGGCATGCATTTTTTCTGAATTTCTATCAGGAGTTGAGACTTTAGTTTTGGGACCTACTTGAAAAACAAATAGTAATTTATGCTGAAATATCAACTTATATTAGACTATACGTTTTTATTGAATTTGTTCTTTGTGTCTAAGTTATTTAAGCAATATATGAGATTTAATCAATTTATCTATCTAGTCTTGTATCTTGTTTCCAGAACTTAACATTGTATGCCATGTTATTTGTTGGTATCTGCACAAACTAAAAAATATTTTTATTTTAAAATATAAAAACATTTTATAGATTTTATCTATCCCATCATTCTAAAATATATTTTTAATCAATTTTGTCATTTTACTCAACTATGCTATGACCATTGTGTGTGTATATATACATATATATATAATTACTAAGTCTGTTTTCCTAATGCATAAGCAAAGTGAAGTCACAGAGAAATCACGAGTGACATGTCCATTTTTAACATCAAGTGAAGAGTCAGCAGCTACACAGATCCGTCTACTCCAGTCTGCGAACTTTCTCCCAGCCTTATTCTTTCCATGATAACCATGTCCCCAAGGATCAGAAAATATATGTACTGTAGTTTTGTTGACAACTACTTCATATTTCTACATGCAGGTTCAAGATAGTAATTTTTCTTTGTTATTTTTATTCAATAATTATCTGCTGCCAGTATAAAACACAGTGAGTAAAACCAACTTATTATAAAAGGATTTATTTTGACGTATGAGTCTAAATGGATAGAGTCCATCATTGCTATAGATACATGGCAACCCAGGCTGAGGGTGAAGAAAGAAGCAGAAAGCTAAGAAGTTATATTCTCAGCTACAGCAGAACACAGAACGAGCTGGAAATGGAGAGAGGATACAGCTCCTCAAAGCTTCCCCATAGTAACGTGTTTTCTTCAGCAAGGCTGTACCTCCTAAAAATTCTATAGTATTCCATAAGCAGCACTACCAGCTGTAGACCAAATATTCAAATGATGGGCCTGTAAAGGACATGGCTTATTTAAACCACATTATTTATTCTGAAATCATCTCATAGGGAAACATTTAAATTGGAAGGTCAACATTCAATATTAGAGAAACCACTTTTTGTTACTGAAAAGCTCTTACTTTCATTGATGTAAGAAATTTGGGTGACATTGTAGAAGTTTTATTCTCAGAACATCATTTTCCTTTTCACTATATTATAGTAATACACCAAAGCATATCACCCAAATATCATAATCTTATGGATAAAATTTTATTTATGTTTATTTGAAATTTGCAGCTTGGTTAAAATATGGCATATCTTAAATTACGCCGTAATCTCAGACAATTCTATGATTATGGGGATTTACCATGGAAGAATCCCACACTTCGTTTATTTTTATATTTTATTAATAATATAATTTAAAATTTTTACATGTTGATCCCAGTTTCCTCTCCCTTCCTCCCTCTTACCCACTTTCCCCTGTGACATGCACCCTGACCACCCTCCCCTCCCACTCCACCACCCCCATTCTACATATAGGGCTATGCTATCCAGGTGGGGTCATATAAATCTGTTAAGTCACTTGAAGTAGGGACTAGAACTTCTCTCCTGTCTCTAGGTTAAGGGAGTATCCCTCCATGGGGAATGTGTCCCCAAGGTTCTTTTGTTCACCAGGGATACATCCTGGTTCTATTGCCTGAGGTCCCTTAGACTGCTCAGGCCTTCTAGCTAAGACTCATATTCAGGGGGTCTGAGTCAGTATCATGCTGAATTCCCAGCTATCAGTCTGGGGGCCCATTAGTTCCTCCTTGTTCAGGTCATCTGTCTTTGTGTGTTCCTGCCCATACTTCTTTTTGCCAGTCTATACAGACATATGAACCCCCAGGAACTGCAAAGAATGAGCTCTTACATAGGATTCACCTGATATTTTGTCGCTTCAAGTCTTAAATCAGTCTTCAATATAGGAGTAATACGTAGACATAGAATTTCCATTTAAATTTAAAGGAGCTATAAATTAATTTCAAAGGTCAATCACAGAAGAATAGTTTTATTACTCAATCATCAATCTCTAGAATAATTTGAAATATATACTGCACCAAATTATTTGGAAACACTAGTCCCTATTTCCTGTACTGTGGGAATACACAAATTTGTATCAGGCTTCAAAGGGAACAGAACACTCCCCTCCACCCATTCCATGCATCCTAGTCCCTCCAATTACTCTGCCCATCTATGGATCATATGTGAACTAACTAGTCAATGCATATTCTGGGGGTTATCAGACCAATTAATTTGCAAAACCACAGGAGGAGATAGGGAGTTTCCTACTTCTTTTGAAAGGAAGAATAGTGAGAAATTATAGAGAGGACATTTCCATCATCACCATAATGAGTAGAAAGAGCAGGATCTCAGATCATGCTTCTCCCAGAGAAAGAGCACTTGGCAACCTTCCACCTCCTTCAGGACCTTTCACCATAAGCTGGTGAGAGCTCACCCATCACTGACAGCTGGCTAAGCGGACAGCATTTAGGAGGCGCTACACTGAGCTGAGTCACAGAACACTGTCAGGCGTTGCACTGTGGCAAAGCGTTTATGCCTTTTCTAGTGGAGATCTATTTAATGGTTATATAAAACAGCACTTAATACTCCTCAAACAAAAAAGATAAATTCTTACCTACAATCCAGGAAGGAAAATATATTTGAATTGACCTTTTCTTGATGACAGTCTTCAGGAAAGATTTTTCTGGGGGAAAAACTCATCATGCCAGAGAAAATGTAGCTTTCAGGAATCCTGGCCAGAGGCATAGGGTACTCTTCTTAGCCTTGAGAGTGGAGAGCTACAGCAACACACAGGCACCTTCATGCTACGGAAGACAGCCCTCCATCTTTTTTCAGATCTTGAACTTGGAGGAAACGAAATATTATAAGAATAGAGAAAATGCTTTCCTTAAGGGTTGCACCTCATACAACTCATAAGGTGTTTCGAACTGAACTCCAACATACATGTTTGCAATTACAATTAGGGTGTAAACTAAAAAGAGGCACACTACCACACACCGAGTCATTTTAAGCTACCTAGAAGCAAATGTAGACTTTTCCAGAGCATGGAGTTAGCACTGACTACAAAGTACATCTTTTCTTTTTTGAGAGTCTAGAAATAAACTTTCAGCAGCTTTTTATAAATCAGTTTCCTGTGTCATAAAATGTCCAAAGGTCTCCCTTATTTTGGATTTGGTCTTCAGTAGCTTTCTTTATCTCCACTTGAAAAGATCCTCTCTGTGAATTCTTGTAGATCATCCTTAAGAATGACTGCTTGTTCCACATTTAAAAAAAAAATCCCAGTAAAATTGTCTAAAACCTGGCATGTAACAATGGCCTTTGAAAATTTTATCTTTAATTACACTGTAAAAGTTCTGGTGCCCCACTTTGGTTTAGGAACACTTCAAATAACATAAACCCATATGCACTACTAAATATTGTTGCTGCAGCAAGATAACCACCAGAGCAACTCGAAGGAAAAAAGACTTTATTCTAGCATAGTCTAAGAAGAGATGCTGAGCATCATGTGTGGGACTCATTTTTTCAGTGCCATTGGAAGCTGAAGACAACTTCTCCCAATGTTAGGAAGCAGAAAGTGATTGATGCTGATGCTCAATGTACTTACTCTGATCTGTGCAATTCAGGACATAGCTCATGGATGGTACCACCTACATTGAATGTGGGTCTACCCTCCTCAGTTAATTTCTTCTGAAATTTTCTTCGCAGACACACCCAGTGTCTCCTAATACATTTCAAATCCAGTCAAAATGACAAGGAAGATTAACCATGATGAGTATGTCAGTCTTTGCCTCAAATCAGGGGTCTACAATGCAGCTCAGGAACTACAATATTCCTTGCTGATCTCAGTTAAAATCCCAACTGATATATAACCTGAATAGGCTTTCATTATCATCAATTACAGATATTTCCTTTTGTAGTGTGAATTACAATCATAACTTTGGTCTACTCATTTCCAGAGAGTGTTCTACTTTGTCCTGTAAAAATTATATTTATATTCTGTACTATGTGTTTCCTCTGGAATCTTATGACACTGATCACCAGGACAAAGGGCCTGAGGAGGGCCACAGTTGAGATTCTGGTGATATAGCCACATGAAGATGATATTCAAGGTCTTTTACAAGTGTATTTTTCTGTGTCACTCCTGGAAAACACAATGTGAGGAACAGGCTGTGTCCTACTCTAAGTTATTTTATATTACAAGAAATGGCAACTTTAAGGGTACATTATGCTCTGGCTGACTCCATTTTCCAAAACAGAATATGCAAATGCAAAATGAGAATGACTGCTTCCCCTCTGAGAATGTTCATGTCACTAACTCTCCAGCATCAACTCGAAGCTTACTGGTAAATAGTCATTCCAGGAAGAGAAATTCACAGTGCTGGTTAGGTTTTTCATCAACTTGACATAAGTTAGTATCACCTGTAAAGAGAGAACCTCAGCTGAGAAAATACTTCCATCAGATTGGCCAGTAGGCAAGTGTGTGGGGGTATTTTCTTGATTAGTTACCGATGCTACTGCTGTAGGCAATGCCACTGCTGGGCAGGTTGTCCCAGTTGGTACAAGAAATTAGATTGAGCAGGCCATGGGGAATCATGGAACCTGTGTTCCTCCACGGTCTCTGCTCTAGTCCCTGACTCCAGATTCCTATCTACCTTGACTTCCTTCTTTAGCTTCCCTTAGTGACAGACTGAGACTAACACGGTGAAGCCAACCAAACTCTGGAAGATGTTTTCAGCCAAGGTTACCTTTATCAAAGCAATAGAAGACAAGCTAGAGAGATACCACTTACGAGCTTAACAAAATAGGTTAACATGTGGTCATAAAAAGGAAAATCAGGAAAAAGAAACAAATAATAACAACCAAAAGCATCAGGTAAGACAACATATTGAACACACTTGACTCTCACCTGCAAAGGATAACCTAACTCAGCAATAGCAATAGACTTATCGAATTACCATCAGGACCCCTGTGTGCACTCATTGTACATCCTTCCAATCATTAGAACCCAGTACTCCACCCTGCCCCAACGTCCAACTATGGCTTCCTAAGAGCTCTCCATATACATTCCTTATTTACTTACCCAAGCCCCTGTTGTAACTCTTGTCATCTTCATTGGCTCTCTGCCTCTGCATCTGGTAAGGCCTTTTTATATTTTGTAGCCTTTAAACATTTTTCTATGCATTGTGCAACTTTCATATTTACATACATAACTGTGTGAAGTATAATGCATGATCCAAAAGTCAATATCATCAATAAATATTGAATAAAAGAAATTACATCCACCGATGGGCAACCATTAAGGGAAACAGAGGCTATCTAGTAAATTTCAGCTAATTAGGCCAATGTAGCTTGTGAATGAATGGTTTATTCAATACATCCTTACATTGTGGAACTCAAAGTTGGATCCATTTATATTTCTGGCATAGCATGCTAATGACACACAGACTGTGAGGATATAAATTTAGACATTTCTCCGAAAAACAAGCAGACAAAAAACAAGGATGTAGATCAAGCTAAAACAAACCAAATGTAAGGATATTCTTAACAACAGCTCTCTGTTTGGCAATCTTAGGTCTGCTTTCCTAGATATTGGGACAGTAACAGGAAGCTACATGTATTAGAAACTCTAACGAATCAACAGTAAGGTTATGACCATGCAATGCTCTATGATACTCCAGCCTGAGGCTCCTTAGCTTCAATACACAGTTCAGTTGGAACTATATATTAAGGCAGCTTTACCCACATCTGCTTTCAATATATATTCTCCTTATTCATAATAACGATGCTTGACAGAAAAATTCGAGAAAACACGAGCTTTTAGATGAAACCATATACACAGCTCAGAATTTGATGTCTCAGATCAGCTTGGACAGTTAGGAGTTGAATAGATCACAGATTTGCTGATCTTCGTGTTCCTAACTCAATTGAATATGTATTCAACAGATGACTGCTGGCATTGTCAGAAGGCAGTAATGCATCGAAACTGTGTTTGCTTAGCCCAGCAAAATAATAAATTGTGCTGTATTTATCCTTTTGTTTTTAAGGCCAACTGTTGGCTTTATTTAATACCCTCTTAACATGCTAATAGCTCTTAATGGTCACATTGGCCATCAGTTAAACAAATCATTAGGTTGAGAAAAGAAATTTCAATAAAGGCAATTTACTAATTTGTTGATTGTTAATGGACATTACCCCATTCAAGACCTTAGCCTAGACATACAGTTTAACTCGGAATCTATTACAGTCATTTCTCTCTACAGAGAAAGAGGCTAATTCAGCATTCCGAGTACTTGTGTTTTCAGGATAAGCTGCATATATTGTTGTCTACAAACAGTGTGCCCATACTCAGCAGTGCAGAAACAGAGAAGAACCAGCCCCCAAATAAGTTAATACAAATTATAAAATCTTCATGTGATTTACATTGAATAAATTTACAAGGGTTATTTTAATCATTCTCAAATCACCGAGGCTCTCTTGCATCTAGTTCAGTGTCAGAATGAGGCATTTCTCCCTTAGACTTAAAGTCTCCTTTATGCACTCAAACCACAACATTGCTACCGCAGAAAACAAAAGTCAAAGACGTTTTATAACACTTGGCTATCCATGTCATTTTTACCTCCACTGCCAAGAGCCTGAAACTCTCAGAACCTTTTTCTCATGTTTCACTTTTAACTAAATTATTAATTTTAAAGTGGGAACCAGATTTGATGGCTGTTTTTCAGAAAATTTACCGAAATTTTCTGGTGTTTGAGGATGACAGAAAAACCAGTCCAAAGTGTCAGCATAAAAAGGTAAGTTCAGAGGCTTCCTACACTTGAATTGTTTTTCTGTGGCAATTCTAGGGCATGCATAATGCTACACGGAGCCCTTTGCTTCAGCACAAACCCAATGAGAAACTGACAGACACCAAAGCTTACACATGACTGTGGAAAATCATTTAATTGTGTTCATATTTTACACAGATGCCATTCGCATTTCCCAGTAATGGGGAAAGTAGCACACAATTAGATTTGTCATGGAGTGTGAAATTCAAGCAACGAGTCCATTCAACCTTCCAATTTTTTCCCATCTGTCTTCAGAAATAAGTGACTTGAACTTTAGCTGAGGTGTCTACAAGACTCCTAATACTTGAGAATGTTGATGATTTATTCTTTGAAAAATTTCCTGACAAGAAGGTTTCAGGTGATAAAATAGCCAAAGATGAAGAGGGATTAAATTCCTAAGCTTCAAAAGAAATTTAATGTAAAGAAATGCCTTGTGGACTATGTTCTAACAGCTTTGGGTTAATTCTCCCCCATGAATGCAGTTTAATCATTTAATTGCCTCAAATACAGAAACTCCATAAGCTAGCTATACAATACCTTTGACCTTATATCAGCTGATAGGTAAATATGTTGACAATAAGTTATAGTGAAAATACATTAGTGAAGTTCTTATAAGTATACAAATACAGACTAAATGAAGTATCTATAGGTTAAATTTTGTACTTAAAATACATACTTTTGTATAGAGACGATTGTACTTGCTTATTACACTTTCAATTTTTTCCTTAATATTTCTTATGGGTAATTAGTCTACTTTAATCTTTATACAATATTAAATTGTGTGTTTATGCTACATGCATTAATATATTAAAAATATATCAAACTTTTATGCATTAGAAATATGAAAACTTTTGATGTAAATAAGTTAGATATCAGCTATAGTGATCCATTTTAATTGTGAACTTGACACAACTTATAATTACGTGGAAAGAAAATCTACTAAGGTACTATCATGATCAGCTTAGCTGATCAGGACTGTCTGTGCGGGTCATGTCTGTCAGGGATTATTTTAATAATGTTAATTGACTTGGGAAGACCTAGCCAACTATGTGTAGTACCATTCTCTGAGTTTGGGTCCTAGAACATGAAAAAGTAGATAAATCAAGATGATTGTTCAGATGAATGATTTCATTTCTTTCTGCTGTTGACTGGATATGATGTTACTGTCTGCTTTAAGTTTCAGACAACTTAATTCCCCTATAATAATCAACTTTCATCTGGAATTGTAAACTAACATAAAGCCATTTTTCCCTAAGTATCTTTTTGTCAGGGTATTTTTATGACAGTGACAGAACTGAAATTATGACCTCAGCTTATTATTTATTAGAAAAATCAAAATTTCTTAATCTTTGAGTATAATAAATAATTGTAATTTTCAAAAGGTACAAATAATAAAAATAATAAATTTATTCAACTAATAGGTCCACAAAATTGATTTAATATGTAAGTCCTACTGAACCATTTTGAGAATGAAATATGATATATAATACAGTATAGCATTGATACATGAAACTTTTGATAGATTATGATTGAAAGATGTGTGGAACAAGAGGGTAATTATACTTTCTTTGTAAATGGCTATTGAATATTTATTTTTCTATAGACAATCCAGTTTGCAAACTTGTATGGATCCATCACAAACCATTTCATCTGACCTGCAGCCCAACTCTGTGTTTTAGGGTAACAACATTTTGTATCCCTCCTTTAGTACAACTTTTTTTGTTTTTAGAGACATTTATTTTTATCTATTTGACTGTGTGTGCATATGCCACATGTGTATATACTGCATGGTCTCTCTAAGGATTCAGGCATTATGCCCCTGTTACTCCCTTGTCACTTGGCAGAATGCACTCAGGCAGTACTCTGGTCAGCCCCGGGTTCCATGAGTACTAGTCTGCAAGCAGGAGTAAAGGACCCCTTTAAAAGTCAGACCCCTGCCCATGTATGCTCTTTTGTTCTCTCTCTCTCTCTCTCTCTCTCTCTCTCTCTCTCTCTCTCTCTCTCTCTCTCTCTCTCTCTCTCTCTCTCTCTCTCCCTCCCTTCCTCCCTCCCTCCCTCTCCACCTCCCTCCCTCCCTCCCTCCCTCTCTCTCTCTCCCCTTCCCTCCTCCTCCCTCCCTCCCTCCCTCCCCCCTCTCTCTCTCTTCTGCTTTCTCCTGCTTTTGTTTGGCTATGCCCGCCTTCTTTCTTCTTCACCAATAAACTCCACGTTTGTATTTCATAGGCCACAGCTGCAGCAAAAGAACAACAGTATCCACTGAGGCGAAAAGAAGACATCACATCTTTTCGAGCTAGTTACAAGCAGTTTTAAGCTCCCTGATTGGGGTGGGTGCTAAGAAAAACATCTGAACCTCTGGAAGAGCAACAAATTCTCTTAACCACTGAGGCACTCTGTGACCCCCACTTAACAGTTTTAATTAATCATATTTTCTGACTGAGCTACCATTACACTTTCTTGTTACGAGCTGTTTCCTGCCAGCCTGGTCACAGAGCTGTGTCAGCCCCAAATAACACAGAGACTCTGTATTAGACATAAAGCTGATGGTCTGTTATTAGTATTTCTTATTGGCTAGCTCTGTCTTAAATATTAACCCATTTCTATCAAAGTATTTCCACGTGGTCTTGGCTTACCAGGAATGCCTCCCCTGCAACCCCTTTGCTTGCTACATCACTGCAGATAAGAGCACAATTTCCTGTTTAGCACTGCTTATATTCTGATTCGCCCCAGCTACATCATTTCCTGCCTGGCCAATCAGTGTTTTATTCATTAACCAATAAGGCAAACATATGGACAGAATACCATTCCCCACCATGTTCTGATCTGTGACCCTCTGAATCAAGGGTCCATTTATGGACCTGCCCTGGTCCCCATTTGATTATCCTAGTGTAGCCTTCTCATTCTAGTCTCTCCTGATCTGAATCTTCTTCCTAGGAATCCTTCTTTAGCATTGTCACCATCTCAGCTTCACACAACATTGGAACAAAGAATCAAGAATTACTAGATATTTAGTTCAGCACAAAAATAAACTGGATACAAACTGGAAGAGCTTACTTGTTAATGCAACAAAGCAAAAATGATAATATAAATGAGAATCAGAACTAATTTCTGTATAACAATGTCAACACCCAACTTCTGCATACAAAAGCAGAACCAGATTCAATGCTTGTACACCAACCAGAATGAATAGATGCATTGTCTTCAAAAAAGTGCATGCAAACTAATGTACCAATTTGAAGTATAAAATATCACTAGATATTGCCACATCTTAATACTTAAGAGGGGAAAACAATGATTGCTCTTACTTACTAATGACTCTAGTTTTACCTGCAATTCATAGCTGTATAAAAATTGTTAATCTGCTCATGAGGAAACTAAGAACATAGTATCTATTTTTCATTCCATTCTTGATATTGAAATGATTATGTTGGCAATTCTTTTTTTGTTTTCCTCCCTCATGGCTCATTACAGAAGTACTTTGTTGATCTACTGAGTCATGAAAATACTCGGTTCATTGATTGGAAATTATTAATGGAATCACTGTCCTTAAATTGCCTCTCTTCACAAACAAAATATTCTAGCTAATATCCATTTTATTTGATCATTGGTTAGTTTATTCTTGTTAATAAATAAGATGCTAAGTCCTGTTTTTTAACGCTCACTTCAGTCATCAGTGGTTAATGGTAAATAGAATCATTGGAAGGAAGATGGCAGTGATCTGTAAGAGCCTTCAGTTCAGCAGGTATTACCTTCCCAACCCTAAAATCACAATTAATTTAATATCTTCCATAATTCTAACTATGGCACCTTTGCCCCAGACTATGGAAGATGCTCATAAATGAGTCATTCTTTTGAAGGAAGACTTAAATAGAGTTTATCAATTCATCAATCATCTCTAATTGTTTCTAATTATGTACTTTGAAGTTAACCTATATGACAGCTTCCCACTCAGGTCGAAGCTAGCTGCTGCCTAGTAAATCTTTCCCCTTTCATTCTTGAGGCACAAGCCATCCTTTCTCTACAGATGCTTTGTGATCATGTTTTATGCATTCTCCATGTGACTGTACATTATAATAATTACCATTTTATCGTTATTATTATTTGCATCTCTACATTCCCCTTTCTCATTCCATCCATTCATTCACTGGACAAATGCCATTGGACATCTACTTATGATAGTACTGCTCGTGAATTCAAGTCTTAGAGACAGCAGGGGAATCAAAAATCATTGTTTTGAAGAATTCTTTGTTGAAAGAGACCTGGATTCAATGTTTTTGCCTACTCTTACTTTTCAGGCATCAAGTTCCTTCACTGATCCTTTTTCTATGCTGTTACCTTTCATCACAAAGTGCTTTTGAGAGTATTTTAACAGAACATTTCCTAATTTGGTTAAGAAGTTCTGGAAAACTTGTTAAAGTATCAAAATGTAATTCTTCTAGAAACTGAGGTGATTGACAGAAAGAGAATGACACTGTAATATTAGTTCATCCTTATGAATTACAAGAAATAGTAAGGAATTAAATTCATCCTCTTTAATTTTAGATTTGATATAATGATGAGCTTTTTTGCCAAGTAAAGCAAAAATTATTTAACCTTATACAGCATAACCACATTCAGACATTAAATTTCAAAATAGCCAAATTCAGTTCAGTAGATATGGGTCACTTACCTGTAGGTATTTGGGAGTAGTTAAAACAAAATTGAACCCTAGGCAAATGAAAATTCCATTCTGATTGGGTGACTTAAAACAAAAAGGCTTAATCTTTTTTTTATTGAAATGTGTGCTTGCATGTGTGTGAACATGTTTGAGTGTGTGTGTATATACATGTTCATGTGTTTGTGTAGGTGCTTATGCATGCATTCACATGCATGTAGAGAACAGAGTCCTGTGTTCAGTTTTCTTCAATTGCTCTCCACTTCAATTGTAGAGTTAAGGTTTCTCACCTAAACTGGATTACCCCAATTTAGTTGGTTGACTGGCTAGTGAGCCTCGGGGATCTTCCTATGTCCACCTTCCTTGCACTGGATTATAAAGACATGCATTCATGCTACACATTTACATGTGTTCAATGCATGGGAATCAATTGCAGATCTTCATGCTTGTGTAGCATGGAGTTTACCAATGGAGCCATTTCTCTAGCTTTCAATAATTAAAATCTGCATATAACATACCAGAATTATATTTTCACTTTACATACTATAGGATTTGGTCTATCAATATTACCTCCAAATTACTCCTAAGCGGGAATCCTAATTACTGACCACTTACAGCCGTACTCTAAAGTGTATCTGATTTCTGAAAGCCTCATGCCCACTAGCTCTCATTGCCCTACACATAGCTCATTTTATATTCCTGTTCATCATTTCTCTCTTCACACAAGCTTTGAGTTGTGGGTTGTGCCCACACTAGACAGTGGAATATAAGAATCGTTTATTTAATTATTTATTTAATGGTAGTAGAAATTGAATGTAGGAGCTCATGTATGCCAAGATACATCCAACTGAGTTACAGCCCCCACCATTGCATTTGCAGGCATCATTCAGGCTGCATTCATCAAACTAAATTAATATCACTCATTACTATTATCCATGTACCTAATCCGGACCTATTGACCAAACTACACCATTTTAACAACCACGACTGAAGGCAGAAGACAAAGTTGAATCAATTTGTTTTATAAACTGTGGAAGAACACACTCAGGATAACTCCTTATCTTCCCCAGTATTTTTGAACTGGAGATACAGCATAGAACGATGTGCATTCTTTCATTGGCCAGTACCAAGAAGAAATGGATTTGACTACCTGTCTTGGGGAGCTGGAGTTCTAGTTATCGTCCTAGTATGTTATGGTCACTTTTCTTACTGTGCCTAAAAGTTAGGCTTCTGGCAGTATAGACATACTTCCTCAAGCAAATCCATAGTCCACCAAGGTGAGGTAAGTAAACATCCTTTCTGGCTCATGGCTCATTGTCATTTGGAATTTGAATTCATATTTCAATCTTCATTAACAGCCTCAAATATGATGCTGAAAACAATTTTTGACTAAGATTTCTCTTTGTGGTACAGAGATGTGATGCTGAATGCCCTTGTATGCTTTGATCTCCTTGAACAGTCCTGAGTTTGCACAATTCCTTAGGGCAGTGAACTTGTCTGCTGCTGTGGTTGTCAGTAGATATTAGGACAATTCTCTTCATTTCATGTATTCTTTTTCTCCTAGCCTGGATAAATTTTGATGCCTTAGAAGCTAACCACAGGACTTCAGATTCCAGAATTTTTATTGTCATATTTAGAAGCATTCTTACCATTACAGACATATAACAATGAGAAATAAATAGATAATTTGTTGATGATAGATAATAAATACATAGATAATGACAGAAAAGAAAGCATCAGCAGCAACCACCCACAAATTAAATAAAACAAAATTTAAATGATAGACAATAACTAACAGGGGGAGTAGTAACTATAGGCTACTGGATTTTGAGTATTTGTCTACTTCAGGAAGGCAGAAACTAAAAGTGACTCTGACATATCAGTAGATATTATGTCTCAAGTGAATTATATAATGGGGTTAAATATAATTAATGTTGTATTGCAGTGCTGACTAAGGACAAGTAGCTTAACCAAACTGAAATTAACAAGAGGTTTGGTGGTCACTATAACGGAAAAATTATGAATGTGCTAATAAATTTAAGGTGTGGAAATCCATTGGTAAATACCTCAGAAATTAATTAACAGAATATCTGAATGATAAAAAAATGATGAGTGTTAAAAATGGAAAGTAAGCAGTATTTTCAAATGTATAGTGAAATTAGGACCAAAACACACTGTTGGTGAAATATAAAAGGAATTGCTGTGACAAACATCAGGGAAGCTGTTGTTTAATGGGTACAGAATTTCAAGGTGAGAAAATGAAAATATCTCTTGTATTTATATTGTGGTAATGGTCTCACAGAATTTTAATTGTATTTAATAACCCCGAACTACACATTTACAGAATATTCTAAATTTATGTTATATGAATTATTCCACTTATTAAGCTGTGATAAAACATAAGATAATTAAGAATTTTTAATAGAATTAAACTCTTTTTCTTCCCCACTATTTTATTTATTACTACAGATTAGATTTTTTAAAATGAGTTTTTATTACTTTTTCAAGTTGGAGCTTATTTTTGAATAGAGTTTCAAACATTAATCAAAGGAATAGTCAGTATATTTTCTAAGGATCAGAATTATTTTCTTATATGAATACTTGTAAAGTGTGAATTACAGAATGAAACACTCCTCTTAGCACCTAATTTCTGCAGTGAAAATCAACTACCAATTAAAGCAACACTGTTCTGAATATTACTATACACAATAAACATGTAGACACACATACCACACGTGAACACACACACATGCCTCACTATCCAGTATACATACACAACACATATGCATAAACAACATTCACACATAATATAAACACATACCATACACACATATCACACACGTATGTGTACATGTGACATGTACATACACTTCTTTGTCAATATACCTATATATGAAAATGAAATTTTTTCTCTCCTATAAAACATAGCAGAATAATGACCCCAAATGCAACAGCATTATGTAGAGAAAAAAGAAAACTGTAAGTCTCTTTGGTGAATTATTACATACAATGTACAATTTGTGTGGGGGCCAATTGGGAGCACAGAGCTATTTAAGGCTTCTCTACTGGGAAGATGTTTTCTGGTGTTTTCTCTGTGTATTTGGATCCCCACTGAGTGCTCATACTTCATGCAACTTTTCCCTTCTGAGCCAATGCCTCCTTTCTAAGCAGAGATGCAGGAAGACTGAACTATTCCTGTGACCCTTCTCCAAGGACTTTTCAAAGATCAAGTGGTTAAAATAGAGCTCCCGTTATTAACCTTATTAATATTTCTTCACTCCTTATTATATCTGCCATTGTAGAGACTGGCTCTCTTGTATTTATCTTCTTTTATTCACAACATTCTCTTTGGTACTTGCAATTAATTTGTTTTGGGCCTTAAATTTCCCATAAAAATTTCCTGTAATTTTTTTCAGAGTTTTTCAGGGATTGTGAATGACCACAAGAATTGACTTAAGATCAGAGAGATTTTACCTGTCCTTGATCTCCCAAGATGAAAATAAAAAAAGATATCTAGCCAAAAAATGTGAATGCAGCAGGATCATTACCCCATGGTGTGGTCACTGCATGTCCTACCTAAACAATAGAATAAATTAACTCTGGATATAGTGACCTGATGTTTCGGGTATTGAAGAGATAATTACTCTGTTCCTTGTCTCATTGGAAAGGAAGGCTTTCGTCTTCTCAGCCCTCTTGACAGGGATATAAAACTCTTTAAACTTGGGGGAGTCAGTTTTCACTGAATGCCATCCTGATCTATCTCTTGCTTTTTGTTTGCTTCTTTCCTCAGTTTACACTCCTCTTCTCGGGTAGGAACCCAAATTAGCAGGTTGAGAAGATGGCTCCTCACCATGGGGCCCAGACAAGGGACCCTGTTAGCGTAGGTCAAGGTGGAAATAAGGACAGTCTGGTAATCTGGCAGACTAAGAGAGAGTCCTATCCTGTGTTTTCCATCATGGCAGACACATGGTCTGAAGTCTGTGTGCAGGTTGTAAATATGGAAAACACACATTTTTAAATACATATTTCCTGACTTTCATCTGGCAGTTATGGCCTGGTCTGATTTTTACTTAATTATTCACCCCTCAATATGATGATAGTACCCTTTAACACTGTTTCTATCTCCAGAAATCCCTTTATAAATACATAAAATAATATTCAAATGGAGAGACAAATGGGAGACAATGAAGAGACAGCATTGGTTGATAGTTGAGGGGGAAAAGAAAAACCTATGTGTATATAACCCAAGCTGAGAACGTAGCATGAGAGATCCTAGGTCCTCCTTGCAAAGGTATCTTCTAGCCCCATATTAAATACGTGCCACAAAGAAAGCAAGCTGAGCCACCTTAAAATCTACCCCCTCCGGTGTTTTGGAAAAAGAACAAATTATGTTTCGTTTGTCAGTAAAGTATTTACAGGCTGTGACATTTGTGATTGTATTCTTTGTGAATTAAAAGCCGAACTCATGAATTCTTGTTGCAGGATTTCTCTCACTTGTTTTCCAGGATGTTCTGCATGGAAACCAAGGATGGGAAGCTAATGGCTAACTCTGAAGGATGGTGCTCATGCTGCTCTGTGCAGCATCTCATCAAGTCTGAGGACACAAAGCTCTTGATGCTTCCCTTCAGCAGCCAAATGCTTAAACCATGCTTGAGAAGGAATTTCCTCTCACCATACTTCCTAAATTGCAGAGATCCATATTTGATATTTTCTTCAACTCTGGGTGAGCACATATGTGACCAGCATCCTTAGCATCTACATGGGGGAGGGGAGATGGCGGGCTCGTTTCTCTGTGCCAGGCTATACCAGACAATCATCACCTCATTTCCTAGGGAGAGCAAGACATCCCCTTCCAAGTTATTCTAAACACGATTGATGAGCTCTTCTCCTGGAAGTTTCAAAAGCATAGCTTTTAGTCTTCACTCAAAAGTGTTTCCGTCCTCTGTGGGTACTGCTAATGAAACTCACATATCTAAATACTCAAAGCTAGCATCCACAAATTAGAGATGTGTAGATGCTGAGTGTGTGATGTTTAATTTTCTGCAGTCCAGTCACCTGCAGGGGTGAATGTAGATGGGCAGGTATCTCTGATATAAAATACTTTGGGTGTATGCCTAATAGTGCTATACTTGCTTTGTATGGTAAATCTATATTCAGATGTGTTATATGGTGAGATAGGGTTTCTATGTGTAACTGCCCTGGCTGTCCTGCAATTCACTCTATAGAGCTTGTTGACCTTGAACTCAGAGAGATCTGCCTGTGTCCACCTGGATTCTACTATTGAAGTATGCACCACCACTGCTCAGCTGTTTTCAGCTTTGCAAGGAACCTTCACTCTGATTTATTTAGTGACTATAACAGCATTCACTCCAACCAACAGTGAATAAGTGTTCCCCTTTCTCCACATCCACACCAGCACTTGTCATCATTCTTTTTCCTGTTTGATCTTAGATGTTATAACTGGAGTAATATGAAATCAAAAGTTGCTTTAATTTGCAGTTAGTTTGTGATTAAGGGTGTTGGAACATTTGTTTAAAATATTGCATGCTGTCCGTATTTCACCTATCCTGATGGTTTAATTGGATTATGCTTTCTGGGTGTTTTGTTTTTTATTTATTTGCATATTCTAGATACTCATCTTCTGTCAGATGTATAGCTGTAAAAGTTTTTGTTTTGTTTTATTTTTTCCAATTTAACAGGTTGACTTTTCACTCCAGTGTAAAGAATGATGGCGTTCATTTCTGTATGGAAGCACTTTAGTTTCCTGTGGTCCCATTTACCAGTTGTTGGCCTTAATACTTAACACTATTGAGACCTATTCAGGAAGTCTTTTGTACTTGTAAGTTTAAGTGTATACCCTACCTTCTTCTGTACCAGATTTAGTGTTCCAAGTATAATATTAATGCCCTTGGTCCATTGAAATTGCGTTGTGTGCTCAGTGAGAGACAAGAATCTATTTTCACTCTTCGACATGTAACCATCCAGTTTGACCAACAATAACCCTCTATGACACCGTCCTTTTTCCTAAGTGTATTACTGACCTCTGTCCAAAGTCAGGTGACTATTGAAATGTGGGCTTCTGTGTGGGTCCTCAGTTCTACTCCAGTGGTTAATGTCTTTACTGTGGTGGCAGTATCTTGCTGTTCTGTGTCACTTTCTGTAGTTCTTACTATAATTCCAAGCATGTTACTTGACTGCAATCTTTACACACACACAAACACACACACACACACACACACACACACACACACACACACACACACACAAATTTTAGCTGCAACTTGCATCCAATATTATATTTCATTCTTTATTAGTGAAAATTAAGTCGTGCTTCTGTAAAAAAAATTCTTCATGAAAAAAAACAATGTATGCAGTGCTGAAACTCTCAATGAGGCAGGCACCTGAGGACTATCTATTGATTCAGTATGCTGCTTTTCCAACCAGTAAGATTTGAATAAGCAGTTACTGAAATGAAAGTTACAAAATGAAAGATAATACTGGATTGTCCATTCAGATATTTCCAAGACCAATAGTAATGCCTTGTGGCCGAGTCTTGCAAATGTGATCATCAGATAATTCTTAGATTTACTACTTTGTGAAACCTACTTTGTGAAAACAGCAGACAAAACTACGTGCTTACAGTATTTACTCAGAAGATGGCTTTAGATGCAGCACAAGGAAGCCAAGTGTCAGTAAACCCTGCCCAGAAAAATATGTCCAATTATATTATTATTATTATTATTATTATTATTATTATTATTATTATTATTATTATGTTTTTCGAGACTGTGTTTCTCTGTATTTCTTTAGAGCCTGTCCTGAAACTAGTTCACAGAGATCTGCCTGCCTTTGCCTCCCAAATGCTGGAAATAAAGGTGTGTGCCACCAATGCCCAGATCCAATTATTAAAAGAAATAAAATGAATATAGGCTAAGTGGATACACCTTCTGAAAAATAAATATAGCTGTCAGTTGGACCTCTAAAATTAAGAGGGTTTTCTATAGGACTTTAAAAAGTTCCTTGCCAAGAATGGGAGATGGAGATTTATTAGCCTTTTATTACTTTTGGCTTTTATTATTGCATTTCCTCTTAATTCCATTGAAAAATCATTAGTCTGTTTGAACATTGATTTTTATTAGGTTTTAAACCTATACTAATGATCTCCAGCATTAAAAATGTTATGGCATCATGTGTTGTTTCTTTTTGTTTGAGGATATGGATAGTGGACATGTATTCTTTACAGCCTTAAGCATATATTGCATGAAAATTGGCAAGCAGACAAAGTATGCAAACATATAGAAAGTATGTGTTTCTTCTTATTTTAAAAGTGTAGCTTTCCTAACACTAGAAAAAGTTTTATATAAATGAATGTATAAATTGATTAAACATGGATTTTAATACTCCACAACCCCAACCTTCTTTGAACACCAACTTCTAATATAGCCCCACAGTGAAGATGATTAGTACCAGAAAAAGAGCCAAAGACATACAGATGATCAGATAAATACAAACTAGAGGAGAAATGTGGATCCTTTGATATACTTAAGAGGGGGTGTCTGGAAATACAAGAAACAGAAGATTTAGTTCTGAGCTAACAAGGCAAAACATTGAATTAGATCAGTACGAATGTGGGAAAAGGAAAAACAAAAGAAAACATCATGTGAAGATGCAATCCTTCAGCATCTTTAACAAAATGGACCTTGCATTTATGATGCAATTAGTAAAACAAAGGGAGAAGAGCAGGAAAGAAAGGCAGAGAAAGGCAGAGAGAGAAAGGTGAGCAGAATAAACTTGAAAAGAAAAGGGTTTATTTTGTTTTAACTTTGTAGTTCCTCATCAGAGGAAGTCAGGTCAGGGGATCAAGGTAGAAACCTGGAACAGGAACTGATAAAAGATGTCATGTGGGAGTGCCATGTTTTGTCTTGTTTCTCGTGCTTTGCTCAGCCACTTGGTTAGACACCCAGGGTTACCAGTCCAGAGGCAGCAAGGTCCACAGTGAGCTGAGCCCTTCCACATCATAAACAACAACAACAATCACCCCAGGCTTGCACAGAGGCAATCTGGTGGGGGATATTTTCTCAATTGTGGTTCCCTCTTCCAAAAAAGACTCTAGTTTGTGTCAAATTGACATAAAACTAGCCATCACAAAGGCCAATATGAGATTAGGAAATCACATTATGGAATTTCAACAACAACAACAAAAGGAAAGTGAGATTTAATTTGATCAGTTCACTCAATTTTTAGGTATGGAAATAAAATTGGAGATGTTCGGACTAACATTTCCTAAGAGGCAGCTACCATCCAAGGATCCAAGTCATAATGATCTCGTAAACACAGCTACTTAGCCTGTTTCAATGGTAGAAAATAGAACTCTAGATTCTTTCCTAGTGAATATGCTGTTTGTTGTTTTGTACATTAGCATATCACTGAAGTTCAGAACTCTTTCCCCGGGCAGCACAGAAAACATTTGTCAACTGTTTTACCATTTATAAATGAAGCATATCAGATTCAGGCATTGAGCCAAATCAGGCAAGAATTTGCCAACTGCTCCCTCCGTTGCACAAAGCCAGTGCATTCAACTGATAGATAGCTAGACAGAAATTTCTGTGCAGCAGTGAAGCGCTAGACATAGGGAATGGGTGGTAAGGAGTGCCCAATGTAATCTAATACAAAGAAAAGACAAACTTAAGAGAAAATACAAATTTAAGACAAATTTAAAAATAAATTTGTCTAGGTATTCAAGCTGTCATAATAGGGATACAATTCATGCACTGACATTTTTGACATTTTATGTTTTTACATTTTGGGGGAGTAATTTTGTTATCCCCAAAACTCTAAGTGTAAATTTAAAAAAAACCTCTTAGTAATATAACTTTTTAGTTATTTGCTATTAGTATAAACAATTTGACTACAATTGAAGATAATAAACAAAGAGTTTATATCGAGGACACATTCCTTAACTGTGGATTAAACACTGAACAAACTTTGCCAGAATCTGACTTTCTATTGCCCTAAGGATTTCAGAAACCCATACTCTGTGTTGAAACTCTAGTCCCTTCTAGGCCCTCACTGTCATTGCTTAACTCAGTCACCCACTGTCACCCACATGCTGAAGGTAAAATGGCCCCGTGTGGACAAACCACTGCAGGAGGGAAAACGAGCATTAACTTCCTCCTTCACTGGCCGCTCACCCACCTTGAAACCTTCTCGCCTGGTAGATACTGCTTTCTAGGAGTGTTAGGCCCTTCATTGTTGAAAGAAATAGCCACCCCTTCAAGCTGACTGTGGTCCCTTTTCTGCCTCCTGAAGGCTGCTTCAGAAACCTAATGTTAATGAGGTGGGTGGAGTCTAATTTCTTCTCTCAGTGTCTATTGCTGTTGGTGAATAGTATTTGGCTGCAAGAGTAAGAGACATACTCATGTAAACACTTGCTCATACAAACAATGGAATAAGATTGAAGAGAATTTGTCCGTAATGTCTTTCACTTTAGTGAGCTGTGTTATAACCTGACAAAAATTGTGCCAGGCCACAATGTATCTGCATTGTCCTATAACTGTACTGGAATTAAGTTCACTTGAAATTTAGCCTGTTATTAAGTGGTTAAAAGCATCCACTTTCTTGCCATCTATATCAACATTTTTAAAGATGTCTTGGTGTGATGTTCAATGTGCCACAGAATGACTCTGAACAGATAAGAAATTGTCATTCTTTTATAAAGTGGAAAATAGTTGGTGTTAGTATTCAGGCATCTTATACTGGCCTGCCCTTGGGGTTCTGACAGAATACATACTCAGCTGTAGTCACTAAGAATACCATCTGTGCATATTCATTACATTCCCTTTTAAAAGGGCCCTGCCTGCCTCCAAACCCCTCCCTCTCTCTCTCTCCCCCCCTCTCCCTCTCCCTCTCTCCTCTCTCCTCTCCCCTCTGTCCTCTCCCCTTCTCCCCCCCCTCTCTCTCTATCTCTCTCTCTTTCTCTCTCTCTCTCCTCTCTCTCTTCTCTCTCTCTCCTCTCTCTCCTCTCTCTCTTCTCTCCCCTCTCCCCTCCTGTTCCCTCTCCTCTCTCTCCTCTCTCCTCTCTCTCTCTGCTTTTCTGTGTTCTTGTCCCCACAGGCCAGGCTCCCCTCTTCTCTCACCAGCTTTCCCATTCATTTTTTCCCAATAAAAACCCCTCCTCCCAAGCTCTACCACATGGTGTCTTTCTTTTCCACATCACTGTTTAAAATTACAACAGTTGGGAATGACCATATCTGTTGTGACCTAGGCCTACTTGCAAGCAGACAATTTTAACAGACAGTATAGAGTCACTTACACTAAGTGAAAATTAATTCCCTTAATTCTCAGTGTCCTACTACCCATCAGATGTTCTTTGTGGTCCCCAAAGGTACACACACTCCATCATGAGCACTTTGCCAAATAGTACTATTTTAATAAACTAGAGATAGATGCAAAATTTCATTTAACTTTGTTATTCTATCCTCTTCCGTTTGGGATGAACCTCTTACCTTTTATGTTACTTTTTCCATGGCTTCGCTTCCTACACTTTCTATCAGGAAAGGAATGAAAACTTTTAACTTTAAAGCATGATGGTTGATGGTCTGAGATAGTAGCCTTCATGCTACATTTTATGAATTTATGTGCTCACAGGAATTAACATCTTAATATTAAGGGATATACTTTCACCATGCATTCCCAGGAATTTGCTGAATGGGGAAAAAACTTAACTAATAGATTCTTTTTCAAAGTGCTCTACACAGGAATTTATCTGCAGAGAATCCTCCTTTAGCTCACTGATCCCCAGCTATAAAGAGTTGCCTGCTCAAAATACTAAAAGCGGTGCTATGAGACTGAGAAGCAGCTTAGTGTTTAGGCTGCATCTGAGGCAGTAGCAACCAACATAGAGAATCTTGAGTCACCTTAAAAATAATCCGTGCACTAAAAGTTTGATCTCCTGGAGCTGATGTAGAATTCTTTTGACATAAAGGTTCCAGAGATATACTACACTTCACATTCTAATAGGGAGGACAGAAACTTGCTGGACATTTCATGAAGAAAACAATACAAGTGTACAGGAAGACCTAAAAGCATAATTAGATTAATTGCCCATAGCCCAGTGTGAAAGAAGCACTAGACGTGTTGATAGGAGATGAGTGTGGAAGATGAAACAAAGACAATATGAGAAATCTCAACTGGATATCTTTGTGCTTCATGCAATTCTTTTGTTTTTACTTTTGAAGCATTCAGATATGTCTTTGATTGAGAATTGCATTAAGGAATCATAGGGAAAATGGTAAATGCAAGTGTACTGGTTAAATATTATGGCACTCTACCATGATTGTGCCATAACACAATTGACTGCAGTCAGAGTAAGTTATCACAAATACAGTGAGATAAGACAAAGCAATAAGAAAAGTGAATGATAACAATTACTAATAATAAAAAGAATGCAATGTCATGGAGGATTAGTATGTTTGAAATTTTGCATTTATTATCTGGAATTATTAACACTGTCACTTAAGATCAATAACAATTGTCTCATGGTGAGGAGAAAACTGTAATTTAATGATTTTAAAAGAAAGGAAAAAAACTTGTATAAATCCACACAATTACACAATGCCAAAGACAATCCAAACACAGATTTTTCTTTCACAATTTAAAAAAAAAAGAACAAAGATTAGGAAAAGTAAAAGTCACCATATATTTTTCTGTGCTTTACCATGTTCAAATAAATTGCATATCCAATTCTCTTTAGATCACCAAACATTGTGAGGGCAGATATGGAAAATATATAGTTTACCAAAGGTTGCCTTGTACAAGGTCACATAACTCATGTCCAGAGTAGCGGTGGGTCTTTTATCCTGTCCCCATACTGTCTCTTTGCTATTATTCACATCCTGCCTTTCCTCTTATATCTATCAACTCCACATATAAACCAAAGCAGCTGGCTAGTTTATGACTGTGAATCACTCATCAAAGAAGAAATGGCGGCTATTAGAAACAATTCAGTGTAGCCCCTAGCTAGCTAGATTGCTATGTAAATCTAATACTAATGGATATCTGAAATAAATCATTCAAGGTGACTTGATTTTCTCCCTCCCTTTTCCCCTCCCCCACTCCTTTATCTTCACTCTCCCACCTATTCACTCAGACCATTATGCCAAATTTGTCTCAAGAACTTAAAACAGAAGAATAGCAGGACCTAATTTTCTCAACTCTTTTTAGAAGTTTAGTTTGAATTTTAGATCTCATCGGGGATTGAGTCCTTCAGCTTAAATTTTTGCATGAGAAATTTAAGTTATATAGAAAGAAGAATTTCTTGACATTGAGAATTACAAAGCATGAAAAAGCCTTGCCACCAGACACTAGCACCCTGCTCTGAAGTCAGTGAACTAGCAAAGGCTGCCCTTTGCCTGGAGTGCTTTAGGGATGGGTC
The DNA here is from genome assembly GCA_030556225.1 of Cricetiscus sungorus. NCBI lineage: Eukaryota > Metazoa > Chordata > Mammalia > Rodentia > Cricetidae > Cricetiscus > Cricetiscus sungorus. Next base: position 7,780,665 of record JANBXA010000731.1, on the reverse strand, counting down.
TAAATGGAAGTGGACTCTTCAGGGACGTGGTGAACCAGGTGACCTTTCACAGTCTCCTTTAGTCTCTAAATTTCATTACTCTGTAATTGTATTAAAGAGAAAAAAAATACATGCAATAATGTCTACTCATTCAGAGGTCAAAGCCTCTGGAAACCTCAGAAGTTGATATATTGCCATAAAGTCAAAAGAGGAAAAATAAAAGGAAGGAAGTTCTCAAGCATGGAGAATATTAACTGTTGTACTCAGACCATTACTCTATTCTATTGAAAAGGTAGAGCTACCTTCATGCCACTTCTAGACAACTAAGAGTAACTTAGAGAACAGAAATAGACAAAGGAGGAAACCAGTCTAAAAGAACCAGTCTTTATACATTACCCAAGTTCCTGAAAGCACAAACAGTGCTCATAGTTTCACTGAGGGCTCTGAAGCAGCACACAAACAGCTGCTCTAGGTGGTAGGGATGTCTGGTTTTCTCTATGGTATTTTTGTGTTTACTCCTCTCAAATTAATTAAAGAGAAAATCAAATCTTCAAGTGGATGTTCCTAAGATGCACATCATATTTTTACATGAGAGGCTTAATTATTCAACTACTTTGAACATATGTGGGTGTATTTGATTTTATGTACCTGTTTTATGTTTTGCCTGCATGTATGTCTATGCACCATGTACATGTCTGGTACCTCTAGAGACTAGAAGAAAGAGTGAGTTTCCTAGGAACTAGGATTACAGATATAAGCTGCCATGTGGGTGAGAGAAATTGAACCCAGCTTCTCTTGAAGAACAGCCAGTTCTAGCTCCCATATATATAATTTTAGTAAATCATATTAAATGTGTATATATATATGTATCTATTACATTTATAACAATAACTCTCACACATGCAGACATGCACTTATATGTGCAAACACACACACACACACACACACACACACACACACACACAACCCAGCTTAAGCAATGAAAAGAAAATTCTGTTACGCCAGTGGTTCTCACCCTTCCTATGACTGTAACTCTTTAGTACAGTTCCTTATGTTGCTGTGATCCCCAATTATACAATAATTCCATTTCTGCTTTATAACTATAACTTTGCTATTGTTGTGAATCATAATGTAAATATCTGATGTGCAGAATATCTGATATTCGACTCCAAAGTGGTCGCAATCCACAGACTGATAATTGCCAAATTAGATGAAGTCTAGGGAAGGGAGAGGGCAACCATTAGTTCTTCTTGCTACCTGTGTTAGCTCTATAGTCACATTTAATGAACACTAAGTGATTTAGACATACATTCCTCCTAAACTATTTTCTTCTGCTATTTTTTACAACTAAATATTTATTCATGTAGTTGGCTCTCAATACCCACAGGCCCTGAGTGTGCAATTTCAACAAACTACAGCTCAAAGGCTTTTTGATGTATGTCTGCTGGCAGGGAATAGAGCTTGCTGCTAGAGTGGTTGCCTAGAGTGTATGGGACAGTAGATTTAATTCTCAACACTGCAAAAAGAAAAGAAGAGACATACACATTGAATACATAGACTTTTGTCAGTACTCCCAAAACAATACAACATAAAAATTATTTCTACAGCAGTCACACTGTGCAAAGTGTTAGAAGTAATCTACAGATGATTTAAAGTCTATGGCAGGAAACAGGTAGATCTTATGCAAATCCTATGGCATTTTCTATATGAGCCTTGAGCCCATGCGTATGGATTATCAGCTGGAGACGCTGCAGTTTTTTCTCCGTGGACACCATGGGATGCTTCTGTGGTAGGTAATTTTCCAAGAGCTGAGATGATTTGGAGATGTTACTGCACATCTGCAGTCACCAGTGCTCTCTCCAAATAAATAAATTTTGGTGTTTTGTGGAAGCAATTATAATTTGTTAAAAATAATTAGAAGAAATTATGTTGGGATGGCAGGGGAAATGCTATGGAATGCCACCCAAATCCCATGTATTGAAGGCTTGCTTCCCTGTCAATGGTGCCTGTAAGAGGTGAAGGGTCCTTTAGAGAGTGGGTAATAGGAGAAGAAATTAGGTCATTGACGGTTCGTACTAAAAGAAGATGCCATTCCCCCATCTCAGTCTCACTATCTGTTATCCTGCACCTCCAACCCTGCTATAATAAAAATGAACAGATTGTCTCCATTATATATCTCTTTATTACAATAAAAAAATTTACCACAAAAACAGTAGAAAGATCACCATGAATCAAAATATCTTTCCAGTTGTTGGCTTAGGCATTTTGTCACAGTAATAGAGCTTTGGAACACCCAAATCACATTGCAATGAAAGTTGAATTCAGCTATAAAACTATGTCAGAAACCCTATAGAGTTAGAATATAAACTGCGTACAATTCATCTTGTTACCTTGTTTTGATGTGAGAAGAGAGCAAAATTAATTAGGTGTTTTGTTGTCATTAACTTCTTTGATCAATTCACCCTTAACATCAGCTCCTCTAAGTTCTGTGTATTCTACAGAGGAATTGGAAAACTATTTCTCGTAATCCTTTTTCCCATATTGTCAGATTATTCTGCAAAGGGGGAGTGGGCACGTGGGCTTGTAAGGCTGACTCGAAGCAGAAGCCAGTTTATGGAAGCAAGACTGATGTTGCATCACATACCATTTCCACTGACTCTGAGGGTTACTGTTTCTTTGGGTGGAGATCTGTAGTGACAACCTGCATAACGCTCAGATTTCCAGCAATGTATTAACCATGAATTCTCTAAATTACAATCCCTCTTGCTTGGAAAGTACAGATCGTCTTCTGTAGTCTGCTATTGTTTAATTCCTGGCCATTGGCGCCCCGCAGGGAACAAAACAGAGGAGATGCCCACCCATCATTCAATTCACAGCAGCTACAAGACAAATACAAACCAGTCACCGCAAAGAATTCTAGTGTTTTCCCCATTGTAGGACATTGAAAGAAATTTCTCCTGGGAATTCTCAGGAGACTGCTTTGAAGGGATACTTGACATGATTTTTACAATTACATATATAGTGCACTTCCTGTAGCTGCTCTGTGTATTATCCATCCCTCAGAAAAGCTGAAGGCATACACATCCAAATACAGTTCTGTACAAGCAACACTACAGGAGCTGAAACAATGCAAACAAGTGCATAGTTCTGCAATGATCAGACTGAGTCCAATAGGAAAACAAAGGACTAAAGAACATATTCATGTAAAAGCTCTAGAAAATGCTTGTAAACTTTTTCATACAAAAAACTTTATCATGGTGGATGGCTGTGTGTGTGTGTGTGTATGTGTGTAATTGCTGTGTGTGTGTGTGTGTGTGTGTGTGTGTGTGTGCGCGCGCGCACGCGCTATAAAATGTCATGAGGCTATAAAACTAGATTTTTTTTAAAACCTAGAAAAATTCATATTTATAATGTTTCTTATTTTCTGAAATCTCACAGGTAAATTTCTTCATTTAATATGTATTTACACCTGAGTCATCCCTTATTTTTCATAAACACAATAAACTCACAATGAGAAGTTTATGAGATTTTACCTTGAGAGCTGGGTGGTGGTGGCACATGCCTTTAATTCCAACACTCAGGAGGTAGAGGTAGAGGCAGGTGGGTCTCTGTGAATTTGAGACCAGCCTGGTCTACAAAGCTTCATAGAGAAATCCTGCCTCGAGAGACAGAAAAAAAAGATTTTTCCTTGATAGTTCCCCAAGTAGTCCCTAAATCATACCTTTCAAGATTATTTTCCAACCAAAAAGTCACCACATCAGGAGCTAAGGACACAGTTATGTGCTGAGGTAACAAAGATCATGAACTTTGACAAGGAAATATTCTGATGGCTGGAGCTTGAGTCTCCTGGAGCTCGTATGCATTTCCTCACATCCTTTATATCTCCACTTCCTCCATTACAGGAAGCAGATTCTTGGGGACCTTGCATGAATATTCTGAGAGAAACTAAAGAGAATGTAAGTTACTTCCTGCACAGTCGATATGTTTATGTCAAAACAATACATAGAAGAGAAATCCTAGGAAATGGTCTCAGTGCTCCATACTAAAACAGAAAAGGAATAAAGTATTCTGTACATATTTTTAAACATTTATGAAAACAGTTTTCATATTGTTGTATCACCTGTCCCTACAGAACCTCAGCTTCTTTTCTTCTCCAGTCTTTGTTATCACGTGCAACATCATCTGACATTTACTCCGAAGCAACTCATCATTTCTTACAGAAAGATGTTTACTAGTTATAGATGTACCTCACATCATTTGTGGTGATTTGAATGAGAATGGTTCCCACAGGCTCACTTATTTGAATATCTGGTTCCTAGTAGGTGGAGCTATCTGGGAAAGATTAGGAGGTTGGCTTTGTTGGAAAAGTTGTATCACTCAGAGCAGCTTGGAGGTTTCAAAGGTCCTTGCCATTCCAGTTATCCCTCTTCCTGCCTCCTGTGTCCATACATCGTGATGTAGCTGTCAGCTACTGCTCCAGAGCCATGCCTGCCTTCAAACTGCCATGCTTCTTTTCGTCATAGTCCTGGACTCTGTTGCCTTCTGGAACCAAGAGTCCCAAATTAAATGCTTTCTTTTATGTTTCTCTTGCCATACCAATAGAAAAGGAGCTATATTTGAGAGTAAAAAAATTAAAGGTCATTAAACTGAACAAAAAGGTTCTGTATTACTGAAGCTTGGGTTAAATGAAAGAAAATTGGCAATAAATAAATAAATAAAAATAAGAAAAATTGTACAAGTAAAATTATCTATGTTTCTATGAATAAATATCAAGCAAAAATGAAGGATAGAAAGTTGACAAATTGGAAGAATGGTCAGAGAGTATTTGCCATCTACCCAAATGCTGCTTTTTTTTATCTACTCAACACAGGGGTGTTAAATGAAATAATCAGTTAAGAAGGGGAAGGTGGGAAGCTGGAGGTTGGTGGACCTGAAGCTGAGGGAAGAATAAGATTTAATCCATGGAAAGGGCCCTTTAAAAACTGTCACTTTTAAAACTCTTATGCCCTTGTTCTACTCTACTTCCTTATACCTAGTTACGTTTGATGGAACAATATCATCTTACAACCATTGCATACAGGACTGAACATAATCCCATGCTACAAAGAAGTTATTAAAGACTCCAGTTCTCTTACTATACCCTTAATACATTAAGTAATGTATTAGTGACAATATATGTATGTATGTATATATATATATGTGTGTGTGTGTGTGTGTGTAAATATACATACATATATATTCAACAATTTTAATGTACTATTATTTCAGGTTAAACATTTAAAAGTCATTTAAGATGGCCACAAATAATTACCATAAGCCTCAAAACAATAAAGTAGTAAAGAACCACAAGAATCCCACAGTATGAGCACCTGTTTCAGTTCTTATTCCTTATCCTTACCCTGGATGCTGCTGGGATCCTTGCTCTGTAAATTCAAAAACTAAGCCAGAGAAATATTTAGACTGCCTCACTCTAGAGGGTAGATAGTTGTTGCTACAGACCGGTATTCATACACTAACGTCTGCAGCTCAGTGTGACCCTCACAGGTAGCTCAGCTTCATAGATGTCAAATTAAGAACAGAGCTTGCAGAGAGTCACTTCGCTCTCTAATTCAGTATTCTCCTTTAATCTTCAGAAACAGCTGTTTCAATAAAAATAATTAGAAGGACCGTGACACCTCAGCAGCTCAGAGACGAGGTGGGCATCAGGAACCTCTCCTCTCATGGCCTTCCCTCCAAATCCTACCATTAGCATTTGAAGATACTGTACAAAAAGTGATGCTAAGCATGTACATTCTAAAGATTCATTATCGGTTATGACTGGTGATAATGTTGCCGGTGGCTTCTGAGGTGTCTATGCGTTCCTCTGCAATTTGAGAGCTCAAGGGGACGGCAGGAGCTTCTGGGGGGTTCTTTATGGCCTGAGGTATTTTCTCACACTCCTGATCTGCTCACAAGAACTCAGGTATGCAGCCTAACAGACTTGCAGAGGCTCTGCTTTGCTAAAAAACTCCTCTGCACAGGTCTCAAATACCACAGCATCAATAAGCAACTGGACTTGGGTTGCTAGGCAAGAGGTATCTTTAATGAAAACATATTTCCATCAGAACAAAAACACAAAGAAGCAGAAGATGCTTCCATTGAACAGAGCAGGAACAACAAAGTTCAAGAGGTAAGACCAATGTTTAGCCTGTGAACTCCTGGGAAGCAGAATAGATGCTGTTTGCAGCTTCATAAACCTGAGTGTTTGGCTGATGTAATGGAAACTGAAGTCACTTAAGGCTTGTATTCACACATCATGGAAAAGAGGATGGACTACTTAGAGCAAGGAAGCTTCCTATAATATTAGGAAGGGGCCTTGGTCTCATTTCCACACTTGAACATCCATTCTTTATAAAAGTCACACACACACACACACACACACACACACACACACACACACACACATACATATATACCTACATATATACATATGAGAGAGAGAGAGAGAGAGAGAGAGAGAGAGAGAGAGAGAGAGAGAGAGAGAGAGAGAGAGAGAGAGAGAGAGAGAGAGAGAGAGTTTGGACAATATTTAAGGTAAAAAATGTTAAGAATAATCTAATTTTGGAGAAGAAAATCATTAAGTAGTTACAAATCCCACAAATGGTCTCACTTTGACCATGAAGTTCAAAGCCAAGCTACAATTTTAAGGAATGAATCCAGGGACAAATATCCTTCTCTGTGGAGTAGTTCAGTTGCACGGGAATTATTGCAAAGGAGAATGAAGGTCATTGTAGATGCAATATAGGACTACTGCTATCTATTCGTGTCTATCTATAAATGCCTCCTCCACATTTAAGTAAATAGGAAATGTTATTTCCAGTGTCAAGTTCTGCAGATTACAAGAACATTTTTACAGCAATGCATTTTTCTAACATGAATATAAACAATTCAGCAGTTGATCTATTTGATGCCAAGAAACTTTGACCTTCACAATGCTGACATCTTGTTTTACTAAAGCATAGGCACAGGTTATGCCACAGAAAGAGATTTAATTGCATATCTTATTAATTCACAGTTTCTGCTATGCTTGAAAATTTTTACATTTTCCTTGAACTGGAATCGAAAAGGAAGACATGTGCACATATATGCTGTTGCATGAGTAGCAAATTTTCTCCTCTGAGACACAATACTTTTGAGGGTTTGAAAAATGACAGATTGTGGAAAGGTTGGCATTTCTGAAATTTGTATTACAGTGAGCCATAATGGAATATTTATGACAATAATATAACTTTAGATATCACTTCATATTGTAAAAATTTAATATAGTTTAGTTTTTCAAACAACAAAGATAAAATGATAGAAAATATAAATATGTATATTAGGAGCTAGAAAAATAATTCCTGTGAATTATTCTTTTTAGATGGTTTCAAATTAAGCACTATTAATAAGATTGGTGTACTACAATGGCAATAATATTCTAGATTCTATAAAATAGCAAGTTATAATTTGTGTTATTATTAAGGTACAAAATTAACATGACTGGGTAAAATAGAGAATTTAAACACATACCTCATTAGCCACTAACACTCATAACAAGCAACAAACTAATTTATTTTTAAGTAAAATAATATTTTATTACTGTGTATTAGTTTGAGATAAAAAAGTAATTTTAGAATTAGGAATAGTAACAATAATAATTGTATATTATATCAAGAAAAAACCAAATATAAAATTCTTGTAATTTTTAATTGTATGTTATGAAATGAAAGGTCATGATGTCATTACATATTTACCAATGAGTATATATAACAGTAAGCATGTTTGCTAATACCGTTATTGGATTTTTTAAGACAAAATATTTTATTTTGTTATGTAATAATTCATAGCAGCAACCTAATGTAAGTTTAAATACATTTATTTAGTTATAATATATTATTCTTTACATAATATCTATGTGTCCTCTATATAATATCTATCTACAAATATATCAGAGGATGTAAATATACAACTAATTAGCTTGAGAAGATGATGTTAGAATTGTTGAACTGAGTCTTCTGAAGTGGTGCCATGGGAATTATTTTGTGTGACTTGTGTTTAAAACTGATCAGTTATCACAGTACTCATCCTGATAAATATGACCTAACTAGGTAGCTCTTTAATGTCTGAAAATGGAGGCTATAGCAATATCTAAGAAGAAGACTTTATGGGCAGCCACCACTTAACTGCAAGTCCACCATAACCAATGAAAATCTACTCATAGAACTCACATTGCCCATAAACTTTACAATGGCCTCATCTCTAATCTAAAGAGATGCAAATCAGTTTGTATGTATCTTCTCCCACACAGCTCATACATAAATAACAAGAAAGTTGGGTCCATTTTACCACCTAATTATTTTCAAAGTCTCTCTTATTCTTCCCAATGTAGAACCATTACCTTGCACAGCGAACATACTTTACAGGCTACCTGATACACTGCTGGTCTTACACTGCTCCTACATGTTCGTCTCCAGCATTCTTCTGCAAGTGGCTCTGGTCACACAATTCTAATACTTAAAAATCATCCTCTTGATCTCCCAGTGTGATGAGGATTGAGTTACAGGGTGATCTGATATCTTGTCCCTTCCATAGCCCTACTGGTCTTCTCTGTCCTCCCCAATCTTGCCACTTTGAAACAAATGCATTTTATTCTCCCTCTGCCCCAAATGCCCCTCCCCTCTCTCGCACCCTGTTTCAAAGGAACTCAGGATTCTGCAATGTGGCCTTCTTAGAACTTTTGCCAATGTTGGCTAGGGCCTCTTTTACTTGGGCTACAGTTGTTTCTTCACAGTTACTTCTCAAGAACTGCCCCATCACAGTGCTGTTACTGTTTATTGCCTCTCTATTCTGAAAGACTGTAGACATCAGTTCCATAGTGGAGAGTCCATTACCCCTGAATCTCCATGACTAAAGCTGTGTTCTATGCCCAAGGGGAAGACAGAGAGTACAGTTAGGTTGACCCAGGTGATATCACTTGTGCTCTAAAGGAAATAATAATAATTGGGGGGAAAATGGCTAAGGAAAACCTAACTCCTTACTTAATACAAAAATTAATTACAAAAATTTAATTTAATTACAAAAGTAATTAAATATTTTAAGTTTATGAATTCCCTGATATCTAAAACATTTATTTAGCCCTCAGTCAAAGTAAGTATATACTTACAGGATTTAGTTCAGATTAATGCCTTCATATCTGTTTTTCTGTTCAGGACCAGGTCTGTTAATCTGTTTCTTCTTGAAATGACTATAATCTGCTGAATTACAAAAGGAAGACAAAAAAATTTGTCCTAATAGTTTAGTTTTAATAATGTCCCTGTAAGTATATTGAGGTGTCATTTCATATCAGCCTTCCAGACACTAAATAATTAAAACCTTCTCTCTTTCAAACATTTCTTTTTCTTCCCTTCAATCTGTATGTAGTTTAATAATCAACTTGAGATCACATGGAAACTTATTTTGGATAAAGTATCAGAAATAAGCATATCTTCAAATCTTTGGGGCTTATCTTAGTAAGGATACTGTCAGCGTAATCACGTATTTTTAGAAGTATATGAGAGTGCATATTTGTTTTCCCCAGCAACTAATGACCACAATGACTCACTCTTGTCTCATAGCTGACCCAGCGTTCTTGCAGAACTTGCTGCTGAAGAATTGTCATCACTTGATTAATGGTACTCCAAGTGGGCCACTTCAACATAAACTGTGCTTCATGTGGTGAATGAGCCACACAGTTAAGCTAAAGATACATTTACATGGAAGAATTCTCTGTAGTTTATCACAAGACAAATGTGTTTTAAATGTAGATTTCAATTTTCTACCTTTTATGCTGGATCTCTCTTCTCCCACCTCTCTTTTGCTTAAAGGATAGCAAAATCAATTGTACCATTAGCAAACACAGCACAATTCAGTAGGTCAATGAAACATCTCTTGACATGGTGTCTCAAACTTTGCGCCATACTTTAGATTGGCTAATTATTCATGGTTAAGGTCTATTCTAGGCTTCCTAAAAAAGCCATTAGTCACTAGCTAGAATAGCACATCTGTACCAGATGTATCAAAAAAATATGTCACCGTACATTGTCAAGTCACTTTTCTGAGTGAGGATAAAACTGATTTCTCTCTCTCTCTCTCTCTCTCTCTCTCTCTCTCTCTCTCTCTCTCTCTCTCTCTCTGTGTGTGTGTGTGTGTGTGTGTGTGTCTCTGTCTGTCTCTCTCTCTCTCTCGTGTGTGTGTGTGTGTGTGTGTGTGTGTGTATGTGTGTGTGTGTGTGTGTGTGTGTGTGTGTGTGTTTAATGTATCTGGCTGTGGATCTCTGTGTTGGTCCCCATTTGCTGCAGGAGGAAGCTACTCTGATGATGGCTGACTAGAGTCCTGATCTATGAACACATCAGAATATCAGTAGGAACAATTTTAGCATACTTTTTTTTAGATCAATAGTATTATGATTTTACATTAGTTCTCTGAGCTATCTAGTCTCTGGTTCTTGGTCACACAAGCAGTGGTGAATATGGCTTCCATCTCCTGGAGTGGGCTGTAAATCATATCAGAGACTGTTTGATTATTTGTACAAGCTTTGCAGGGAAATGGATGGAACTAGGGAAAAAAAATCATCCTGAGTGAGGTAAACTAGAACCAGAAAGATAAGTATGGTATATATTCACTTACATATTCATATTAGCCATTAAATAAATGATAAATGCTATAATCCATAGGCTAAGGAGAAACTAGGGAGAGACACATGGATTGTCCCGGGATGGGAGTATAGAATGATCTCTTTGAGTGGGCTGGGGATGGAAGGATTCGGTGGAGAAGAGGAGAGATGAGATTGAGCGAGGGAGTTTAGGGAGATACAGCTAGAATTAAAGGGCATTTGAGGGATGGTATGGAAATCTAGAGCAGTGGAAACTTACTGAAATATATGCATCTGATCCTGATGAAGTCTCCAAACAATGAGGGAGAAGAGTGGCAACTGGATCTGTCTTGTCACCAAATGAAGCTTTTAGTACTGGAACTATGTTACATCTAACTGAGTTTTGATCAAAGGGGTCCTGTGGAAACAACTCAGGTTGTTAGCAAAACAATGGTCTACTCTCTTCAAACTAGCAGCAAGGCCCCATTATTAAAGATAACACCTACACCACTCATTGATTATGGAGCAGTTGAGCTGGTGCCCACATAGAACATTTACACCTGCATTCTAGAGTCTTTGGTATGGAAGGTATTATTCAGGCTACCAAAAGGGAAACATTACCACCAACCCAGGCACAAAACCTATGATCTACACCACACTCCTGTCTATTTCATTTTCCAAGAAGGTTGTTCAAAATGTTTGTGTCTTTTTCCTACTTTTTCTTTTGTCTTTCTCTTTTAAAATTTTAAATATTTTGAAGCCTGGGGTTATATCATTTTATCCTACACAGTCCATTTAGTGTTACTCTTATGAACATGTTCCTAAGGCTGACCACTTGGGATTGAATAACTTAACAGAGGACTCCTTCTCTCATTAGCCCCCGATAGCCTGATAGCCTGTTGCTCTTTATTCAGACTGGGACTTGGTGAGATTTCCCAACACAAGCTGGCATGTCAATTGGTGTTATCTTCATTTAGGTCTTATTTAGGCAATCATATTGTTGAGATTTTATGAGCACAGATACTCTGTCTTGACTAAAAGATGGTATCTAGCATAACTCTCTGGGTCTTCCAAGTCCTCTGCCCCATTTTCACAATTTTCCAAGAGTCTCAGATATGAGGATTGTGTTGTAGAGGTATCAGTAGAAGCTGGGCACTCTGTGAGCAGTTATTCTGTCTGTTTTGTCCAGCTATGGTTCTCTGCAAGAGTCCCTATCTTTTGCAAAATGAAGTGTCTTTGATAATGGTGAGAGACACACTTATCTATGGGTATAGAAATAAAGCTTAGCATAAAGTTAAGGATTATATTGCTTTAGAAAAATGGCAGTAATAGATTGTCCTACAGGGTCTATGAACTTTCTGACTATGGGTAGGTAGCTGGCTAGGTTTCCAGTGCCAGACACGGATACTCTCCTGCTGATTGAACTGTAAGTCCAATAAACAACTGTTGGTCACCCTGAAATAAAAACATCACTGTTGAACTATTGGGGATATCTTGACAGTTGTCATTGTTGCATCTTCTTTAATTGAAAATGTTCAGCTTTATTCCTCTGAGATAAGGTTCCATTGTGTAGACCTTGACATCCTCTCCACATGGATTCAGCTGACCTCAAATTCAAAATCCTCATGTCTTTGCTTCTTGAGTGCATGGATGAAAGGAATGTGCTATCATATCTGGCTAGGTTATTCTTATAAGACCATAACTGTCTCTCATTATATGTAGGATCTAAAAGTGTCAGACTCACAGAAATGAAGAAAGAATGATGATTTTTAGGACAAAGTGTGAGGGATATGGCTTTCAGGTGATAATTTTTCAGTTAGACAGGAAAAATGCTTAATAAAGTGTCTGTACTTAATAAAAATGTGCTTCATTCTTCATAGCTATTTGAGCAAGTATATTTCTTTAAAGTGTTGCAATCCAAAAGTCAGACAACTTATATATGTATGGTAATTAACAGAATTAATCCATGCTGTGAGATACACGTATTTCAAAACGTTTTTCATAATATGCACATTGTTATGAAATTATACAAATTACTTCTTAAAAGAATTATGGCTAGTGTTCAGTTGAGGAAAATGTTTTTAACATTTTAAGAACTCTGCTCCTACAGCCAACCTGGATGGCTCAGAGTTGTAGTTCTAGTGCCTGGGAAGTAGAAGAAAGAGCAGAGTTGAAGGCCAGTTCCAGCTATATAAAGGGTTAAGAGTAGCCTAGAGTGTAGGAGCCCCTATTTTCTGCCTCTCAATCCTACTTTTCTTATATAAATTCATGTCTTCGTCTTCTTTGAAGAAATCAAAACTCTTTCACCTCCCTATGTAATTCCTCAGTCTAATTTTCTTTCCAGCATAATGCAGTTAAAACATAAAATACTCAGATCTGTGTAAAGCAGGGTGAGTGAATTAATGAGCAAATTGAAGCCCTCTTTCACATTTCTCAAAATGCCTGGGTCTCTTACTTTATTCTCTGAAAAGTGATTGTGTTTTGCATAGCCTGTATCATCTACATTAGCTCCCAGTGTGCCACTTTCCTCCCTCTGTTCTCTGTATGCTCCTCACTCATGGGCAGGGAACATTTTCATGTGTGTGTGTGTGTGTGTGTGTGTGTGTGTGTGAGAGAGAGAGAGAGAGAGAGAGAGAGAGACAGACAGACAGACAGAGACAGAGTCAGAGAAGAGACAGACAGGGAGAGATATGGGGGAAGAGAGACAGTTCATCGTGTCTTACTGTGATTTCTTCTAAAACCTGTGAAATATAAATCATATTTTATGAAGGTTCTAGTTCCTGTAAATCAAATCCATCTTCCCTACTGGTCATCCTGTCTGCTGGAATTTAATCCAAACCCTTCTGTTGACTCAAAGCGCTAATTCTCCACTGTGCTCAGGTCTTGTTTTTCTGGGCAGTGTGCCTTACTTTCTTATACTTATGTGACTGGCAGGAGATTTCAAAGAATGGTACCATCCTATGCATCGTCATGTTCCAATCCTATTTATTGATCTGCAGTTAAAGGGGAAAGAATGAGGCAAGACAGTACGGAAGGTGGATGGAGAGGTTTGTTAACTCTCAAGTGTAAAGGGGAGGGAGAACAAAAATTTTCCAGAGTTTCTTTGGCTGGGACCCAGACCTGGAGTTTACAACACTACTTACTGAATCCAGTTTCTTAACTCTCGTTCTTTACCATGGAGCATATAAAGTCAAAGCTCTGTGCTGCCTACTTTCCTGAGCCATGATATTCCCTGTCCTTTAGTGGCATCCTCACCCATAGTGGGGGTGGAGAAGGAAAGGAAGGGAGGGAAAGCTTTTGGTGGTTCCTACACAAGCAGAACTGTTCCAGATGTTTTATCACTCAGATTATTTACAAAATGCCAAACCCTAGCTATGGTAAAACTAACTACACAATGAGTTTGTCTTTACTGTGGTTTCTGGCAGACTTTGTGTTGTGTTATTAGGACAGCGACAACTTCTGCGATGAGTGTCATGCAGTGTCACCATGCAGTGTGCTTCCTGAGAAGCTAAGCGTCTGGAGATACCGCCTAAGCATATTAGGAGGCAGGAAGTTCTCATCCCTAAAAACAGGTGTCCATTCCGTGGAGAGGCGGGGCATGACTGTGATGGTACATCAGCACATCTGGAGATGAAGGCCAGCTAAATTTGATTTTGCTTCAATTAGAGTTCTCATCTGAAAGAGATCTGCCATTTCCACCGTATGAAAACAAATCACAGATTTATTATTTTGTTTGTTGCTGTGACTTGTTAATTAAATCACAATGTGGTTTTGTTTATTAAGTTACAAATTATACCTTTTGGGGAAGAACAGTTCTGAAGTGCAACATGTTTACTTGATGTTTTCACTTCCATCCGCCTTCAGGGGAGATATAATTAAATGTAACAAAGCACAGGCAAGTCACTGTGAGGAGAGAACATGGTGAGGGAAACTGCAGCATTCCATAGGCAGACAAGTTGCTTTGCATGAAGAAGAGAGCTGGAGTCTAAAACAAGATTTAAAACAAGGAAACTTCATTTTCTAATCATTCTTCTTGGACTTTAAAATTGCCTTAACACCATGAAAATTTAAGAGAATTACTATATCTCATCTTTCCATCCCCCCCGTGTGTGTGTGTGTGTGTGTGTGTGTGTGTGTGTGTGTGTGTGTGTGTGCATGTGTGTGTGTGTGTGTATGTGTGTGTGTGTGTGTGTGTATGACAGAGAGAGGGAATGGGAGGGATAGAGGGAAGGAGAGAGGGAGAGAGAGAGACAGAGAGAGAGACAGAGAGAGAGAGAGACAGAGAGACAGAGAGAGAGAGACAGAGAGAGCAGATGTATTTGGAGGCCAGAGGATATCCTTAGATATGTTTCCTCAGGCACCATATAGCTTTTCTTTAAGACAGAATGACTTTTTGTCCCAGAACTCACTGAGTAGGCTAAGCTGGCCATCAAACCCCATGAGTTATCTTGTCATTACTTTAAAGTACTGGAATCACTAGTGTATGCCACTATGCTTAGTGTTTCTGTTTTTGTGTTTGTAATAGGGGCTCAGGGAATTGAATTCATATCCTCATGTTTGTTGGTTATCACTTTGAAAACAGAGTTATTTCTCCATACCTACATTTTCCATTTTTAAACTATTCACCATCCTCATCCTCAACTTTAAAAAGTCCCAGATTTTATTTATGAATCAGTAACTGACTTCTTTTAGAAGTCAGTAATTAAACATGTGTGATAAAATACATGTGTGCCATTTGGAATGGTAACTAATAGACACACAATCATACACACTCAAATACATGCACATAAATATTAAATAGTGCAATTAGATTTTATTTGCACAAAACTAAGAATTCAATTTCTCTTTAGCCATATTCCAAGTGGTCACGAAGCATGTATGGTTAGTGATTTTCATATTGTGGAACTCAGATATAAGACAATCACCAGAGAGCCTTGTGGTCCATGGACCAGCGCTATTTTAGCTGTACATAAAACTATGACATACTGCCAAGTGGGGCTTTCTGTAGTTATGAGGATGGTATGTAAAACAGCTCACA